>LUCM01002334.1:0-72636 GCA_008360955.1 Fasciolopsis buskii | reverse complement strand
GGCAAGACCGAAATTTTTGCCTCCCGGTGTGCTTCAAATTCCATTCTCTCTATCAGCCCTGCTGCTCCGCCTTCCTCTCATTTTTTCCAATTGTGGCTTTCGTTCAATCATAACCAGCAACATTTGCTGAGTTCTCCCCAATTTGAATTTCTGCAAACTCACGGTCTGGACGGTTGTCCACTCACTGTTGCCGCAGATGCATGCTTATCTCCCATACTGTGCCGTCTCTTTCTTTCCTGTCTAAACCAATTAACCATGGAAGAACTCAGTTATTTTTTCTATCCTATATGGAGACTCTTCTGACAACAACCACCACCCCGACATCCTTTCTTCTGTGATTTCGAGAGTTTTGGGACCGTTTTTCCGACGAGTTAGGTCCGTTGCTTAAGCGTGATGGTTTTCTGAAGTACCATCAATATGTATTTCGCTTGCGTTGCTCTACAGGGGTCTATCAGCTGTTATCTCATTCCTGGTCGGCTGCACTCGATAATCACGGATAGATTAACTTGGTCTCGTTGAAAATGTCTAGGATCTTCGGGCGAGTTTGACACGTAGATCTGCTGTCAAAGTTGCCTTCGTTCGGGTTCCATCCGGTTCTCCTATCGTGGGGTTCACAGTTCCTCGGAAAAGCGGCCATATGTGTCCCAGTCTATAGGGTTTTGTCTCAGCCATTCCATGTGATTACTGGTTTTCCCCAAGGTTTACTTTATCATTCTCCTTGTGTCAACCGTCAGTCCTGTTTACTGCGTTGCTGATGATACCACTCACTTAATGGCGCAGTTGTTTCACATCTAGCACAGACTAACCACACCATGAATGTGACGCAAGCCTTCTGAACTCTGTATAAGTTTGGGGGTCAGTCTAGGTTGGCAAAGTGTCGCCTCTTGAGCAATGCGGAAGCCTTCGCGATCCGTTTCCACAATCTTCCACTGTACACTTAGGAACAATTCGTGGTTGCCATTCAACCCCCCTGGCCCACGCTGCGTCCCAACGCAAACCCCAGACCACAAAACAACACGTTCATGTGTGTTCCGGTTATTCATGTAACATCACAAATCCTTTCCCCACCCATGTTTTCATCTGACTAATCCATTTCCTCCTGAGAAGATTTTCCAAATATACTGTGATGTAATAGCGTGCGTACGAATCACTGAAATCGAGCCTTTTCGCCGACTTGTGTTTTCTCGATGCTAATGCTCTCCTTTGCTCTCTTTCCTACTCCGCTGCTCTCCAAGCCACTCCCAACATCGACCATGATGGCACTGTTTTTTGTACATCATTTATTTTCGATGGAATACGAATATGTGATTTGGGCTCTGTTAACTTTGTTTCAACGTCTTCAAAATCTCTCCATTCTATCTCACTTTTATTCTCTCCAGTCGAATTCCACAGGGTCGCTTTCATTACCGGGTATGTCCATAAACTCTTCTCTTTGCTGATCTCCTTTTGTGTCAACACTCGCCTCTCGTGGTACACACAAAATTGGTTTTCTGTTCCCTGCCAAACGCTTTTTTACATCTGTCCACCCTTTATACAAAGCTCAGATCTGCCCGGCACTTGAATACTGCAGTTCTGCTTCTCATGGCAGTTCTCTCGTTCTTTTCGTATTCAAGCAGTTAGTTTTCCTTGTCAAGTCTCTATCTCTAGATGTCGAACTTCTTGATTTCAATCTGCCTTTATTTCCCGGACCGCAAAGCTCTGAAACAATTTTCGGCTTTCCAACAAACTGCGATCTTTTTTATTTTCAAAACCAGAATCAGCAAGCTGCATCCTAATTGAATGTTGTCTACATGCATCCCTTTTTGCACTATACCTTTGGATTGAGTTTAAACCTTTTTTTTACAGCAAACCAACTGGTGTAGTCACGAAAGAGTTGTTATCGTGCAGGAACGAGATTCAGCTTCGAGCCAATCCAGTCGTGCAACAGCATTTTATACTTCGAAGGTGCAAAATGTGTCCCAAACATACCTACACTATCGTTCAGAGGGGCAAGAAGATGCTGCAATTTACTATGGTTTTCACTCCGAAATTTTCATTTTCACGCCACGGCATCCTTTTGTAGCTGTCATCTCATTCCGAAGTAGAAGTAGATGTCCCGCGGCCATCTATATAAAGGAAGTGAATATCCAACTGCCATGTGCTCTAGTCAAGCCAAGAGTCAACAGCACATTAGTGTTGCCTCACTTGGCTATTTTCTTCCCAGTTCTTTGACACTTAGGATTTCCGCGACGATTGCTCTGCTCAAAGATATCGACCTTATAGCGAGCGTCAAGTAGATGTTTAATAACATCTCCTTTTTATGCATCGGTCGTGCATCCTTGTAATGCGCGCAAACTAATCACGAGTTTCAATAATAAAACTTGATTACACGTAATCGATGATCTGATGGATGGAAAATGTTTTCGCTTATCTTTTTTAATTGAGCAGTGAATGTGGTTTTTCCATGTCTACGGTTAGCTAACGAAGTTATCTCAGTGTGCCCTAATATTTCCAAAAAGGAAATCTTGGTATCGGTGTTGCTGAAACAAAAACGTTATTATGGACCAATATTGGCGTTAACCTCAGTGACTTGATAATGCCAGGTGTCGACAGGCTACCTGAATGCTGTAGCGATCATTACCCTCGCCTGTTAGTCTGTAGGGTAGCTGAGTGATTGTCAATAAATACTGGTATAAAAAAGTGTCACTGAAGAGGCGAGGTGTAACAACACGTTTTTATAATTCACATTCGTACAATGCCCCTTGGATTTCCTCACATCCACAATCGTTATGATTTTAATCGTTAACGGCGAATTTCCTAACAATTTTGGAGTTTCAAAGTTTTTGTGCTGGTTTGTTTTTGATAAAAGCGGTTTCTTTTCGAGTTAATTTTAACTTTATTTTGATTGGCCTAGTTGCAGTTCGCTTCGGGCATCACTATTTCGATTGGCTGGTTTCTGTGCATTTGCATTAAATTTCAGGGTCATTGCCTTCCTAGCTGACTAGCAGTGTGTCACTTTTGAGCACTATGTGCTTTAACAGAAAGTACACAAATATACTCCCCCAACAAAACGGGACTAATGACTTTCAGTTAATATCAAGTGTGACTGCTTGTACTGCAGTACTACTACATATCGGTGAAGTGAAATGCAACCAGTAGAAGTGAACTATACTTGTTTGCTTGTGATTGAGATGTTAAAAGCGCTGCCGATGCCACATCTTGAAATGAGAACGTGAGGCAAGTGTTTGTGAAGATCAGCCGAGATAATGAAATTTAAGCGTTTCGGACTTAAAATTCTTTACCATGTACTCTGATCATATATGTAAGTAGCTTAGCCGGTGTTCTACTTAATGGACTCAATCTCTCTTTTGTTCTGTCTATTCTAGCCTTCAACTTGGTGTCAGAAAAAGCCCTCGAACAATTCCTGCATGAAAAAGCTAATACTGAAGAGAACCGTAATGCTGTACTTATATCGATTTGTTCAGGGAAAGATATTGTGCCCGGCGTGATAGAGGGTGGTTTCACCGTTTGGAACGGAAGTCGGCAAATGGTTGATTTTCTGATAAGTCACAAACATTTGGAATCGTTGCGCACAAAACGAATTCTCGACTTGGGTTGTGGTGCAGGAATTCCAGGTTTAGCAGCACTGAAAGTTGGTGCATCGGCCGTTACTTTCCAAGTAGGTAGTGTGCAGTGTCTTCGTATAGTGTGCCGTATCATTCATTGGAATGTATGCTATGTGTTTTGTTTGCATATGAGACAATCAACGTTTTTCGTACTAATATGCAAATGCCTGCTACTGAACCAGCATGGCAAACTGTATACAAGGATAAGAGCGGCAAAGTAGTAGACTAGGTCAAACTTCGCTAGAGAATAAACGGCCAACATCTCAATGAGTAAGGTCAGTTAAGTGAACGAGTTCAAATGCTGTTTGCCCATGCGCGTGTGATGTCACAGTACAGGGGAGAATGCGAGCGCAACAGATAGAAAGGGTAGTCAACCCCGCGGCATGAACCAATGGGATGAAGCCTTTCAACTTACGAGGACTATGTTAAAGGCCTTCCCCAACAAGTGAAGGCCCCATTACCAACAAGCAGTCGCTGCATCACTCAGGAAGATACCATGATTCCCCCAGGCGAGAGCTGCAGTTCAAGTCGTCACACAAGGCAGTTGGGCCAACACAAGCAGAAGGAAGCACAAAAGAACAAAAGCAACGATGTTCAGCACAGCCGAATCGGACTGGGGATGCTCAACTAGTCAAAATACGGGTCTTGCATATGCGTGCAAAAAAATATATACGACCGAGGAAGCTCTGCAACAAACGTGGGCACAACCGGCTTGTCGTCTTATTACAGTAGGATCTGGTCGGTTGAAGACAACAGCCTGTAGCCTACAGAATTCAGCGGCGGAATGTCACTGTATCAATGTTGATGACAGTCGAGCCATTATGCGCTGCACTGGATAGCGTGGCACCTACGTTGTTCAGTTGACGAGGTTCGAGTTGCACTCCTATCTTGATGGATGTGACGATGGTTCTAACAAGAATGAAGCAGCTGTCTGCTGTCTGATTCCATGATTTTTCATGGCTGTTTACTTTTTGACAAACTACGGTTATTAATTTCATTATCGAACGAAATTCCTCATCACGCACATGTATCAAGTTGAAACTGTTTGAGTACACAGACGCTGCTCGTTGTAACAACTAAACATATCGACGAATGCCTACCGGTTTATTGGATGGATCCTCTACTCATATCGATAGCTCATCACGTCGCTCATGACCTCAACACAGGTGTTTTCACTTATCTGCATCTCTTCGGCTTACTGACTTTCCCGTCCTTTTCTGAAGTTTGTTGAACTGCCTTTGGCGCTCATTTAGAACCATAAAGAAAAACTCAAGCCGAATGACAGAAATTTTTTCTACAAGGTTAAGTGTAAGGATTGCGACAGATGCTACATCGACCCAATTAGAAGAAAGCTTCCTACACTAATGCATGAACACAAGCTCGCCACAAGAAGACATAACTCTTTTTTTACTAATATCCGTTTACGATGATCAGAAAGGACACATTCAATCTGCATGCTGTTTACTTGGTGGACCAAGCGAACACAAGACATTCAAGGGAATTTCGAGAAGCTTGGCACTCGTCGATAAACTCCATCAACAGTCACATTGAACTGGACTAAATATACAAGCTACTAAAGCGCAAGACTTAAATGAAATTGCTGGTGTCAAAGTTTTGAAATCTAAAGCAAGTGAAATTACTTCAAGATGACAGTATCCAACACCATTCCCAATTGAAGGCTCACAACTACAGCACTGGAATTAGCAACATTGCCAAAATTAGCAGCGCCGCTAAAATTAGTAATATTGTCAAGATTAGCAACGTTGTCAAAATTAGCAATATTGCTAGTTCAAGGTCAAAGTCATAGCAACTTGGAAAGCGGACTCACTATGGAGTCAAATCTGCAGCAGCACTGCTATGAATACAACCGAGCTGAGAGGCCACCGCCTACGCACTGATGATGTCACTTCGGATGGTGATAAAATATTTGCGATCTAAACGTCATTCTCAATGCTCACAAAACTGGAAATTTTTTATCTCTTTGGCCCTAATCATGAAGATGAGGCGTACCAACCGAAGGCAGAGCCGACGCTCACTTCTTTATGTTTGTGCACGAGCTCAGCCTGTTTGCCATATCGCTTTTTCCAGCCCCGTCCAGTACGTGCTAAAGGGAACGAAAAGATGGACGATGGACAAGCATACACAAAACATGTGTGAATTACCGAAGGCAATAAAGAGCGATTACCTCAGTCAGAGGGCGACTGTCTGCAACCAACACGAGGACGAACCTCGTCATTATTCACCCGATATTCTCACAAGATTCGAGTAATGCTTCAGAGACATCGGCGTTGGAGTACGGATAGCCGTCGAGCAGCCTCGATGCAGAGAGGGTAGACTTTGCAGCCGTAAAGGAGGACATTACGAGTTGTCATTGTACGCTTCTTTTGTGGGGAAGACGGATGTCACGGTGATGCCACAAGCGCTGCAGATTCGCGAAATTAATCATGGCTTTCACTGTTTATGAATAAATCCCCCCCCCCAACATCACTGCCAACTCCAATAAAGATTCCGGGATCCTCAAAGCGAGTGACTAACCCCGACTTATCACAAGTGAAGGTATTTGCAGGCAAAAGATCCTATTAGTCTTAAAGTAGTATCTTGCACTGTTAAGGCGGAAAGCATAAACCATATCAGAATACTCCAATCGCTAAATCATTCAAGACGTGTTGAGCTACTTGTGCGCTGTCACTCAGCGGGGCAAATTCACCGATCTTCTATCTTCTACTAGGAGTTCAGCTCCATTGCCCGCTAAACCAGAGTTCTGTAAAGCATCTCCCACAGTGAGCTTTAGAAGGATATTGGGTACCCTTATACTCCACTGATGACAAAAGATTGCGAAATTTGGTCATAAGCCTTAACACAACTCAAAGTATGACGATACATCTTTTTCATTGTGGGGCTAGACCGCCCATGCTGATTGATTGGCCCGCTAACTGATTGGTTTGGATCTCCAGCCGCGGTTCAACGTTGCATCGCTATCGTAATTAGGTCGCGTTTTGCCGAGAAAAGAAAAACTCAGTTCATTTCTGTAAAGTCCCTGTGACGCAACTCGCTTCCCCACGGGCAGTCCCGTACTGCGTACTTGCTTTTAAATCATATATTATGATAAACGGAAAAAACGCAGCAGAAACAACAACATAAACCGGGAACCCCAACTTCATTGGTTCGATTTTCCCGAAAACTGGGCGCTTACTTTTTGATGAGTTATGACTAAATTTTCCTTCGTTCCAAAGCAGTTTTATCCATCTTTTATCAAGCTGGTCATTTGTTTTTCGCGCCTGTTTCCGCGTTCACTTCGTTTATATTTCACCGGAGAGTGAATATAATCTATAAAAGTAGGTTACCAAATAGCGCCTCATGCAGTTCAGAATTTTATGAGGTTGCACAATTATGTAACAAAATAATTTTTTCCTGACCAGTAGGTACTACCTAGTTTGAGTCCACTTCTATAGTCGACTTTCTTTTGAGTACCACACAACTTTGCTTGTTCGTCTGTAATTTTTTATGCTACCGGCCTGTAACTGTTTATCAGATGATTGGGGCTATCGATTTGATGATTGCATCCTTTTACCCACTATGATGCTATTTCTAACTCGAAAAGTGCTGAAGAAATTTATGCACAACTAGAAGTGATTGATTTGCTAGAAAAAGCGCGTTAGAACGCTCACATACCCTCGTGACGTTGGTAGTGTTCATGTCGAATATTGAACTAGAATGTTTCAAGCTGCAAATTCGTGAGTTGATGGAATTATTTTCAACTGCCGGTGTTTTCTGAACTTACCATACATGAATTGTTCTGCTTTGTTGTTTCTGGGGTCCCGGACCGTCAGATCGTTGGATCATTCGTTTCCAGTTGGGTTGTGCCAGATATTATGTCCTTTTCATTTGTAGGACTACAATCCAGAGGTGCTGATTTATTGGACTATACCGAACGTTCTTCTGAATGCAAGTGGTCCCGAACTGAGCCGAGTACATTTCATTAGTGGGGACTGGGTCCAGCTGGCTACGGAATGGAAGTCCGAACGCTACGATGTAATCCTGTCATGTGAGACAATCTATCGTTCGGATTTGTACAGTCGTCTGCATCGGATATGTGATGCTTGTCTTGCAGCAGACGGCGAGATTCTTTTGCTTTGCAAAATTTCTTACGGTCCGGGTGGCACACTGTGGGATTTTCTGGACTTCGTCAATACACAACAGCGATTCTGCACCACAGTGACCCAGGTTACATGTGAAGGTGTACAAACATTTTTGATCCAAATGAAACGAATTTTCGCATCCATCTGAATGCGGCACCTATCTAATGCGGTGTGTAAGATGTGTTCAGCGTTATTTTAATTTTCATTTCCACAGAATGATCAAAACCAAACTGTTCTTGCTGCGTGCATAGAGAAAGCGAGTGATCTGTATTTGTATCAGTTAGATTTCTAAACCGGTAAAATCAAATGCCTTACAATTCTTCCTGTGGTTCGGCTAGGATAGTGTTCCTAGACGATGGTCTTAGAGCAAACTTACTAGCAATTCGATGGTTTGGTTCTCCCGAATCGAAAATGTTGAATGCGAGCTAACCTGCTAATGTGTCAACTCAAGCACCTTCGTTGTGATTTCAATGGGTCGATTGTAGTCAGGTGGAATGAGCTTAGGCCAACTTGAAGTCAGCCCCGATGTTCGTATTCTCCGGCAATCTACTTTGGCATTAGCCGCAGCGCTATTGCACCAGAGTTGCGAGCTCGCCCAGTCTTTTGAAAATCAACATGGTTACATGTTTCATCTTCAGTGCAGTCATTGTTGGAGTCTACGAGCTAACGCCAGTCGCAGAGGACATGGAAAAACCGTCAAGGTCACCAATCCAATTCGAAGGAGCGTGATATGAATTACCTTCAGTAGAACGCAAATCCATCCGAAAGGTTAAACTTCTCTGCTCATGTGCAGATTAACTACCACAGGAATATTGTAATTTTTACCCAGTCCAATAAGCATTCACCGACTTGGAACTGAAAAGAACTACCTACAAAGCGCAGTGTGCAATTGTCTGTTTAATTCGAATACCGTTTAGAAAACTGAAGATATTTGAGATATCTAAGGTCATCTAATAAAATTGATGAAGTCGAACAAGTACAGGAATAATAATGGATACAGCAACAACTGTCAGTGACATCAATGAAACGAGAACTTGAGACAAAGTGTACCATTTTTGGTCTGAGAATATTACCGGTGACACGCCTTGTGATCGAGATTTAGTGGAAGGGCTGGGATAAAGAACGAAATTCCCCCGCAAACACACGAACGGGTTTATCGAGATTGCCGTTCATCGGTCAGGTAGGTATATCCGATATTTCCCCAGTCAGTCGTCTCTATAGTCGTAAACTCCGAAAGTGATTTTGGCGCAACAATTTCATTCGAATCAAAAGGTGTGTGTGGATAAGTCCATTTGAAAAACAATGGTGATTCGCAAAAGTTTTTACATCAGTTAGTCAGTGGGCGTCATCAATCCTAGGTGGACTAATCGTCCACGCGCAACTCTTGTGATTCAAGTCAAAGGATAATGCCAAAAGCAGCATTAACAATGAAATCAAGAGTTAAATATTCTCCCGTCCGGTCCCATTAAACGCAATAGAACCTATGAACGCTATCACTGGGTCGATTCATAGGCATGTAAACGCGTCGTACTTTGTCATTTGTCTTTTGATCACCTAGTGTCCAATTTACCTTATTGGTCCAATTATGGAGATTTGTGCGTTACCATTGCTTCCAGTGAAAGATAATAGGTAGTCTATACTGCAATGTTCACGCTCGGCGTACGGTGGTTCTTTATTTTATTTTCTTGTGTAATTGATTATATGAGCCACATCTGACATCCCGTGGGGGGCAAAACTGTTTGCTATCTGTCGGTTTCTCGGGTTGCGGACAACAACTTCCGAAATGGTATTTGGCCGTGAATAAAATGGACTCAGCATCTCACAATAACAACCCGAGAAGCTTTTTTGTCACCCTGTACCAGGGAACGAGACTTGGTCCACGAGAAAGCAGCAGTTATGGAGGTTTCATAGGAACCATTCACTCGGTAAATGGAGGGTACGAGTATGAGCTACGGGCAGCCAGTGCGTTCCTGTGCCTTATGAACCGACACATGCCGAGAAATTCAAGGCCTAGAAGGAACTACTGTGACTCTTCTCAGCAGACAATCAATCGTGAAAAAACCATTAGTGCCAGTGAGGAAGTGAGGTACTAAGAGGCACAATTTTCGCCAACAGATGGTGGCAAAATTGAAGATTGTTGTGATATTCGGGAAACTTTGATCTTTTGTTCAGGTGCTTGTGAAATGTTTCGGAAAAACTTAGCCGAAGGAACACCAGAATTATTGGCTCTTTTATTAACGAGAGAGGCCCAATGTGGGATTCGTTTCTTGAATGGTTACATGTTAAATGTGATGAAAAACATTATTCTGCAATAAATGTTCCAAACAATTGGGGAAAATCAGGATATGGACGTCCAAAATCGCATCATTGACAAATAACAAGAACCCGAATTATGTAAAAGTTGCCACATACCGAAAAGCGGCAATCGTTTTTTCCTCGATCCCGGATGGTTTCGAATGTGACAATGGTTTGCGATCACTGCCCTCCGCGGACTTCATTCGACTCATGGAGCGCAAGCTACCATGGCATAGAGAGCACCAAAATTCTCCCACGGTAGTAATGTGCAGTCCGCAGGGGGTTCTTGAATCTCGATAATGTGCAGATAAAGAATGGGAAAACTAGCATATGCACTGAATTTTTGCATTTTCTTTTCCGCTCGTTGTTCTCATCCTTCACTATGATTCTGGTGGCACAGGGTCTGCATTCAGATTTATGCAAAAAAAATTCGAAGCGTTGAACTGTGAGTGGCCCCATGGTTGTTAGCTGCCAGTAGCTTGGGTCTTTCTGGTTCACACCTGTAGACTCAGATCATCCTTCCACCCGTGTACGCTTTTGTTTGGGTTCCGTCCGGGATTGGAAGAACACGAAAATCGCTCAACTACTTCTAGGTGGTAATCATTAATGAGCTCCAATCGGCGCTTCCAGCAAAATGTCCAGGGTCCGATCAAAGAAGTTCCACACCCATTGGCAACTTGCACTCAGTCTTTCAGGTCGTCTGGTCCCCAAGAACGGTAGATATCCTTGACGTCATTCGCTATTTCGGATGCGCATATATCCACCTAGGTTCTCCACACGGCGAGGCGCGTGAATCCCTGAGATGGCAGCTATCCAGGAGCTCGAGTAATGACCGAGAGCAGTGGTGGACAGGGAAATGAAAGAGACTGGGGTTATCGGGAATAGTGACAACCTTTACCAGTCGATTGTGGATACTATATAGCAATTTGGGATTTTTCTGGATCGCCTGAACGGAAGTAAATTCATCTTCAGAATGCGTTTTGCACCTTCGAAGTGTAAAACACTGCAGGATTTGATTAGCTTGAAGCTGAACACTTTTCTTTCAGGAAAAGAATTGGGTAGATAAATTTAGTTACTTGGATATTTGCACCTGACTCGGGGGTCGAATATAGTAGTGTATTCATCCATACAAAAGGTTCGACTGCCATTCGTCAATTTCATGCATCTGTGCTGTTGGCGTGACATCCGGTCAAGTGTACACAGCGGGAGTAGGGCCAGTCGTGCTATGGGGCCTAAGAACGGAGCATTTGGATAAAGATGTGACGAGAATTTCAATGTTTGAACACCATTGTATTCGTAGAATTAGTAGAATATAATGGAAGAATTTTGTCGGTAACTCAGGGGTTAGGTGTAAGTTACTGGATCTTGGGACCTAACCTTAAAGTTTAGGTTTAACGAGGCCTTGAATAAGAATAAATCAAGGTGTTTGGAGCATGTTTGTGCGCATGTCCACAGAACCCCTAGTCCGCTGTACACCGTCCTCCGAGGCAGAATATGATTGGTGGGTAAATCAGAGAGGCCAATTGACGGCATGTTAAGGACTGCACTGTCCCTTATTTAACAAGCATCCCAACAAATTGAGACTATATCGCAGTCGAGTTTTTGAGGATCATACGGTAAATACTCAGATAATTCATTCAACAAGCTTTTCTCCCTCTATATCGTACTACGTGATGAATGCAACTCCCCCCTCTATTGTTTGGTTGACTTAATTGTGTACGTCAAACTGTGTGCAATCCAATAGACTGTCGAGTTGGAGTCCACGAGCTGTCCAAGGGAATGGTTGGAAGCTGCATATTATATAACTCAGTGACGCTCTTGGATTCGAGATCTTCCCTATTGTTTCATTAACCACTACCTTGCAGTTGAACTTCAACTATTTTCCGTTCTCTCTTTATGTTGCATATATGATGTTATTAGGAAGCAACTAAAGGCAAATCACGCTGGTGCAAATCCCACGGTTGTAAAACCTGAAGCTGAAGTGCGCGCCAGAGGCTACAGTCTGCTCCTACCAATGTACTCATGGACGAAGTATGCAAAAAAAACCTGGATGATAGAAGTAGTCTGTAATCCATTGCCTCATGTGATAATGCCAAACCATAGCGACTATTGTGAATGGGTTATTAACAGAAACGGAAGTCGCTGGCAGATTCATTCTCACCGTGAATAACGAATGATGCGATAAATTTGTTGTATCTGATCAGGGTACAAACAACAGCTTCGTCATGTTTTACCGAATCTCAAAGCATTGGCAAATCTGATGATAGCGGCGAAGAAAGTGAAGAAAGACGGAATAAACAATATGGTACAACTGACCGCGCGGATATGGTTATTCCAGTGGATGGTGGACGAAAATTAAATGATGAAGATTGCCGCAAATAGGTCAGGGGGAGAGGACAATGTAATGAGAAATACACGGAAACAAGTATCATGGTGAGATCACAGCGGCCACGAAGTTCGTCAAAGTTGGTTCCTCCGGGGGAGGGAAAGAAAACAGACGATTGTCCATTGTGCCCGATAAACGATGCAGAGGCGAAAATTCAAAATTGATTGCACAATAGTCAGCGGTAGGGTTCAGGTGAATGGGTTCCCGTCTGACGAGATCTGAATGGCAAGTATTAAATGTAGCAAAGAAAATAATGAAAAATCTAGATGATCAGCGAGAGAAATGTGAGCCTGTTCCGTCATTTTATGCCATATATACTGACTGTGTTGGGGAAGGGTTGTAACCAATGGTTTCAAAGGCTCATAAATGAAGATAACAGACACTTACAACGGGACTAAGTTTTACTGAGACAAATAAGATCTTCACGGACCAGATATGGTAACCAGTCAGGCGGCAGCGAGTTACCGCCAACCACTAAAGTTACCGGCGGAGCTGGGAATCAAACTTGACTTCGACGGCAGAGAATGCTCGATCTACTTGTTCAATGTCCGCCGTCAAGAAAAGTAAACACGATAGCGATATTTCTATCTCGTTCCTGTAGTTGAAATAAAATTAACCGAGTTTTGAACATCTCGACGTTCATACGTTGAAAAAACAACATAATGCACGTTACGATCAGCCGGGACTAAGAGCAGAGGTACATACCATCGGGTGCGTCTCTGGGTTGTGGACAACGGAAGGGCCAGCAGTGTTAAAAGTCATTTGTGAATAGGATGGTCTCAGACTCAGTGAACAAAACAGTCGCGGACAAGAAGCAGCGTCGAGGACGTGATGCATTTCCCTCTGACAAGCGCTCTCCCTAAAAATACCACAGTTTCACTAGTGGTACTGTGATGCCCGGAGTGTAGCCCGCAAAAGAATAAGGTCGTCGTCTTTTATTGTTTCACTCACTTCACGATGTTTTCCAGAAGAGACTCATGAGCCGCTCAACCGGCCACCGGATTGTCTGAAACAACTGTTTCCTTCTAGATCATACTTGGTTGTGCAAAAGCTAGGGATGCACCCTAGAGCAAACAGGTCTACTCTGGGATGGATAACCGAATAGTAAAACAGCCCCCAGAGAAACCAGGTATAGCGACAGACAATCAACAACGCAAAAAAACAGCCGGGAAGAGCTGGTACGTTGAGAGTTCCACAGAGACGTTTCTTTTTGCTTTCTCTTTATTTTGAGTCACTTTTGTTTTTTCGCTCTGGTCTCTGGATTAGTACATAAATTAACGGAGAATCGACGCAATGACCAGTAAAGCTTGTGTATCTGTCTGCCACTTTGTACCCAATGTGGCAAGAATTCCAGATGTTATTCTTACTAGCAGGTAGCTTCCAGAAAATATACAACCAGTAAGTGGTTACTGTTTGTTTAAATTAAGCCTGAATCCTAACTGGACGACTGTTTGCGTTACTGTTGTGCATTACGAACGATCACAAACAGAAGGGGTCAGTGTTAATCACGACATTTTGGAAATCAATGACAACGATCGGAGGTCTCCTGACTGGTTGCTCATAATGAATGGAATCTGGTTTCGTACTAAAACCCAGGAATCTATACACTGGGAAGTTTAAGCAGAGCACCTTAAACTCGCGATTTTTATTCTCCAGCTGCATACTAACGTCCAGGAATGACGTGGAACGAGAAAAATTGAAAGCGAAGCCCAGAGTAAACAAAATGAGCACAGAGACCGAAAACCAATGAGACCTTGCGTTGTTCGATTGGTATTGAAATATCAGGGTAAGTGAAACTCCAACCAACATCTCGTAAATCAAACTCAGTGGTGTCTTGACAAGACTGTCGCATATTTTCACTTCTCGGATAGAATCGTCGGGATTAAATGCAAAGAAAAACGTTGAAAAAGCCGCAAAGGGCTTGATATCACAACAAACCTGAGGAGCATTGACGCGGATTGGTTCATAACATGACTGGAAATCTCCGTTGGCAATCTTTCCCCCTTCTCGGACTGGATCGGATCTTGAAGAAGTGAGATTTGTGGAATGTCGTTGAAGTGGACAAGTTTGACAGATAGGACAGACCCAATGACGGCGGAACCCGAACAATGAAAAAGCCTCGTCAGGATCGACTTCGATCGCACCGATTTTCTCGAGGCAGTACGTGTGGAACATGTGTCCGCAGCTGTTATTCGAAAAGGATAGGTGTTTTGAGAGTATGGTGGGATGGAGTGAACAACTGAAAGTTAGTTTTGAGAGACACCATTCGATATAACTTCAATGCTCTAACGAACTTTACTGTCTCTGAAAAGCTAAAACAACACACCCGGTGCAGAGTGAATAACAGATCTATAACTCGCAGTGTTTCTTTGGTTTGAATACTGTTTAGAAAACTGAAGATATTTGAGATATCTAAGGTCATCTAATAAAATTGATGAAGTCGAACAAGTACAGGAATAATAATGGATACAGCAACAACTGTCAGTGACATCAATGAAACGAGAACTTGAGACAAAGTGTACCATTTTTGGTCTGAGAATATTACCGGTGACACGCCTTGTGATCGAGATTTAGTGGAAGGGCTGGGATAAAGAACGAAATTCCCCCGCAAACACACGAACGGGTTTATCGAGATTGCCGTTCATCGGTCAGGTAGGTATATCCGATATTTCCCCAGTCAGTCGTCTCTATAGTCGTAAACTCCGAAAGTGATTTTGGCGCAACAATTTCATTCGAATCAAAAGGTGTGTGTGGATAAGTCCATTTGAAAAACAATGGTGATTCGCAAAAGTTTTTACATCAGTTAGTCAGTGGGCGTCATCAATCCTAGGTGGACTAATCGTCCACGCGCAACTCTTGTGATTCAAGTCAAAGGATAATGCCAAAAGCAGCATTAACAATGAAATCAAGAGTTAAATATTATCCCGTCCGGTCCCATTAAACGCAATAGAACCTATGAACGCTATCACTGGGTCGATTCATAGGCATGTAAACGCGTCGTACTTTGTCATTTGTCTTTTGATCACCTAGTGTCCAATTTACCTTATTGGTCCAATTATGGAGATTTGTGCGTTACCATTGCTTCCAGTGAAAGATAATAGGTAGTCTATACTGCAATGTTCACGCTCGGCGTACGGTGGTTCTTTATTTTATTTTCTTGTGTAATTGATTATATGAGCCACATCTGACATCCCGTGGGGGGCAAAACTGTTTGCTATCTGTCGGTTTCTCGGGTTGCGGACAACAACTTCCGAAATGGTATTTGGCCGTGAATAAAATGGACTCAGCATCTCACAATAACAACCCGAGAAGCTTTTTTGTCACCCTGTACCAGGGAACGAGACTTGGTCCACGAGAAAGCAGCAGTTATGGAGGTTTCATAGGAACCATTCACTCGGTAAATGGAGGGTACGAGTATGAGCTACGGGCAGCCAGTGCGTTCCTGTGCCTTATGAACCGACACATGCCGAGAAATTCAAGGCCTAGAAGGAACTACTGTGACTCTTCTCAGCAGACAATCAATCGTGAAAAAACCATTAGTGCCAGTGAGGAAGTGAGGTACTAAGAGGCACAATTTTCGCCAACAGATGGTGGCAAAATTGAAGATTGTTGTGATATTCGGGAAACTTTGATCTTTTGTTCAGGTGCTTGTGAAATGTTTCGGAAAAACTTAGCCGAAGGAACACCAGAATTATTGGCTCTTTTATTAACGAGAGAGGCCCAATGTGGGATTCGTTTCTTGAATGGTTACATGTTAAATGTGATGAAAAACATTATTCTGCAATAAATGTTCCAAACAATTGGGGAAAATCAGGATATGGACGTCCAAAATCGCATCATTGACAAATAACAAGAACCCGAATTATGTAAAAGTTGTCACATACCGAAAAGCGGCAATCGTTTTTTCCTCGATCCCGGATGGTTTCGAATGTGACAATGGTTTGCGATCACTGCCCTCCGCGGACTTCATTCGACTCATGGAGCGCAAGCTACCATGGCATAGAGAGCACCAAAATTCGCCCGCGGTGGCGGTGAAACCGCGCTTGAATTGATGTAGCAGAAGTAGCTGTTTCCGCGTCAGCTCACGCCTGGCTAGTTCATAGTTCAAATTCATCTGCTCCACTTCTGTGTGACATGTGGCTACCAATCTAGTTAGCAGGCGACTTGTTTTCGGATCAAATCGTGAAGTGGTTGCGCATGTGGCAGACTGGAATAGATCGAGTAGAAGGGATACGGTTGACGGAAGTCTTAGCCGAGAGGTGGCATTTAAGAAGGAAATATCAGGCGATGGAGAAAGCGGTAACAAACGTATCGGCAGGCGACCCATGTTTTGTTATGCTAAAGTGCATTGAATTGTCGATTGCGATCTGTTCCACATTAGGCCAGTAGTTACCACGCACGGGTTGGTGATGCGGCATTCAGCTTGATCGGTGCTCTTTTGATTTTCCGGTGATTGAATATCGTTATTTGACAAACCTAAGTGTTCGTCAAGCTTGCGTAAACCGCTTCTTCATACCTGTAACGCGTTTCAGTCGCACGTGCTAAACAGAAGTTTTCAGTGTGCAATCGTAGTTAAAACAACCAGTAACCCCGAACCAATGTGCCCTGGTTTTGGTTACTACTTCACGGATGAAAAAAGATTTCCGGTTGAACAGCGCCAATGACTGCGGCACTCAGTCGTAACAATCATTGTCTTCAACCGTCACTGGAAGGGATTTTGTGAATCCCAATTCGGTAGTTTAACTGAGCCTGGACAGACATCCCTGCCGGTAAGGGTATAAATACCTCTTCACCATACTGACTGGTCAGCCGACCCGTCTCCCAAGTATTATCTGCCTCGCCGCGCATAACGGATCTTCGCGGGCAGGAGCAAAGCATGTTCTAAACGCTAATGCATTCAGAATCAGTGCCACTTCTAAAGATTGGGGTCAGTAACGTACGCTTTCAACATAAGAAAAACAGGGATTTTGAATCTACCGAAGATATATCTACTTTCGCCAAGTTTACATTGATGTCTAATTCATGCTGCTGCTATCTCCATTATTAACACCAAGGTGGTATCTGTCAAAAAACATTCAAGACTCGAATCAACAAATGTCCGAGCTGGTGGAGTGATTTATTCGTGTAACTTATTTGTGACATTAAAAGTTTGTTCTCACAATTCCCAGAATTGCGGTCGGCCATCACAAGAGTTGGTGGCATTGCAGAGAGCACCTTGTTATTGTCTCAAATTCGGCGACAAAAGGGCACTGGAGTAGTGTTAACAGAAAAGAATCGTGTGCCAGAACTAGTTCACATACTCTGACCGGTGGTCAGAGTGTCATCCTCATCATCGTTCAGCGTTAAACAGCAAGGCAAGCCTCACTGACCGCTGCCTTCTCCTCAGAGTTACATAGTTCTATAGAAAGAGTGAATATCCAAGAGGAACAGAGAGTGGACCTACACAGGTGGGAAGAGATAAGAATACTGCCGCAACCAACACACGGAACACAGTCTAACTGTACAAACGCACGTGTTTTCAATCATTCTGATTCGATAGAAAATGAAAACACGATCGCCACTGTTCAAGGTTCACTACCATATCCTTCAGTGTCTCCAGCCAGCAAGTCGACGAGTCTTTCGGACTCCAACCATGAAGGCGTGAGACACCTACTTTACCTAACATCGCTGTACATTTCCTCATTCCACGTTGCCACGTCATCTGTGACCCAACCAGCGTAGTCTACCAAGTTTCATACGATGAAACAAGATATTCTGACAGCCGGCACCTGGTATTGGATTCCCGACCTTCACATTATTCACCCGGTCACTCCATCCAATCCTAGTCATACTACGTAGACACTGGTTGTCGAAAACCTCTGACTGACGAACATCTCCAACACGCATACTCTATGTCTCGCAACTGTACAACAGAACTGAGCGCACTGCCGCACAGTACACACGACCTTTCAAATTTAGTGAAATATCAGGCCGACGCCACAAGTGCTTCAGTCCAGTGTAAGCTGCCCGAGCCTTGGATTTACGTGTATTTACCTCCACTCCCGAGCTATCATCGTTAGACACGCAGCTACCAAGGTAGGTGAAACGGTCTACAATCGTTACTTCCTCTCAGCTCAGCACCAAGGTGGGCTTTGCTCTCGTTCATTCCTGCAAAAGCACTTTATATTTTGAAGGTGCAGAGCACATGCCGAACCGAGCAACCGATCTCGACAGTCTATCTAGTGCCCGTTGTGTATGGTCCGCAGACTCGAACAGGCACAACGTCGTCTGCGTAATCTAGGTCGCATAGCTTTCCTCCACTTCCGAGTTCGACTCCTACATCCCGGAGACCTCCTAAAACATCTTCCAACACCTCGTCCATGACGAAGTCGAACAAGAATGGAGAGATGGGGCACCCTTGTCGAACGCCACTAGTCGTTTCGAATGAACGTGACAGTTCACCGTATACCCTCACGCGACCACAGGTATGCGAGTACAATGCTCGCAACAGGTTCACAAACTTCGTTGGCATAACCTGCCGGTGGACAGCACTGAGTAGTGCCGGTCGATCCACGGAGTCGAAAGCACCTTTCAAGTCGAGGAAGACTACGATCGTAGGGCGGCGGTGCGTGTGGCGCGTTTCGAGTATCTGTCGAAAAGTGAATATCTGGTCGATGCAACCTCGACCTGGCCGAAATCCGGCCTGTTGTTCGCGGGTATTACTCTGGCGAGCCGATATCAAACGACGCAGCATTATCGAAACTAACACCTTAGTAACTATCGATGGTTGCCACAGTCACTTTGTGTACCCTTCTTGAAAATGGGTATAATCAGTGGCTAAACCCACGATAGCGGGATACGCTCCTCGTTCCAAATATCACGAAGCAAGGAGGTAAGTGATTTCATCAGCACCTCTCCACCCAATATGAAAAGAACTGGGGGAAGGTCGCCGGGACCGGCAACTTTTCCCCTCTTCAGAAACCGAATATTCGACTCCACTTCCACTTCCGTTGGGGGATCAAGTGACACCTCCTAAGGATTCACAGCTCCAGACGTCAAACTAGATACGATAGCGTATACCCAGTCAAACTGACCCTTGAAATGTTCTGCCCAACGGTCCAGTCTTCCCTGTCTACCATGGATGAGCTCTCCATTCTTATCGCACACGACTTCACTAACCGAAGTTCGCCGCCCACCGTTGTCGCGTATAAGCTTAAACAGTCTTTGACTGTTACCTGAAGCGGACGCCACCTCCATCTCTTCAGCTACCTTAACCCACCAGTTTTCGCGGTCATTCCTAAGGCTTATGGTCAACTGACGCTGCAACTGCCGACGCATTTTATTCATTTCCTTGCAGTTAGGCAGCTCGCGTTTTCGCTCCACTAGACTTAGCGACGCTTGCGAGATCCAATGTTTTTGATGAACGCTAAACCTAGGACCACAGGCGAAATCTGCTGCCAAATGCATAGCCTGCTTGATTTGATCTCACTGATCGTCTACGTTGCTGATCGTCGAAGTTCTTAGTCCCTCGGACAGTTTCTGTTCGTAGCTGTTGTGAACAGCCGAATCAGACACGTTCGACAGCCAATCGGGTTTGTGGCCTGCGTCGATGGCCATTCAGCTGCAGCAAAAATCGCATTAAAACTGACACATGGTCCGATTCGACGTACGTGGTCCATTACGATCTACAGTTCTGGACAGAACCGCGCCAACGGTAGCTAAATGCGATATGGTCAATCTGACTCAAAGTACCTGTCGAGCTAGAGCGCCATGTCGCAGTGCGACGCGAACTGTGTCGGAAATTCGTACAAGATAGGAATAAATGATTATCTGCTCAGAATTGGGGAAGTCTTTCTCCATTGTCTGTTCGCTGTGCAGGCAAGGCGCATCGCCCACCTAAACAGGACTCCGATGCACTCAGTTTTCAAACTTGTGCAATAAAGTCACCTGCCACCACTACAATGTCAGAGCGTCTGCTCTTCCGAACAAGAGTGACGAGGTTATCGTAAAACTCGCCTTTCTCCATGTAAGTGCTGCAGTCTGTTAGAGCGTATGTCGAGATAACAAATAAACTACGCTTAACACTACCATCCCTTCGGACGCCGACTGATCCCTGCAGTCTCGCGGCGCACAAGCGACTGTTGACTGGGATCCAGTCTAGAAGAGCTGCTTCAGCCTTCTCACTCAAGACTATTCCTACACCTCATTGATCCACAGCTTGAGCTGCTTCGTCTCCTGAAGAAAATATCTTGACGAGACGTTTGGCGCAGTTAGTTGAATTACCCTACTCGAATCCTGAATTCGTGTTTCACTCACACAGCAGACATCGATCGAAAGTGAGTCCACTGTCAGAGCCAAACACGCCTGTTAGCCAGCCTGCATTAAAGTGCGCACATTGAAGGAACCCAGATTGAGAAGCTGACGAGGCTTGAGAAAATGTGAGCTAACAGACTGAAAACCACCTGCTACACTATTTGACAATAAACTGTTGAGAGTATCGGGCGTGTTATCAATGGAGATACTATGGGTAGGCAGAAGGGGCAAACAGATTGGGTTGGAGACAGAAGAGACAGGTTGAATGAAAGAGAGGTCAGGGTGTTCTGCTATATTTAAATATGGTAGTTTTTCAACTCCCAACCTCCACATCGCCGACCATGCAACGAAATCTATTAGTCATCTGTGGGCTTGTTACTACTCGGTTGCCCAAACCGAAGTAGAAGGTTGACTCAAGCGACCCTACTCCAACCATTTGATCAAATTTCCTAACCTTCAAGGCATCAGGACAATCAGAGGGCCACTGGCTGTCGGTGACTGATTGTTCAGTTCATGCACCCTACGAATGAGGCTAGACATCCCCGATGCCCAGTAAACTCATTTCACCATGGACGCCGTATGCTTGGTATGCTGCCTGTGGTTGGTTTGAAATCAGGGTTTAGCGGATTCCCCTGGACTGATTACCAATGACCAATCAACCCGGTGAAGGGCATCAGACATTTGTCTTTGTCCTGCGAATTTAGTAGCAACACCACCACAAGAAGGCCATGCGTAGGACCATGCTACTACTAAGCGCTAGACCCAGGTTTGTATCACAGTGGACCGAAGAAACGCATACACTCCAGCTAGCAACTCTTGTAAAAAATCAGATATAGTACGATGAACATCTTTTAGGTCACCAAAGAAATCAGTTAGACGTGGATGCCGACTCAAAGTTTGCATCACGCACCAAAACGCGTTCCCCTTTTGCAGTTGCGTAACTCTGCCATCCATCAAACGGTCAACTTGGTGTTGATTTATTCTGAAGGTAACCCGGAACGGCTAAAGTGGACCTGATGTGGTTACAAATACCTTGTGGTGAGGAACACCACGTGATGGAGTTGTTCATGCAAACGATGAATAAAACGTCCACGACGAGTGGTGTAAAAATTCTTACGGTGATGATTTGTCAGTTTGTTAGCCTAACAGAAAAAAGCGGAAAAGCGAACCAAGGGAATCATTGGACATCGAAAAATTTGAGTGGCAGTTGTTAACAGGTGGACAGAATGTGCGGGGTTACCGCGGATTAAGAGAAAATTTTTATGGTATTGGATCACCGGTAACATTGTTGTGGGAAGTTAGGTTGTCTCAGTAAGTCTGTCCTAAGTGGTTTTCGTCCTGAAGCCGGCTTAAAAGAGACAATTAATTTCTCGGATAGCCAAGCAACCATCGAGATGCCGAACAAACATGCCTTTGCATTGAGAAAGATCAAGCGAGGGTAAAAATGTCTCATCTGTCAAAGGAACCAGAGGTGCAGTGGAAGAATGTTAGTTGCCCTTTAAATAACTCAACCAATGGGCATATCGAATGGTAGGCAAGCGAGTCAGTTAATGAAACAAACCAACGAATTAAAAAGTCACGAACCGATGGTGAAAAAACCAAATATTGTCACTGGTTAGGTCCCACACAAAAACCACCTGTCCTTTCAATCTACAATCCCCAGTCGTACGTCACGTCTGTTGATGGTCAGCTAGCAGTGCACTATCACGAGGGAAGACCTTTAAATCAGATCGAGAAAACTTTCGCTTCAATAGAGAAAACTAATCTATTTTATAGAAATAACGAATGTATATCGATACCTTTATGATTACCATATATTCCATCGGTTTTCGGGACCACCTTGATTAGCCCGCATTCCCAGTTGACTTCCAATGTAACGTGGTTAATAATTCACCCTGTTCTGAAAATCTGCCTGTTTACGTTGATTGTTTGGCACACTTACTGCATGGTACATTTGATTTGCTGCTCTGCCATCAAATCACGATGCTATATCTGCCAATGAGAAAAAGCGGCCTTATTCTGTTTGGGCTATCGCAATGCTCAGGCGACTTGGGCGCAAATCTCTTACATTCGCTGATGTTTATCAACTGTCGAGAACGGCCTATCATCGCGAAACCACTGATAATCAATGAAATACTTCCGTTTAGCTCTGGCTCCAACTAGGCGAGACTAACATCTGTTCGCACTAGTAGCTATGAATTTTGGTAATTACCAAACGGAACGCACCAGCACCAAGTTCAACCAACGAAATATTTCAGGTCAAAAGTCAGACTATTGTATATTAAAAACGAAAGATTACATCATCAGGCCGCAGGCACAAGGTTATTTAGGCGGTCGACGTTAGACTTAGCGGTAAGAACTCCAGGAATATAGAAAACTGTTGTCAGCTGCGCCTACAGGCTGACGATGTCATCTCGACTTGTAGTGAAACGTAAGTGATCAAGATCTGAAAACTATGAACGATACAAATGCTCACGGCCTATTAGGACGAGAGCATGAAAAACACGGGAGAAACAAGTGAAAATGTGGATCAACATGCAATGGGAAGCAAAAGCGAAGTACCAAGCCCACCTGTAGAATGTATGAGACGATGGATGTCAGCGAAACCGCCTGAGGCAGATAGGTGAGTAGATTGTGAAATAGATCATTGATTTCTGCCGAACAAAAATGATGAGCAAATACGAAAATGAATCGGCTTTCACATATACTTCGACAAACGGAATAATTAGACAGATAACTCGTTCTAACGAGAACTGGAAGACCGAACCATGGGAAAACTACTGGCGCATAGTGTATTCTAATCGGTCTATCGAGCTCTGGATTCAAATCGCCTTATCCTACGGAAATAAAAACCACATGATAACAACCAAACTAACATTTGCTTCACTGATTAAGAAGTCTCTTGTTACGAAATGGGTCATTTGCTAGGCATTAACCTCCGATTAGCTGGTGTCTCCGTTTGAAAAAAACCGAACAGTGACATCTTCCTGTTCTTGATTCCAGATAGGCGTCCTGAATGTAGGTTGATGCAGGAAATTCAGACCAACTTTTTGCATCAGGGTGGACAATCGCAGGGATGAGGGAGAGGGATGGAGATAACACGTGGTTAGGACCACTTTTTCCTTTTGTCATCGTTCCCACGGAAAAGCTCAAACACGCTCAGGCTTGTCGGCAGCGTCTTGGAATAGCATGAACAGCAGCGATCAGAGAGCAGATTACAAGATACTTATTTCGATTTGGTTGATGGATTTTTAACTCCGCATTGGAAGTACGCTATCTGACTCATCATGTACAAACAAACTGCGTTTTTTGGCCGACTAACTGTACAGTATCACAGTCAGCGCTAGAGCAAAAAAAATCTTGGTGGGTGAGGGCCAGTTGCACTGATCGAATGATGGGACTCCTCAAAAGCAGCTGCCTGAACTGAGAGGGAAGAGGTTCGAGAAACTAATTATATTAGTTTTTAGTAAAGGTTGTTTATTACTAACAGATTAATTACCACGATGTGATCACAAAAAACAGGCTAACTTAAAAAATACTAATTTTTAGAAACCAGAAAAGTCAAAAAGTGAATTAAAGTCAATCACTCACCAGACTCCAGGGCTCGGGTTTTGGATTGCTGTTCCTCGCGCAACAATACATCAATTACGTGGAACCAGATTTTTTGCTGAAAATGAAGAATACATGTACGGCAATC
Source organism: Fasciolopsis buskii (assembly GCA_008360955.1). NCBI lineage: Eukaryota > Metazoa > Platyhelminthes > Trematoda > Plagiorchiida > Fasciolidae > Fasciolopsis > Fasciolopsis buskii. Next base: position 48,222 of record LUCM01002334.1, on the reverse strand, counting down.
ACCGACAGTTTTAAAAGGCAGTGAAGAAAACCGCTCCTGTCATGTGCTCTCAGTGACCTTGGATCTAGCAAAATGAAATCGTTATGGTCCCAGAAAGCATGCAGACATCGGAATGACGCCACGGACTGTGCTCTTGAATCGTAGGTCAGAATCAGTTATATGGGGGATTGGCATAGATGCGTAATTCAACCGACGATGCCGACGAAGGGCCAAATCAGTCCCATGGATACGATTCACTGAGATTCAGCAGCGTCCCGGGGACTGCTCTGAATTGCGTTCAATGTTGAGGCAAGCCTCTGGATAGCCAACTGTAGCTATAAGGAAGCAAGGTTGCCTCACATAAGGAGACCACCGGCAACCTGACTCGATCGTGAACTCCTTCATCAACATCATCACCGTTCAGCGTTAAACAGCAGGGCAAGCATCACTGACCGCTGCCTTCTCCTCAGAGTTACATAGTTCTATAGAAAGAGTGAATATCCAAGAGGAACAGAGAGTGGACCTACACAGGTGGGAAGAGATAAGAATACTGCCGCAACCAACACACGGAACACAGTCTAACTGTACAAACGCACGTGTTTTCAATCATTCTGATTCGATAGAAAATGAAAACACGATCGCCACTTCTCACGGTTCACTGCTATATCCTCCAGTGTCTCCACCCAACTAGTTGACAAGTCTTTCGGACCCCAATCACGAAGACCCGAGACGCCTACTTTACCCAAGTTCGCTGTCATATTTTGGAATTTCTGTCTGTTCGGTTGCCAGGTGATAGATTTTCTCATTTCGAGTCTGAGGTGGTGAGTGCTTTACTTCGGTTGGTGGTTGTATTTAGCAATCGGCCTCAGTCTCCTGTGAATCAATTTCGCTCTTCTGACCTGTACCTTCATTGTTCCGTTCATTTTCTTTCTCTTTGTTATTGTCGTATTAACCTGATTTTCTGAACTAGACTCAATTCTTTCTTGCCAGACGATCTCCAGAACGCACCGAGTATGATTTTTTCTGTTGCACGAGGTGCCGCCTAACCCTTACCCAAAGATTTCCTCGTTTTTTCCAACGGTTGAATCCAGACTGTGTCACCTAGATTAAGTAGTCGCAGTAGTTGCGTGCTCCAATCGTAAAGTCGCTTTTACGCCTCCATGATTTTTTCAGTCCTGACTAAACCACGAAAAGACATCTGGGTCTTACAATCTAGCACACATGTAAGGTTATTCTCGTTCATCTTCAGCAGAGGCGTCTCATCGGGCTTACCCTCAAACGTCGAGGGCGATAAATAGATCACTACCCTTGGTCATGCATTTTCCAGGTACCATATTCGTTCGTTCAAACGCGCTCCTTGCTTTGTCATTGGACTGAACGCGGTAAGAGCTGGCGATGTGATGTTTAAGGCGCCATGACCCTAAGAACTACTGCAATTTTGTTCTGCAAAAATGTGGGCAACTATGAGAAACCACGTGAATCGGAATTCTGACGTACAAAGGTGGCTCGCAGTTTTTTGATGATCTCTAAGGTCGTTTCAGTCCCTCAAAGATCGATTTCACAGTAGCAATCAACGGTCATCAGGTAGTTCTTCTCTTGGTAAAATATATCCAACGTCCGTCAGGTATTGGTCGCGTTTCCATCAGCTCTCTTATTTTTGCCCTTCGTGAAGATGGGCACAATCAATGACTCAGTCTACGACAACGGAATAAACTCCCCGTTCCAATTACCACAAAGCAAAAATATAAGTGCTGTTATGAGGGACTCTTCACGAAGTTTGAAAATAACGCCAGGGAGTTTGCCGAGACAGGCTGCCTTTTCCCGACTCAGCAGTCGAATGCTTAACTCTACTTTCACATCCGTTGGTGGATCAATAGACAGATTCCAAGGATCCACGGTTTTGGTCGTCTGGCCAACTAGAGAAATGCGCGGCCAGCTAAACTGCTCCTCGAAGTGCTCATACCAACGGTAGACTCCACACCGTCTGCAATGAATGTGCCCTCCACTTCTATCGCCGCCCACCAGTGTTGCGTGTAGCCTTGAACAGTCTTTATATGAAGCGGTCATGTCGAAGGAACTTGTTAGTTCCTATAGGACCATAGATATGCAAGTACAGTGCTCGCAACAGGTCCACAAACTTCGTTAGTATACCCTTCCAGTGGAGAGCACTGAATGACACTATCCGAGCCACTGAGTTGAACGTGCCTTTCAAGTCGAGAAAGACTACGATCGCAGGGTGGCGGTGTGTGTGTGTGTGTGGCGCATTTGCAGTAACTGTCGAAAAGTGAATATCTGGTCGGTGCAACCACGACCTGGACGAAATCCGGCCTGCTGTTCGCGGATGTTACTCTCGCGAACCGATGTCAAACGACGCAGCATTATCAAAGCTAACACCCTAGTAACTATCGGAATTAAACTAATGCCTCGATGGTTGCCACAGTCACTTCGTGTGTCCTTCTTAAAGATGGGTACAATCAGTGACCTACCCCACGATAACGGAATACGTTCCTTGTTCCGAATATAACGAACCAAGCAAGTGAGTGGATTTGCTCGTGACTTCTTCATCCGTTTTGCAAAGAGCTGTGGGACTTTCGTCAGGATCGGCTGGCTTCTCCTCCTCTTCAGAAGTCAATATCATCGACTCACAACTTCCCACCATCCTCCCCTTTGGGAGACAAAAAGACATCCTACAATGTAAAAGCTCGCCAGTCGGCCTAGAATACGTAGCGTGTGTACCAAGCTTACACTGAGCCAATATGCTCAGCCCAACGGTACCCTTTGTTGTCTCAAAACGGATGAATCTCTTTCCATTCCTGTCGCACATCAACATCATTGTTCAGCGTTAAACAGCAAAGACCTCGCTGACACCATGCCTTTTCTCAAGGTTACGATGTCTATAAAAAGATGAATAACCTCTGGACGCTAGTGTATCTACACATCGTGGGAAAAGTATAAGAATGCCTGAATAAGCAAACATTGGGCATGATCTAACTGTAACAAAGGCTCTCATTTCAATCATTCTTATCGAAAACATAGAAAATGACAACACATCGCCATGTTCACTGCCTGTTGCACACTGGACTTCACTAACCGATTTCACCGCCGTCGGTCTGCGTACAAGCTTTAAACATTTTGACTGTTACCTGAAGCGGGCGCTACTTCCACTCCTTCGGCTACCTTAACCCAACAGTTCTCACGGTCATTCCTAAAACTTATCGTCAATTGACGCTGAAACTGTGGTCGCATCTTACTCACCTCCTTGCAGTTGGCGAGCTGGCGTTTTTGCCCCATTAGACCCAGCGACCACTGCGAGAGCCAGCATCTTTGATGAACGTTAGATCTAGGACCACAGGCAAAAACTGCTGCCAAATGCATCGCCTGCTTGATTTGATCCCACTGGTGATCAACATTGCTGCTCATTGAAGTTCTTAGTTCCTTGGATAGTTTCTGTGCATAACTGTTGCGAACAGCCGAATCACACACGTTCGACGGCCAATCGAGTTTGCGGCCAACGTCGATGGCCGTTGAGCTGCAACAAAAATCGCAGTCGAACTAGCGCACGGTTCGATTTGACGTACATGATCCATTACGATCTACAATTCTGGATAGAATCGCGCCAGCGATAGCTTACTGCAATATGTTCGATCTGACTCAGATTACCGCCGAGTTAGAGTGCCATGTCGTCGTGCGACGCGGACTGTGTCGAAAATTCGTGTTAGACAGAAATAAATGATTGTCCGCGCAAAATTGGAGGAGCCTTTCCCCGTCATCTGTTCGTTGAACAGGCAAGGTGAAGCGCCTACCTAAACAAGCTCCCAGTGCACCAAGTCTTCTAAATTGTGCATTAAAACCACCCGCTACCATTACAATGTCAGAGCCTTTGCTCTCCCGAACAACAATGATGAGTTCGTCGTCTTTTTGCGTGCCAGCGCTACAGTCTACTGGAGTGTATCCCGTGATGACAAACAAGTTGCACCTAACACAGCTATCCTTCTGAACCCCGACTGATCCCTCCAGTCTTACAGTACACAATCGACTGTTAACCGGAATCTAGCCTAAAAGGGCCGCCTCAGCCTTGTCAGGCAAGACTATTCTGACACCACATTGACCCACAGTTCCAGATGGTCCATTTCACGAGGTTCGCAGGAAATATCTTGATGAGATATTAGCCACAGTTAGTTGAACCGCAATAGTCGAATCCTGAACTCGTGTTTTGCTGACGCTGCACACATTAATCAAAAGTGAGTCCATTGTCGGAGTTAAACACGGTTGACCAGGCTGCATGAGAGTGCGCACATCGAGGGAGCCCAGATTCACAGGCCGACCAGGCTTGAGAAGATGCGAGTTAACAGATTGAAAATCACTTACGTCACAATCTGACAATGAACCGTTGCGAGCATCGGGGTGTTGTCAGTGGGGGTATTATGAATATGCAGAGCAGCCAAAGAGATTGGGTTGGGGACAGAAGAGAGGTTGAATAAAAAAGAGGGAACTCTGAGCAGTGGAACACTTGTCATAACCGGCTCCGCTCGACGCAGTGAGCAGCGCGGTCCTAATGGTCCTGGTCGACGACCGATACAGTATGTACTCTTTTGTAAACGTGTATTTCCAACTTGCGTTCTCTTAACGACCTCAGAGGGTATTTTTGAACGATATCAATAAAACTAGAACTAAGAGCTGATTTTCCATGAAGACCTTGAAACACATCCCGATTTAAAGTTTCACAGCCTGATTACCGAACACTTATTAAACTATAAGGTACGCACTAACCGAAACCCCGCATCATCAGAAAATTAGGTGGTCCGCCAAGGCTGCGGTTGCTCAACGTCACCAAGCGGGCCTTGGCGAACCAACAAACCTCACAGCCAGTCTTACCCTATCATGGTTAAGTTTCTTTCACGACTCCGGTCCAAAGGTGTGGTTTTAACTAGCGAAGTGCATAGAGCGAACTTTAACATGAATGTTTACACAAAAAAGATGTAGCGCGAAACAGATTGAACAAATATGGCTTATGACGAAGCTCCTGATTATCACCGTCAGTTCACGGTCTGGCAAAAACGACAACAGCAACAACAAATCACATTGGATCTCAATAACGTTGGAAAAGGGTGTTGCTCATTGATCTCAGAAATTTGGGTACAGGTCAAGTTGCTGGGAGTCAAAACCCAAATGATTGATCACGTTTCAAGCTTAGGGTTATCTAAGAGGTCAAAGTTAAACCTAAGGATAAGGTTTTCATGTATACAAACTACACGCAACAACGCCCATGAGCGGACAAGGTAACGTCGACTGAGGATGAAACGTTCGTAATCTAAACGCTAAGCTCAGCGACCAGGACTCGAAAAACATCAAATCACGTTTCATATTAAGCAGACCGATTGCTTCTGCACCGTTTCTAATGGTGGAACCAAGCGAAAGAAACAGCATGTAAATGATTGACGAGAAAACAAACATATTTACCTCGCTAGTATCAGAATGTGTTATGGTATTGTCACCCAATTCGAGAAATGACCATCGTTGAGTTAGGGCGAACCACTGATCTGCCGCATCCCGGGCGGCAGATCGTGCTGATTCAAGGGCATTCTGATCATTTGGATGCCCATTCGAAAACCGAATGAGCAAATTGTCAGGCTCTTCTGGTTCAACCGGAACCATGGCGAGGAGACGATGCCAACAGGTTAAGAACATCTGCATGCGGCAGAAAGATGGATATTGGAGAACGTATAACTTGAGCACACAAACGTATCGATCCACCTATAAGACAGCTAATTTTATCGTTTAGTGGAAGTGTCGAAATCCGAATTTAAGAGCACGAGTTTCGTAAGAATATGACTTCCCAACCATGAGATGCAGTTTAATGACATCGAATGCACTGGACAAGCAACAGTCAAGTGATCACTAGTCGAATTTATTTTACGACCATATCTGCCGACGAAAATGCTGTATCTGCGATCAAGTTAGAATAACACGCAACGACTAACTTGTACTTTTGACATTCACACTGGGATACACGGCCAAGATTTTAGCATACTAGCATTGGTTTTGTTTCATATTTGGTTGGCATACTAACAGTTAAAAGTAAAGTAGCAATTGAACTTAACTCCAATCTTGATGGGTTACATTCCCACCTTGGGTTATTTCATTTTCTCGGATGAATCTTAGTTCGGAAATTTTATTTTACTTTTGTGATTCCAATGAAATGCTTTCAGACTGAATACAACTGAACGCACGGCAACCAGTACGCGCCCCAATACGAATCGTAGTATATAAAACGCAAACAAGAGCAAGTACATTCCAGAAACTGTACCTTATCTCACCCAATCTCGAGATGCAGATACGGATGTTAAACCGGTGAGTAGCCAGGAGTGTTATGGGATCATACTTACTAAATAAGCGGTTGTGAACAACAAGTGAGTCTGGTGTGCTTTTACCTGACACGTTTTGCCTACGAAATGCCTAAAGATCCTGCTGACGGCACTGTTACGTGGCTGGCTGGGTTCGCCGAAGTCGAACACTTTCACTGGCGGTGGTTAAGTTGGGTAAACGTTTGTTACTAAAATGGCCAATCGTTCGAATCCCAGATCCGCCGGACACTTTGGTGGTGGAGGCCAACTTGCTGTCTCGCGGCTCACCAGCAGATCTGACCTAGTGAGACATTACTGGGTTCTCCGCTACTCCAATTTTCAGGGCCATGATTAACGGTTCCCCCTCTCCCCTGTGTAGTGTGCCCTGGTGGTTACGGTGTATAACCCTTCTAATGCATTCACGTCGCAGAACCTTAACTCAACTGGAGACGTAGCATATTACAAGGGTATGATTATCCGTTCTACTGAGAGTCACGAGGGTCTTGAACTCCCTAACTTGACTGACTAAGAAGAGTGCGAACTGGCTCCAAGCGATTTACGAGCACTGACTAGCTTTTGTGCCATACAGACCAGGTTTTATGACCAAATGCTCGAGGTGCGGCCTCCACGGGAATACCTTTTAAACAGGTCTCACTAGCTGAACGTCATAAGACCCACAGAATCATGGATCACGACGGAGAGTCAGAAACTTGCAGGAAGAACATAGAACTAACATGAACCCTTCACAGTGTTTAGTTTTTCTCTCTTAGGCGTTGTTGTCCCCCTTTGTTACGATTCCAACGACATCTGATGTGCAAACCAGAGTGGGATATGGCGTCCAAAATACAAACAAAATTACCTGCTACATTCAACCGATGTGAGCTTGGAGCCAAGGCATTCGTCCTCCGTAACAGGCTGTATTCAAATGAGTTATGAATTGGTACCGAAGGGAAATATTTTGCAAAAAAACGCAAAACAAAATATCTTGTGAAAAAAAATCGAATTCTGGATCTTTCATTAATACGGCGAGTATGATACATAGTACATACCTGTTCATATATATTCGAGGCTAAATCGAATTGACCTTGCTTCTCGTAAAGGAAAGCACATTCACGAGGAAATTCGGTGGGTGACAAGATCTTGGATAGTCGGTCACGAGTTGGGAACGGGACGATTAAGCAAAAGTAATGGTGGGAAAAACAGTATGAATAAATGAACTGAGGAAACGGAAAATGTCAATTTAAACAACGGTAGCTCTTGATCATGAATATATCGAGTATACTCAAAGACGTATAGCTGAGGAAAAAGGCACAAACAAAATGCCAATCTTTTCGTTGTAAGCAGCACCGTACACAAATAAACGAACGAAATAATCTCTCGAGAGAATTTTGATACCAACTGGGTGGAGACTACGTTTTGCGCACACCATTGTCAAAGAGTCTATGGAGGAAAGCAAATTTTATGGACGACATTTATCACCTACAGGAAGATTTGAAAGTCATACATTCCAACCTGCGAATGGAATGACTGTTTAGCTTTGAAATTGCCTTTTCCTATTCTTGAGTCTACTCTGCCAACAACTGCAGTGCCAAAATAAGCTGATGAACTGCAAAATGGAAAACAAAATAAAGCCACACGAGTAGGGAGATTTATGGCGCCGTCGGTACTCAAATTTCCTCAAGACCCCGGTCCAGATAAATTTGTTCAGAATCACTAGGCGAATAAGACGGGCGGAATTCGACAAAAAAGATTATCGCCCAAATCGCAATGGTTATTCTCGGCAGCGGTGGTACAATATGCAAAAAAGTTTCCTGGCGTACGTTACCCCTTTTGTCATTGGCAGAGAAAGCACCAGTTGCTGACCATTATTTTTTCTGTGAACAATGCCGTCTTAAAAATTCATTCGACTAGAAAGCTTTAATCGGGGATCAATTCAACTGTATTTCCAAAACTTAAATCCAATGAGGCATTATTCGATAGTAAGCCCAATAAAAAATTATTGATGTATCGGATTACTTGAGAACTACTTGTATTTTTGCTGATAGTGCTATGAGAACGACATGTCCATGATCGAATCGGACCCTATTTAATCTATCAGAGACATGCTCTATCGTTTGACTCAATAACTAACCGGAGATACTACCAACTAACTTGGTTGCAGTCATCTGCTTCCCGGGAAATAAGCTGCTCATTCTTTATCTCCTAAGACATAATAGATGAGAGGTAGGAAATATGTTTGCCAGGGCAATTCTTGCCAGAAAGCCGAGGCTGTAGTGGTTCCATAACTGTTCGGTAGTCGGACAGTCACCCGTTCGATTCCGGAAGTGGGAATGTATAAAAAAGATAAGTGGACTTTTGACCACCTAGAAAATCGTCATTCACACATAGGCTTCATTCTCCCAAAGGGAGCATAGATTGGTTTCTTATTCGGTGGCATTTTATTCTGCTATATGAAGTTCCAAAGCCACCCCATCCTTGGATACTGCAATCACGTTTGGAATTGGGTTTCATCTACTTCCCTTTTTCACTTGATCGGGCTCAACAATAAACCACCTAGTTGATCAACGACGCTTTAATATCGTTCAAGCTGCGGTCACTAATCCACGTTCGGATGATTACTTCGTTGCCTGAAACATGGCTCAGCAGTTTCTTCTCCCGTAGCTCCTTCTAACCAACCCCGTACACAAGCAACTAGTCAAATACATTAAGTCTCTTTAGTTAAGTGTAGTACCCCATCTTTCAATCTTATTTGGAGAAGGCGGAAAAATTCGGTCACGTTTGCAGTGCGGTTTGTTTTCGCTAGATGTGAACAAGCGGCACTGGCAATCGACTTAACTGCGTCCATCCTTAACCACGCTGGGTGATTGAAGGGGTCGGTGACCATTTGAGGGTTTTTGGTGCCGCAGATTTTATTTCTGTTATTAATTTTCCAAAAGAACTTGCTCTTTTCTAAGTGTTTCAAAATTGACTTTATTTTAAATACTGCGCGAAAAAGATTCGTCAAGACCCGTTTTGTGACTGGCTATTCCAAATGCTGACCAAGGCCAACCAATACAACTATATAAACGATAGAGCTCACTTGAATTCTGACTTGTATTGGTGGGTCACCAACAAACTCGCGGCAGCACCCTGCGTTCGTCTTCTCTCTTAAGCTAGCGGGCTGGGCTAGCTGTTCATATTTCGCGCCGCTTTCTATACTGTGTGGCTGCGCATTCAAGGGAGTAGCAGTTCCGTCCCATTCGCTGTGCGACTATGGGTTTCGGGACCTAAGCCCGAACTTTTGTGTCTCCAATTCTCAGTGTGTGTTCGCGTTCTACTAGACCACTGGCTGTGTGCTCCTGTGCTATCGCGCGACGCTGGTGCTTGCGTCTTGTGCCTCAGTGTATGCATAGATCAACCAAACTGAGCAACATAACAAATCTAGCGACGGGTTCTTTCGAGCTTAACGCTATCGGCCGATAACCACAATGGATGCGGACATGAAAAAAATGTTCCAGACCCAGCTAAAGCCGATGGAGGCTCTAACTCAACGGGTTGGGAGTATGACCACAACGACTAGCAGTCGAGAAATTTCATCACACGCCCTGCTTCGCTCAATGACAGACTTCCTACACGATCCACAGTCCGGTGTTACATTTGAATCCTAGTGCAAACGCCACGAGGACGTGTTCACTGTTGATCTGGCGGATAAAAACGACAAAACCAAAATAAGGTTACTCTTGCACACGCGGTACATTAACTTCATCTTGCCGGATGAACCATTAGGCCGCACATTTGACCAGACTATTCAGACTCGAAAGAAAATTTTTTCGGTGAGCCATCTTCGCTGTTCAATACTCGATATCAATGTCTGAAACTCATTAAACGGGACGCTGACACCTAGTAACTTACGTAGGAATGGTAAACCGTGGGTGTAGCAGGTTCAAGCTGGGTGCACTAACAGAAGACTAATTCCGGTGTCAAATTTTCATTTGTGGGCTTCAGTCCCCAAGCCATTCTGAATTACGCACCCGCCAGAATTGAGTGACAACCAGATACAACTCTGGAACAAATCGCAGATGAGTGTGAACATTTAATTAATCTGAAACACGACGCGGCCATGATGCAACGACAAGAAAGGTCGTACAACAATGTGAACGCTGTTAAAACTGAGAATTCATCCGCGCCAGCTCAGAGGTCACATACTCGTCGACCGTTCAAGTCGCCCAAGCCCCCCTCGCCCTGCACGTACTGTGGAGCCTGGTACTTCCACAAACTCTGTCCGTTTCGCACTCATGAGTTCAAACAATGTCGTCGTGTTGACCACAAGGAAGGTTTATGCCAAACCAAGAGGTTTCCATGACCGGTTCGTTCCAGCCCAGTCAAGCCAAGGCCAGCTAATGATCGCGCGTGTTCACTCATTCGGCCTTGTGGTAGCCTGTCGATTAAAAGCCGCCGGTCGCAGAAAGTTTGTCACAATTACCATAGAAAATCATCCAGTCCGCCTTCAACTGGACGCCGCGTGAGACATATCAGTCATATCCAACTCAACTTGGCACGACATTGGTCAACCGCCTATCCAATCCACGTCAATCATGGCTACAAGCGCCTGCCTTGGTGCTTTGGAGTTAGTCAGACAGCTCCAGTGTGCTGTCAAATACAACGACAAACGGATGTCGATGCTGTGCTATGTAGCAAAATCCGACATAGACCTAGTCGGCGCTGACTGCCTGGAGGAATTAGGCCTCATCAACTTGCCAATTGACACATTCTGCAACCGCGTTCAGAGGTCACAGCAGTACACAGACATACTGGTGAAACTGTTTTCCTCAATTTTTGAGGAAGACATCGGTCGCTGCACCAGGTTCCAGGCCACTCTGCAACTGGAAAAGGCAGTCAGCTTGTTTCCCCCCAATGCCGTGTGCAGCTCTGCCCCTTTTGAACCAAAATTTAAGGTATCTGGAGAACCTGTGGATCTTGGTCCCCGTAACATTTTTCGAATGGGCGGCACCCATTTTTTCGTGAGGAAAGCAAATAGCGGTATATGCCTTTGTGCTGACTTTTTCATCGGACTGAACGCTCACTAGACGGCGACTGCTATCCGCTACCGATCCCGGAAGACATACTCACCAATCTCAATGGCGGCACCTGTTTCGCAGAGCTGGATCTAGCCGAAGCATAATTCCAGATAGAAGTGGCTCCTGAATCGCGAAAGCTGCTGACAATTAACACTTATCGTGGCTTGTATCAATAAACCCGGTTACCTTTCGGCGTAAAGACTGCCCCGGCTATCTTCCAACGTGTGATGGACACTATGCTGTCGGGACTGCCGAAAGTGTCGGCATATCTCGAACATATAAGTTGCTGAAAACTCCGCAGATAACTTATACGACCAACTGGTATCAGCCGTTCAACGGAAGCGATTTTGGTCTACGTCTAAGTAAAGAAAAGTGCCAAGTTTTTAATAACAAAATCGAGTACCTGGGGTTTATCTTTGACGCGGACCCGGAGAATGTCAAGACAATTCAGCAGATGCCCACTCCAAAGGACATCTCGTCCCTCCGGGCACTTCTTAGCTATTACAGCGCCTTTATCCCGGACCTCCATCGCGTACGCAGTCCGCTCAACCGGTTGCTACAAAAAGGACAGACCTGGTGCTGGTCACAGCAGCGTCAATTGGCCTTCGATGAACTAAAATGGATGTTGTCATCGGATGTACTTCTGGCCTACTACAACCCCAGCCTGCCGATAATTGTAGCTAATGATGCATCAGACTATGCAATTGGAGCGGTCATTTCTCACATGATTCCTAACGAAGCTCAGGATGCTGTGGCGCATACTTCACGAACGTTGACTCCAGCGGAGAACTACGGTCAAATTGAAAAAGAAGCGCTTGCGCTAGCCTTCGCGGTAAAAAAGTTTCATAAGTTCCTCCACGGCCGACATTTCACCATACTAACTGACCACAAACCGCTACTACCAATTTTCGGATCCAAGAAGGGCATCCCGACATTCGCCGCCAGTCGCCTACAGAGGTGGGCAACCATTCTCCTCGAATACAGTTTTGACATCAAATTCTGCCAAACCACAGATTTCGGCCAAGTGGATGGGCTTTCCCGCCTCATCAACAGTCACCCAACGGAGGACGAAGACAGCATCATAGCCGCTGTTTATCTTTTTATCTTTTATCTTTTACTTCCTTTATTAGTGAGACAACAGTGTACATCAATTTCCAGGGAGGGGGCCAGGGCCAGCAGGGGGCTGCCAAGTGGGGAAGTTGACCGGCGGTGGGGGGGAGTCGAACCCGCGAACTTCACTTCCAAACGCTAGGACCTTATCCGTTTGGCCTCCGCCGGAGCAGGCCATCACCGATGGATTTTCTGAAGCTGTTCGCGCAACACTTGTCACGGCAGCCGAGGTCCGTCGGTCTACGTCTCATGGCCTCATCCTTCTGCGGGCTGTAAAATTCGTTCAAACATTTTCGCCTCACGATCAATTAAACGGTGAGTTATTGCACCACTGCTGAAGAAGTGAATCACGCTCTGTTGTCCAAGGCTGCTTAATGACGTCTCACCGGATAGTCGTGCCCAGGACACTACGAGCGAGACTCTTGCGGCAGTTCCATGCACGTCATCCAGGTGTAAACAGGATGAAGGCTATCGCCTGCAGCCATGCCTACTGGCCAAGAATGGATGAGGATATCATGAGTACCGTGCGCAACTGCTCAAAGTGCCAAGAAGTGGCCAAAATGCCACCAACGCAGACGAATATGTCATGGCTGACCCCGAAACAGCATTTGTCCGGGCTAAATATCGATTTTGCCGGGGCTATTAAAGGCATAAATTATTTGATATTTGTCGATGCCTTATCAAAATGGCCATAAGTAATTCAAATAAATCCGACTACATACTCCGGCACCATCAAAGCTTTACGACGCTTGTTTCCCCTTTACGGGGTGCCCGATCAAATAGTGTCGAATAATGGATCTCAGTTCACCTTCGCGCTGTTCCGCGACTTCTGCCAGCAAGATCATGTGCAGCACACTCACCTCCGTACCATCCTCAGTCAAAAGATCAGGCGGAAAGATTTGTCGACCCTTTCAAACGAGCGTTATCCAGACCACGAGGAGAGGGAACAACGGAAAAGGCCGTGTAACAATTTCCGCACAACTCTAAACCCAATTACACCAGGAGGAATCTCTCCAGCAGAAGTATTAATAGGCCGAAAGTTGAAAACTAACCATAATGCTTTATTGCCTAGTTCGCCAAATCACCCCACAGGCACGCGTGAAGGAATAAGGGCAAAGCGAGCAGTTAGAATTTTCCTCAACCATAATCGTACCGTTTGTCTGGATTGAAAGCAGCATTGATTGCCTTGACAAGAAAACTAGAGAATCTATTGCGTGATAAACCTATCAATTCAGCTGACTCTGAATGCCTGAATGAAAAAGTCAAAACATCGCATTCTTAATCCCGAGAATGCCATTTTATTCTTCTAACCGCTAGCCTCCCATATTTGCTTATGGGTTTTCGCCGCTACCTTGCAAAGTTTTCTAGTGGGGACGTTAGAAAGGTAAGAAGTGCAAAAATGGAGAGAAATTGACGAGACATTGCCAAATGAAACACAAATCCTCACCTCGAGTATCTTATCCAATCGGTATTCGGCATTTGTGTTTAAGAACCACAAAAGCGTCATCTCCGTCTGGTCCGACTGCATCAAAAGTCGGATGTAGCATTCTGCAACTTCGGGATACGACCCAGTCAGGAACAGCTCCCAACCGAAGCTGCTCTGGTTTTCGTGAATTATTGGCTGCTCGGAAGATGCCTTAAACTGGATTTTGTGAGAATCCAAGTAAAGTTGCCTATAGCAGCAGACGGGCAATAGAGGATAAAACAACCAGCAAAGAAGAAACACCTACCGAGCTCGGTAATAAGCAGACAAAAGCTGCTTGCAAACATTAGGCGACTGTTTTTGAATCCTCGCGCACTGGTCACTCATCGTAGACGAACTGAGAAGACTCGGAAACATTTTGGACAACAACTTGGGCATAGGGAGAGGATAAAAGCGATAAAGTAGCCGGAGAGTCCGTTCTGCGTCCAATGAGGTCAGCAGCTGTCGGAATAGCAAAAGGCAAAAAAGAGGAATGGTAACAAACTGACTACGTGAAATACAGTGCCAACATTTAAAGTGGTCTGGATGAAACAAACGTTGTACAAACCGACTGACACTGCTGACTAATTAGGGATACCAGCGGTGACCAAGCGATCCAAATCAACCAGGAGGTAGCGGGTTCGAAACCGTGCACTACCCTCACCCCTTGCCAGCATTCCGTTGGCCACAATTTCCTTTCTGAAAGAGTGATGCATTTCGCTGTCTCATTTGTGAAGGAAGTAAAATGTGCATCCAAGCATTTGCCAGAACATATGTTGAATCAGTAATTAACTCGCTGACCCGAGTGTCATTCAGGTGCACGCATAGTAACCTTAATCTCTTGCCGGCCCAACAGTCCCATGTGGAAGTAACATGAAAAATCTGAACACTGCTTACCCACTCTAATCATAGAAGTACATCGGATCGCATAAGAGAAGGTTCTATAATCTTATTGTCACTTGTGTTACTGATATTAGCTCCAAATACACGAACATTTCGCTAGGTCCTAATCACTGAATTTGGTGTTCAGATCAAGGCGACACCATCCAACATTAGTCTCCTAACTGAGATAAGAACATTTGTTATTCGCCTGTCTGCACAGATTCACTGCAAAAGATTTCAACAGTTGCCCTTGTGAGGGTGATAAGATAATAAATGCCAAGTGAAGCATTTATGAAGTACATATTAGAGTCTAAGTTAAAAGGTAGTTTGACTCTAGAGGGTTCAATCCCAAATTCAAAGTTTCAGAAATAACAAGGATCAGATAGAACGTGTCGCACGCTGTTAGTGAAACGTATTCCCTTGGCTATGCATACGCGTGGATGATGTTCGATCTAACAAATGTGTTTCCAACTAAAGGACAGACTGCCAGATTCTGCAGCTTCATTCTGTGTGTATTCATTTACCTGCTCCTGTGGGACCAGGTATATTGGCCGCACGACCAGGCGTCTGTCCGATCGCGTTCGAGAACACCTCTCGGCTTGGTTGAGCACAGGAACAATTAAGGCAATCACTAGCGCGGTGTGTTCACACCTTGTCGAGTCAAACCACTCAGTGCTTTTCGCACCATCTACAAAAATTACATCCACAGATTATGTGCACATTAACACGATCAGAAATATCGATCCTAGGCTTACAAAAGAACATAAACTGAGGACGCCCCACCTACATCTGGAGGACGTGACAGGGTGAATTTGTGATGTCTTATACCTGACACGTTGACAGTGCATCCTGACGTCGTGTTACGGCTTGCGTGCCCCCATGATCCAAAGAACTGTACAAGGTGGCTTATCTTAAACCGAGAATTCAATCATGCCTGGAAGGTCAATTGATAAAGAGCAGACGAAGTAGTTTTCTGTTCCTCCAAGGTGAAATTGATCTAAGCTGGCAACTCAGTCAAAAAACTGAATGGAAGAATAAATGATCCAATCAGATAGGCTTTCAATCATCAAGACCCCGCTATCTCGTGCACAAGTTTTTGTTAGAACCAAAGGTTTTAGTTGAGAACCCTAATCATTCTCCTGCTTAGCAGCTGAATTAGCAGCACGAAGCCTCAAACCTACAAGAAATATAGATCAATAAATCCCTCAATGCATCGATCGCACCGTAGGATAATCGGGATAGCACGGTTCATTGGTCTGAGCAGGTTGGGTAGCGATAAGCATGCGTCTGCGCAGAGTATCCGGGCGGGGTTAACGCTCCACTGTCTTGCAAATCAGACCCTATTACGGTTGGGGACTCTGGTTGGGGGTTCCCAAAGAAAAAACTCTTCTGCGACGCAAACACCCTTGAAGCATTGATCGCCCGGATGCCTCCAGCACACTTTCTATATGGAACTTTTCTAATCTCCGTTCTTCCAGTATGGAGAAAAAGCAGAAAACGAAAATCTACGGCTCGATGGGTTCACCCGGTGGTAGCATTAGCGGAGGGGGAAGAAAAAGATTGCAAGCATTATTTAGGCCTAGCGTTCAATTCACTTGGCTGCGTTCGATGTCCGTATGGTGGTAAACAGCAAACTCCCTGTGACTCGGCTCGTTACCACACCGGACCTAACGAGACCTTATGTGGTTCTAGGGTTCCCCGAGTTCTAGGGTCGATTATCCCTGCCTCTTCACTCGTGTAGCAGGCCCTAGTAGGTATTGGGCGTGCTGCTTCGACTGCACTCGTGAGTGAAGCATGTCATCAAAAGATAAGGCAACAAGATGCCCTAGCGAAAAATTTTGAAACTTTCGGAATAGACATATACTATCTCCGACACGTGCATACAAGAACCCACTTCTGTAATCACTGTTCGGAGCATAGATGTAACTTCATTCTCTCGCTTCACTTCTCACACAGCAGATGATTCAGTTTCGTGATCGGGACGGTACTGGGATCGATTCGAGCATACGAGCCGAGTGTGCGCTGTTGGAATGGATCTCAATCAACAATTGTCTGTTTGCGGCTCGGTTAAACGATTCTGTATGCGACAACAGCAGTCGACAGAGGCGTCGTTAGTTGTCCGTCGTATCTGTGCACGTGACTACTGACTTTAAGTCCGAAAAAACATTCATCCAGTCTCAAGTGGGACAACACCCACAAAATAGCATGCACGAGCAAAAAAATTCATGGTATTTTTTCCATGATTTGCTTAGCGTAGTAGTATGGTGTGCAAGGCAAACCACATTTCCTTTAGAACCCACCAGACAGGAGATAGCAACCGGCAACCATGAATACGACATTTGGAGTGGCACAGGACTACATACGGTGCCAATTTACTATGTAAATTACTCGTACCTTATTTATTGCACACAGCGAGGGACGGTGTGTCCATCTCCTATTCTTACTGTTATTGGTGCTGAACAGAAACGGGACTCACAACGAACATTTGACGTCGCTATCGCACTCAGTCTGGTCAGTTTTTCGTTTCAGTACATACGGCCATTATTTTTTGATTTTCTATGGTGTTGGGCTTTACAAAACCATAAATATTCGTCTTCTTTTAAATCATACATAAACATGTAGCACTATGCAAAAATCAGTTTAAGGACCACGTGCCAACGAAAACATGGAGGAGATTGAAAACAAAGAACGAGAAATAAACGTTCTGTACAGTTCCCCACACATGTGAAAGCTACTCCTATCCCTACCCTTCACATTACCCGTTTTAATCGAGATCACTGGTTCTTCAGTGGGTGCTATACTACCCAGTTGACCAAGTCGAAGTAGAAGGGTCACTTAGGGAATCCTACCCAGAGACGTTGATCAGAGTCCAACTAACTAGACAGAAGGATGGTTTGAAGGGTACGTGATCCACTGGGGGTAGGTGACTGCTTGCCCGGTTTATACGTTCTTCGAACGGCGCTAGATATTCCGGGTGCCCAGTACACCCCAGTGTAACAAACGCCGATGAGCATAGTGCCACAAGCCGCGTAAAACGTTTGTTTGATTTGGAAACAGGTTTTATACCGCCCACTCTAGAGTTATTATCAAAGATTGGCCAACCCTGTGCAGATCGCAGAGTATCCAACTTCATCCTTCCACCTTGGTGAAACATCCCCCAGGTCATCATGAAATCTAGAACCTTGAATGTCTTTATCACATGCTCGCGCTGTTTATTTTGGACATACTCGAAATAACAAATAATGCAGGATGGAATTGGATTTTGCAAAACAGTACCTTAAGATTTTCATTGCAGCCTTTAGGTGATTAGGTTTATTCGTCCAATATTAAACAGCGGTATATGTGAAACGGCATCCATCCTTAATTTTAAATTTACAACATTTTTCCGATCTACGAGCGCAACAGCCAAGT
This sequence comes from Fasciolopsis buskii, assembly GCA_008360955.1. Lineage (NCBI taxonomy): Eukaryota > Metazoa > Platyhelminthes > Trematoda > Plagiorchiida > Fasciolidae > Fasciolopsis > Fasciolopsis buskii. The sequence goes on along the minus strand of LUCM01002334.1, from coordinate 29,977 downwards.
TGGTGCTTTATTGGCCATCAAAAACGCCACGATATTACTGAGATTAGCTCCATGCGTTGATAGCTTGCTTATCACCAACGTGGAAACCGACCTGTTTCAGACGGCCTGTCATACCTTGTTCATGGATGATATCAGTATAATTCCGAATGGGATCACATAGAATTCGATGACTCAGACGCATCGCCATTCAACATACACCAATCCGGACTAGCCAATCTCAATATGGCACTAAACAGTTAATTTCAGTGCTCTATCGTGTCATCCAACCTAAAGTCGAGTGGCGATTTGCACACGACTACTGACAATCGATACTATAAGTTCGCCTATCTGCCGTTTACAAGCATTTATCCCGGAAATGGGCGAGCCAAGTTAGACGAAAGTGGGATTGGCGGTAAAACCGAGCTATACGGAAACCAACGGAATTGATGAAAGAAATATCATGCTCACCAATTATGTCACGTACTCACGCAACAGCACCAACAGCATAACAGGTCGTTTTACGAATTCGCTGACTTTGGGCAGGCAGGTATTCCTGAATTCGAGGATGAAGAGCTGTAATCCACGATAAAGTGATGGTTTATTATCAGCGGATGACAAGTTTCTGGGAACTGGGGTGTCAAGTCTTCAATGAAATCCACGTTTTCCCTTTAACCTACTTGTGGTTCAGTCACGCAATACAATTACCAGAAGAAATCGATTTCCGGCTAGTAATCGCGGAGTAGATCGATGTTGATGTGTATGTCCGTCAACTACAAATTGTATTTGGTCGATAATAACAACAGGCAAATCAATTCAAGGATAAATAGTAAAATTTCTTAGTTGACCACGAAACCCGTGCCACGCAATGCCGGACAAGTGACTTGGTCCTCCTTCATCAGCTTCTACTACATACATTGCTAATAAATTCCATCAACCATGGAACAAGATTCTTACACCAGAGCATACCAACGTATCTCGACGGCGTTCACTTCACAAAGAATTGATGCTTATGTTACAATCTGACGCTACAATCAGGCATGATATCATCCTTGACCATACTTCGTCGACCATCGGCCCATGCTCAGCTGTCGATGATTCCGACAGCAACTGGGTCCATTATGTGAAGCAAGATGGTGGTTACTGCAACAGTACTGGAAACATTAGGGTCACTACCCTCGACTATCTCGCATGACTTCCAATACACAAACAAGTGACGATTACGAACAATGAAAGCCAATATAACGCGATCAATGTTTAAGAATGTTAAGTCACGTCAATTAAGTACACGCAATTAGAATATCAGTGAAGCCCCCACAGCTCGTATTCACCGGCTTCTTGTTTCCTAGCTGCGCCGTTCGGTGGGTATTAGTTCTGCGAAAACCGTGGAGCATAACTACATAAGGTTTAAAAAATATCCCAAAAAAGTTAATGCAATGAAAGGGAGTGTATATAGAGGCCAATTAGTTGACGAGCACAAAAGCTGTCAATCGAAAGACAAAGAAACAGAAGTGGGGTGTGGTCAACATTGAGGTTATTTGAACTACGGTAGTTCAACCTCCTGATCCATCAACAGATAACGCCACGATGAGGAAGAAACCAAGAGAAGTACGAACTGAAAATAGAGTACTTATAGAAACCAATATTTGACTCTTTTACTGAACCACAAACGAATTTGCCGCTCAGTTACAGTCGGATTCATGCAAATACTTTCCTCGTGAGTGTCGTGTCGTCCTGCAGCACTCGTACGGGACTGTTTTAAGAAAAAAACAGCGAAGTGAGGAACTATGAAGCTAAATTGCAAAACCGTAAGTTTCGTTTCCAAAGGAGCCACCGCAGTATGTGCCACACCTAATCAGTTAACTACACCAACACTGAGTGAACAAAGGTTGCCCCTCACGGAGCACCAGCTGACTCAGGAATCGCGTAAAATTGAGAATCCGTTCAGATTTCTCATGATCCCAGGGTTAACTGACAATTGACGGAGTGGAAGTGTTGGTCATCCATCCTTGAGCTTAACTGACAGGCCACGTGACCCATATAGAGGCTATACAAGCTGCAGTGCCTGTTTGTGAAATTATACTTAATTACTCAACCTTACTTTGTCGTTCGCGGTCGCTTCACCGAAGTTTAACAAAACTCAATCGTCAAATGATATAGTTTTAAATCCGCTTTTAGCATACGCAAGGGGAACAGACTGCAGCCTCTCAAGAATCAACGTGACAGCGTTACTGATGATGAAACTAAGCGATCCGCAAGGAGGCGAATATTTGGCCAGGGTTCAACACAAAATCTGAAATCAAGCCGAACTGCATCTGGGTATTTGTATTTGTGCTCAAAACGCGTCCTTCCACGTTAAATTCCAAAGGATTTTGGTATAACAAGTCGAAGACCGGTGCAACAAGAGTCAGATTGATGATATTGGGGACTAGAACCGTCTGTTAGGAATGGTCATTTCAAGAGTCTATGATAATCCTGTAATGGAATTAAAGTAATACTGCACTACGCTGTTTTGTACGGTAGTGATGGGTGAAAATGACAGACAGTTCGTTAATTACTTGAAGCTTCTTCATTGCAATCGATTGAGTCTGCTCCACTTCAGCCGGTGAAAGTCCAAACCCATGATCTGCAGGATGACCAGAGCTCTCCGGGAATAATTGTTCGAGAAATGAAAAAATCATGTCCATGAGCTGTACCATTACAGATTCCGGGACCCGTTGTGATAGAACTGCCTGATCCAGCCGAGCCAACTGAGCTTGCAGTGCATCAACGTGACGTCCTAGTAGCCGATTAATGTGCTCACTTACGCGATATCTGGTGAAACCAAATAGGGAGAGAACATTTGATAGCACAATTCTTTTCGGAATTTACGAGAATCTCGAGGTTTGGCAGGGGCGAAATGAATCTCAGTCGAGGTTTCATAAGATCCTAAGAAGCGATACTAGCAACACAGAAACCACTGTTCCGTAAATGTGATATACAAGATCGCACGATTTGAAGTATATATTTATTTATATAGTTGTGTAACTCAAATTTACCGTAGAACATCTTTCCTAGTTTTAAAAACTTTCACTCACTTTCCAGCTTTCACCCTGCTTGTAAATAGGAGGTACGGTTAAGGAGTGCGATTTTATGAGTATGTATTCTGTCTAAACAACCTTGGCTCGTACAAATGCGGTTGCTACAGGCATCTTACTCCGGATTGCAATGCTCTATCGCAAACCTCAGCACCGAATTCGGGTAATGCTACAAATACATTGGCATTTTTCGAGCGTCTTCCTCTTGTTATGGAAATTAAAAAGCTGAAATCAGCCAGTGCGGAGAGGCACGAGTTACAACAGAGAATGTAGAAGGATACAATGCAATAATCTGATTCGGATGCATATTAGATGGTTTTCAGGTGTGTTATTCACGCCTTATCCGGTGAATTTGAGCGTACATAAGTTTTTCGGTTTTCTAATTAATGCAAAGCTTGCTGATTAATAGCGGGTTTCACTCAAAACGAGGAGCAAGATAACATGAAGATAGGGTTAGACAAACCAGGTTTTAAGCGCAAACCTGCCCTTAGGGTGAATGGGACAGACCGATGATGAACGTACGGTGCATGGGTAAGAACCAACCCACGAAATTAAAAAGAATCATACAAGGACGAGAAACGGAGCCCCAAGGACGAGTAACTACAAGAAAACCTGTGGAAACCAGACTAATCACAAAAGATTTTTGATCATAGGTTGCGAGCAGACAATGCATACACAGAAATCAAACATGTAAAGAGGAGAATATTTAATGAAAATAATTAAACTTTTTATGACGTGCTTGAGGCATGAGTGTGGTGGAAGGGACATGCCCGAGAGCCACTAGATCCCACGGCGGGGGAGGATGACCAACGACCTTGACCCTGGAACTTATGGAACCATAGAATCAGATAAGGTGTGGTAACGAGTCGGACGACAGCGAGCTTGCTGTAAGAAACCAAATAAAAATAGAAATGCGGAGACAGGTAACAACGGTCGTCCAATTAGATCACGGAGGATGTCGATGAAGACGATTAATTCAAGCATAGCGGGATAAACTGGAGAACCAAAGTAGTGACGTACAGTTTCGCACTATCGGTCAAACGAAGACAGTGCTCAAGTTGCGTGATCCGCTCTGTTTCAATCAGGTCGATGACACTGGCCTCGAATGTGTCACTGACAATCGGTGACTCGAATTCCTTCAACTGTTGACAGATATGCTGAAACAGCTAAAACCAAATAGAGACAGAAACGTTCGGTTTTCTCAAGGAATGAATGCAGTATGAATAACTGAATAAAACAAATGACAAAAATGACAGGTGTGAGGGTACATTGCTCTAAGTTTCAGAGGATGAAAGTGTTTACCACAAACGAATGTGACCGTTGAAATTCATCGATAGGAGGAACTCGAAATTACACGTTAAGAAGATACCTATCCGTGTACAGTGCCAATTTAAAGGACTTCATAAAATGAATTAACAAGTTGAAAGGTGTTCAGCGGATAACAATAATCCAAACACCGTTCAAGTAGCCGAAAAACCAAAAATACTTATTTCATTCTACTATATTTCGTTCCAAGAGCATAATTAAAAATTCGACAGAATCGAGAATATAATCCTCCTGCAATGGCATCAGAAGACTGTTATATGGGGAGGTCTCCGATCATTTGCGCGTCGCAAGGCAAGAAACACCTCGCCTCTGAGCGACATGTCCTAGTGATACTTCCTGCCAGCTGTACTTTGACTTCTCTTGATCAGCCCCGCATATCGACTCTGTCCAGATATAAATTCATTATGACCATTATGATAGTTTTTATTTCATGTTTGATGTTTGAGTGTAATCGAAAGTGAATGCCCCACATCCACTAGACCCCACTAAACAGAAGAAGCAGAAACTAGAACCACCATCCTGGAATTTGGAGAAATATGAGAGTAAACAGAATAGTAGTGAGCCAGACGCCAGCGGACAGCGGTTCACCACTGCGATGGTTTAATGGTTTGGGGTCGATATAAATGCGTAGTTCCTCGGATAGTTTCGTCACCATCAAGGTTTGATTCACCCAGTCTGTAGGCTCATCGACTTCTGCCAGAACGTCCTTTCCTATGCGAATTCCCAAATTCCATTCAAGTGGTTCTCTAGATGCATATGGGAAATGGCTTTGTCGGTGGTACCACGGGCTCAGCAGTCTCACTGACGTTTGGTGCAACCATCCCAGGAAAGTCTCCTAGTTCCTCATCGAAAATGAAGGGATATTTGTCCAGATATTATTCAACGCCAGGAAAAATATGATGAACAAACAAGTCGCAGTGACGCGAAATCAAATTCAACTATTCTACAGACTTACAGCCAAGAATGGGGACATGGCCCTGGTTGAACACCATAAAATAGACGAAAACTCCTCTGCATTTTTTGTGATTTGAAGCGCAACTTGCTGTTGTGTACAGGAGACCTTTTGCGTTGCTCACTGGGCCCCTGCTGAACAGTCCTACTCGGTACTGGCGTTTGTATCGTTACCTCGGTAATTCAATAAGGCAATTAAGAAATCGGTTATAGACTTAAAGCCCAGTGGGGAATTTCGCGGCTACGCAAGAAGTTGGAATAACCAAGGGGCACCCATCTTTCTCATACTGGTTCCAGAGTCTCAGCTGCCAATTTTGTCACGTTCCGACAAAGGACAGCGAAACTTAGAGACTCATTTAAAAGACATCTTATTGAGTCCGAAGATTCTACCGAAATCGTCTTCTTAGCTGTCTTACTATAGAAGTTGTGGTTTTGTGAGCTTTGCCTTACTGACTTTATCTTCAATCGTGACATCCAACCAATACGTGCTAATAGGTCTTGCTTTCTTCTGACACACATTCTCGACCGACGGACGAGTGAAGGTCACTTTCATAATCAGTGTCCAGTTGACGTACCATTCTTTGCAGATATCACTCTATTTGCTTACAACAAACCTGAATGTGTTGGTGTGCGTGCAGATCCACGCGTGAACGAACTTGTTTGTCACCTTCAACACCGAAATCTTTCAGCGTAAAACAGCAAGACAGGCCACACTGACCGCTGCCTTTTCCCCTGAGTAAGATGTTCTCATAAAAACAGTGAATATCCAATGGGAACGGGGAATGGACCCAGACAGATGGGGAAAGAAAAGAATGACGTAGTAGCCAGCATAAGGAATACAGCCTAACTGTACAGACGTACATTTTTCAATCATTCTGAAAATGGCAACACGATCTTCATTGTTTCTAGTTCACTGCCATGACCTTCAATTCACTTAGCCAGAAAGCTGACGGATATCGCAGACCCCAACCATGAAGACGTGAGATACCTACTTTACCCAAGTTCACCTTACTTTTTCTCATTCTACGTTGCCACATCATCCGTTGGCCTTCACGGGTTTCTTCCACTCCGTGGGAGGAACGTAAAATAAAACACGCTTTTTGCCATACGTAGCGCGTGACCCAACAAACATAACCCACAAAGCTGCATACAAAAAGGTAAGGTGTTCTCACAACCGGCACCTAACACTAAATTCATAACGTGTACATTACTCATCCGGTCACTATCTAATCCTGGAGACATAAAGTAGACAACGGTAATCGAAAACCACCAAGCAAAGAACACCTTCCACACGTAAACTCCTTGTCTCGCATCCATACAACAAAACTGAGCCCACTGCAGCCTAACACACGATCTTTGAACTTCACTCAAATACTAGGCCGACTCCACAGGTACTTCAGTCCAGTATACTTCCCGCAAGCCTTGGATAAACGTGTGCTCACCCCACCACCATGTTGCCATGATTCGACATAACTGCCAAGGTAAGTGGAACGGTCAATAATTGTTAGTTCCTCTCCATCTAGTATCAAGTTCGCAAATAATGTAGTCCAGCCCTGTAACAGCACTTTGCACCTTTAAAGTGCAAAAGATATGCCGAACGGAATCGCAGTCGTCGAGAGTGTCTAATGTATCAGCTGCAAACAGGCACACGATACAGCTTCTCATCATTTGCCAGCTCCATACCCATATAACGAACACCTCCGAAAGGATACCCCATCAAGTCGTCCACCACAAAGCTAAACCAGAATGGAGAGGGAAACCTTTGCCGAACACCGAAGGTCATGTCGAAGAAACTTGATAGTTCCTATAGGACCATAGATATGCAAGTACAGTGCTCGCAACAGGTTCACAAACTTCGTTAGTATACCCTTCCAGTGGAGAGCACTGAATGACACTATCCGAGCCACTGAGTTGAACGTGCCTTTCAAGTCGAGAAAGACTACGATCGCAGGGTGGCGGTGTGTGTGTGTGTGTGGCGCATTTGCAGTAACTGTCGAAAAGTGAATATCTGGTCGGTGCAACCACGACCTGGACGAAATCCGGCCTGCTGTTCGCGGATGTTACTCTCGCGAACCGATGTCAAACGACGCAGCATTATCAAAGCTAACACCCTAGTAACTATCGGAATTAAATTAATGCCTCGATGGTTGCCACAGTCACTTTGTGTATCCTTCTTAAAGATGGGTACAATCAGTGACCTACCCCACGATAACGGAATACGTTCCTTGTTCCGAATATAACGAACCTAGCAAGTGAGTGATTGCATCGGAGCTTCTCCATCCGTTTTGCAAAGAGCTGTGGGACTTTCGTCAGGATCGGCTGCTTTTCTCCTCTTCAGAGGTCAAATATTCGACTCCACTTCCACTTCCTTTGGGAGCCAAAAGACACCTACCAATGATTCCTAGCTGCACACGTCGGCCTAAATACGTTAGCGTGTGACCAGCTAAACTGAGCCTTGAAGTGCTCAGCCCAACGGTCCACCCTTTGTTGTCTACCACGGATGATCTTTCCATTCCTGTCGCACATCAACATCATTGTTCAGCGTTAAACAGCAAGGTAAGCCTCGCTGACCACTGCCTTTTCCTCAAGGTTACGTATGTCTATAAAAAGATTGAATATCCATTGGGAACAGGCAGTGGATCTACACACGTGGGAAAAGATAAGAATGCTGCTGTAAGCAACACATGGGGCATGATCTAACTGTACAAAGGCCCTATTTCAATCATTCTGATTCGATAGAAAATGACAACACAATCGCCACTGTTCACGGTCCTGTTGCACATGACTTCACTAACCGAAGTTCACCGCCCGTCGGTGTCGCGTACAAGCTTAAACAGTCTTTGACTGTTACCTGAAGCGGGCGCTACTTCCACTCCTTCGGCTACCTTAACCCAACAGTTCTCACGGTCATTCCTAAAACTTATCGTCAACTGACGCTGAAACTGTGGTCGCATCTTACTCACCTCCTTGCAGTTGGCGAGCTGGCGTTTTTGCCCCATTAGACCCAGCGACCACTGCGAGAGCCAGCATCTTTGATGAACGTTAGATCTAGGACCACAGGCAAAAACTGCTGCCAAATGCATCGCCTGCTTGATTTGATCCCACTGGTGATCAACATTGCTGCTCATTGAAGTTCTTAGTTCCTTGGATAGTTTCTGTGCATAACTGTTGCGAACAGCCGAATCACACACGTTCGACGGCCAATCGAGTTTGCGGCCAACGTCGATGGCCGTTGAGCTGCAACAAAAATCGCAGTCGAACTAGCGCACGGTTCGATTTGACGTACATGATCCATTACGATCTACAATTCTGGATAGAATCGCGCCAGCGATAGCTTACTGCAATATGTTCGATCTGACTCAGATTACCGCCGAGTTAGAGTGCCATGTCGTCGTGCGACGCGGACTGTGTCGAAAATTCGTGTTAGACAGAAATAAATGATTGTCCGCGCAAAATTGGAGGAGCCTTTCCCCGTCATCTGTTCGTTGAACAGGCAAGGTGAAGCGCCTACCTAAACAAGCTCCCAGTGCACCAAGTCTTCTAAATTGTGCATTAAAACCACCCGCTACCATTACAATGTCAGAGCCTTTGCTCTCCCGAACAACAATGATGAGTTCGTCGTCTTTTTGCGTGCCAGCGCTACAGTCTACTGGAGTGTATCCCGTGATGACAAACAAGTTGCACCTAACACAGCTATCCTTCTGAACCCCGACTGATCCCTCCAGTCTTACAGTACACAATCGACTGTTAACCGGAATCTAGCCTAAAAGGGCCGCCTCAGCCTTGTCAGGCAAGACTATTCTGACACCACATTGACCCACAGTTCCAGATGGTCCATTTCACGAGGTTCGCAGGAAATATCTTGATGAGATATTAGCCACAGTTAGTTGAACCGCAATAGTCGAATCCTGAACTCGTGTTTTGCTGACGCTGCACACATTAATCAAAAGTGAGTCCATTGTCGGAGTTAAACACGGTTGACCAGGCTGCATGAGAGTGCGCACATCGAGGGAGCCCAGATTCACAGGCCGACCAGGCTTGAGAAGATGCGAGTTAACAGATTGAAAATCACTTACGTCACAATCTGACAATGAACCGTTGCGAGCATCGGGGTGTTGTCAGTGGGGGTATTATGAATATGCAGAGCAGCCAAAGAGATTGGGTTGGGGACAGAAGAGAGGTTGAATAAAAAAGAGGGAACTCTGAGCAGTGGAACACTTGTCATAACCGGCTCCGCTCGACGCAGTGAGCAGCGCGGTCCTAATGGTCCTGGTCGACGACCGATACAGTATGTACTCTTTTGTAAACGTGTATTTCCAACTTGCGTTCTCTTAACGACCTCAGAGGGTATTTTTGAACGATATCAATAAAACTAGAACTAAGAGCTGATTTTCCATGAAGACCTTGAAACACATCCCGATTTAAAGTTTCACAGCCTGATTACCGAACACTTATTAAACTATAAGGTACGCACTAACCGAAACCCCGCATCATCAGAAAATTAGGTGGTCCGCCAAGGCTGCGGTTGCTCAACGTCACCAAGCGGGCCTTGGCGAACCAACAAACCTCACAGCCAGTCTTACCCTATCATGGTTAAGTTTCTTTCACGACTCCGGTCCAAAGGTGTGGTTTTAACTAGCGAAGTGCATAGAGCGAACTTTAACATGAATGTTTACACAAAAAAGATGTAGCGCGAAACAGATTGAACAAATATGGCTTATGACGAAGCTCCTGATTATCACCGTCAGTTCACGGTCTGGCAAAAACGACAACAGCAACAACAAATCACATTGGATCTCAATAACGTTGGAAAAGGGTGTTGCTCATTGATCTCAGAAATTTGGGTACAGGTCAAGTTGCTGGGAGTCAAAACCCAAATGATTGATCACGTTTCAAGCTTAGGGTTATCTAAGAGGTCAAAGTTAAACCTAAGGATAAGGTTTTCATGTATACAAACTACACGCAACAACGCCCATGAGCGGACAAGGTAACGTCGACTGAGGATGAAACGTTCGTAATCTAAACGCTAAGCTCAGCGACCAGGACTCGAAAAACATCAAATCACGTTTCATATTAAGCAGACCGATTGCTTCTGCACCGTTTCTAATGGTGGAACCAATCGAAAGAAACAACATCAATGAAATGCAGTGAAACTCAATTTTTCCCTTAAAACCCCCTTTCGTTATCTACTATAGAAAAAGATTTTGTGATAACCATTTGCATGAATGATCGTATAGGTGACAGTGGTGCTCAGAAGTTTGACCCCATCTCGTTTATTTTCAACAGAAAAAGAAAACCTAGTAACAAAGATTAAAGTCTTAAGGGGGCTTCGAAAGTCGAGCAGAACACAATTGCAAAAAGCACAACGCTCACAGAGGAAGTTCGTCAGTCTATACCATCATCCGGGAAATGCTCGACGATCCAGTTCAAGCGTCAAGAACGATGGCTTAAGAACCGAACTTCAGAGATTGGCAGCCTTGCGCCATTGGGACATGACTCCTAAATTGCGGCACAGTGCTCTTTATGAGCTAGGTTGTCGTTCCCATTTGATAATACATGATTTTATTGCAGTCACCCATTCTTTATCTTCTACTTCCTTTATTAATGAAATAAGAGTGTGCAGCATTTTTCAGGAAGCGGGCCGCGGCCAGCAGAGGGCTGCCAATTGGGGGAGATGACCGGCGGTGAGAGGAACCGAACCCTCACGTCCAAACGCCACGCCACGATCTTATGCGCTTGGCGACGGCCGGCCATGGACAAACAGCTAAACACGAGGAAAAGAAGACCACGAGCACATCTTACTTGAAACAATTTTCCATCCTCAAAACGAATTGCTTCATTTCCAGGGTGTAGGAGCTGATGAACGAGAAAATTGAACACGGGAATGGCAATATGTCCCACGTGTTTGGATGAGGTTGAATCCGCACCAGATGAGGACACAATCGTTCCTACAGGCATCGCCGTAGACGTCTCGGCAATATTAGGGGCGGGATCACCAGCAACAGATACCAAACGATCTTCCAAAGCGCAAGCAACAAGTTTGTAGTATAAGTGCGTGCGGTGAGACAGCCTGGAAGTTCGTGGGATATTTTTCACGATGAAAGAACGAGGAAAAGGTAATTGGACAGGGAAAATATGAACCCATCGTAGAAATAATAAGGCTCACGTAGACTGAGCTAACGTTCAGTAAATACTAAGTTGAAACCGATGGAATTACGTAGAACGATCACTTTGTTACGTATAGACCAAGTAGATTTAAGCAATGGCGAAGGAAGGTATAATGTGGGAGATGGGGAACAGTTTTTGTAGTCTTTTTTCTCAACTCTTCAGCTTATCTTCGTTATCACAAATGGAAATGTAAGCGTTTACATTAATTCTGGTGAACACTTGCTATCAGTATCACGGCGCTAGGCATACGAAGAAGGGGTTATTGAAGCCAGAACATAAGAGACGGTTAAGAGAACTGCAAAAAATGCAGACGTCATGTTATGAAGACCTGATAATGGTACAGGCATAGTTCTCCTTAACAAGTCTGACTACGTAGCGAAAATGGAAGCCATTCTGAATAACAAGTCGAAATTTGCAAAAATGACGGAGGAGAATGATAAAACGCATCAGACTCAAAAATATTTGTTCAGCATCCTGAGACGGTTGAAAAAAAGGAAACAATAGATTCGACTACATTCGGCCCATTCCGAGAATGTACGGCTTACCCAAAATACATGAAAATGAAGTTCCTTTGAGGTCTATTCTCGACATGTGCAATTCGCCGTATCAAGCTGTGGCAAAATGGCTGGCTGGGTTGCTGGAACCCGTTAGACAGAAGGTAGCAAGACAGCCTCAAAGACAAATTTGAGCTCATCGACTCCGTGAAAAAATTAAATATGAAAGGACGAAGAATGTTTTCTTTAGACGTCACCGCCCTTTTTACCAACGTTCCGATCACGGAGACAATCGGATACCACTGTGACTACATCGAGAACAGCGGCTTAGCGATAAGTCTTCCGAAATTAGACGTAACAATCGAAATAACCGTCAAAAGGACGGCGTAACAATGGGGTCCCTACTCGGCCCATTACTAGCCGACATTTTCATGGCAAAGCTGAAACGTGGGCCACTCGAGTCGTCCATACAAGCGGTCTACTTATACAAGCGTTAAGTGGATGACATCTGTGTACTCAACCCCTCGATGAAAACTAACCAACTGTTGAATAAGTTCAACTCGGTTCACACAAATGTGAAACTTACGATAGAGAAGGAGTTGAACAATGAATTAGCACTCCCAAATGCACAATTACGTCGTCGAGAAGACGGTTCAATTCGGCGATCAAGTGGAATGGACAGTACATTCACTTTCACACCTTTGTACCGCTTAATGTAAAAAGGAAACTAATTAGATATATCATAGTCAGAACAAAAAGAATATGCATAGAAGATACTTTTGAAACTGAACCGCAGACAATAAGAAGAGTATTCACTGAAAATGGCTTCCCAAGTAGATTAATCGATAAGATATTGGGGTCAGGAAGGGAAGATCCTAGGAGGGCGACGGTGGAGCGAAAGCCAGTATACATATCACTGTTGTTTGAAAAGTTTCGGAGGCGAACTCGGATTTGGTTTGTTTGCCTGAGGAAATGGAAGGCTGACCGAGAGTATATCTTGTGCCTTAGCAGAAGCAGACAATGATCGCTACTCGAAATTGGAGCATGCAGTTTCAGGAAAAAGAAATAAGGGTGGTTGGTAATGACCGTATCTGAAATGGAGCCGCCTCCGGTGGGAGAAACCCAGAGGTCAGTCAAACCAAACATAGTCAGTGGTAGGGCAGATGCATGACTGAAATCAAGTACAATAGTATGCAGACTATCCTTAAGAAGAGGAACAATAAATGCCAGAACGGAATTGGAAAAATGTGATATTTTGTTGCAAGTTAAAAGGGCAATATATGGATTCGTTATAATTGTACTGGTATGGCGAGTAAACGTGGGATGATACTGTGTTACAAGACAATTCCGTTTAGACAGTACGCATAGATAACTTCGGACTTGCATGACCAGAAGGAGTTTATGTATGTAACCACACCGCCTCCAGTCTTCTTGTCCAAAACTCTGTCCTGCTGATGGAGCTGTCTATCGATACGACTGAATCAGCAATTTCCGGGTTCAGCCAAGATCCTTGAATGCAGATGATACATGAGTGGACATAGGTTGGTGAGCTAGGTGCAACGGACAGATCCGACATTCTTGCAAACAGAGAACGGATGTTTGAACTCAACAATGCCGGAATGGACATCCTGATTGGAAGAGGGCATTTCAGAGTTACCTGCCAGCCAACACGAGTGTCTCATCTAGATGGGTTGGACCTTTGAGGTACAACAATGCATGCTCCCAGTCCATGGTGAGAAACAATAGGGTTTATAAACAACAATAATTCCGATCGATTGTAGCGGCGAACGCAGACCATAATGAAATCAAAAATCTTGCAAGAAAACACAGACATGACGCAGAATTGTAGCGCAGCCAGTTAAAGGACGCGCGCAAACAATGTACTTCGGCCGGACGACTAAGCACTTGTCTGAAGGCATCCGTGAGCACCACCTGCACGGTTGGGCATTGGAGCAATTAAGTCGCTTAACAGTGGAGTTGTCTCACATCTAGCACAGACTAACCACACCATGAATGTGACGCAAGCTTACCCTGTATAAAATCAAAGGTCACCAGTCTAGGTTCCAGACTGTTGCCTTTTGAGCACTGCAGAAGCCGTCACGATCCGTCTTCACAGTCTTTCACTGTCGGCTCAAAAGCAATCTGCGGTTGTCATTCAACTCCCATGGCCCAACATCCGTCTCAACGCAAAACAACTGACACAACACGTTCATCTGTATTCGAATTATGCATGCAACATCACATATCCTTCCTAAAATTTTTTTTAAGTCTATTTTGATGTAACGGGATGAGTATGAATCACTGAAAACGAGCTTATTCGCCAACTTATGTCTTCTCAATGTGATCAGTAGGAATTTTCAAGGAATTCTGGTTCTCGTGGTTGATCTAAATACAATATTTCGAGAGGAGATAATGATGCACGAATCTATCTCATGATGGAAGACACTAACAACGGCACAGTACCGTTGAGGAAACTTTTTGGCATTTAAAAAATACTTTCTTCACGAAAACCTACCATGACATTGCTTATCCGCTCTCACTCACTCAGTGAATGAGCCCATTTTATTCACGGACAACCTTTAATTTCACAACTGCTTTCCTCTTCGCAACCTGGGGATGCGCTAGACGCTACACTCAGTTTTCGAAACGACGCAGTACTTTCAGTATAATAAAGGTAGAAAAAAGGCGTTGCTACTGTAACCTAACCGTATTTCACAGCAAAAAATCACTGTGAGAAAAGTCTGCCCTATGGTTTGTTTATAAGCGGAAGAGTCAGGATGCCTGCGATTGTCCTTCAGGAGCCCAAAAATACATTATGCTCTAGCTCTAACTTTGTAATCTTACAAGAATTTTTGGATGCTCTTTGGACATCGTAAAACACCGTCAACCAGGTACAACAAAATAAATCCGTTATTTTTCTTGCCTTTTCTACGGAAATTGGCTCCTAGCTCTCGTTTTGAATGTGAGCACGATAACTGACAAGTAAACCACAAGAAAGGAAGCACAAAGACGAGTTCCGAAGAAAAATGCTAACCGACGCAAAATCGCTACCTGTGCTCATATGCAGAACGTCTTTCAGATATGCGTTATACGGCTGAATTTCCCGAGCTTAGTAGTATAAATATCAATCAGTGATGTGGAAAAAGATTGGAATTCTAGATATCTGTGATAGAAGACAACAATTGATAATTTGAACTCGCAACCACAACTAAGCCATTATGATCGTAATTTTAAGTAATTATTATGACACAAAGCGCTTTTACTACGAAACCATCCAAAGTCGAGGGGTATACTGGGAAGAGAATGCGAATGAGGAACATTCAAGCAGAAAAATTGTCGATCACTGGAAATACAGAAAAAGGAACAGTGCTCCAGAGCTTTGCGGTCCAAGGAATAGAGGAGTTCGACATTCACGGATTAAGATGACCGATCGTCCGAGCACGAGAAGAAGGAAAAGTCACATGGGGAACTACCGAAGCGAATTCTGAAGAACGGAAACCAAAATAATAATGACAGAAAAGAGATAATCAAGTAAAAGCTGGGTCATGGACAAGTGACTGAAGATTGAAGGTTAGGGATAGATCGTTAAACAACCGAACGAACTGTTATTGAACCAAATTAAGAAAAACAACGAGAGACGAATCGCCTGCCCATAGATCACTGCAGTATTACGGTATCAGGCAAATGTGAGATTTGTGCAGAAAGTGAAGATGTAGGGGAATATAAAATTAGCACGTGCCAGAGTTGACAAAAATGGAGAGCAACAAAAAGGAGAATTCAAGGAGGGTTCCGGTATTGAAATAGACTCAATGGAACGAAGAGAAGTTGAGCTAAAATTCAATTAGGGAGAATAAAAAAGATGGTTAGATGAAATAACAGAGATGTGGACGCACGGAACAAGCATGGTTGGTAGAGCTAAAGGTAGAGATAAATCCTAGATCAGAATCAAGTGATTCCCTGAAGGCAGTACGATCATGATCGATGTTGAAAAAGGTATTGCGAGCAAAAATTTATGGGGAAGGAAAAATAGAACAAGTGTAAGAGTGAATTCAAGGGTGAGTGAACGATCCCTAGAGTAACAGCAGATGCCGGTAGGAACGGTCAGTGAATTCGTAAAAGCTGTCGATGACACAGAAAGCCTCAGTCTTGTGACCCGTATGCCAAGAGTCCAATGACCACAATAGCCATTCCTCGATGGGGATTTTGAAATCGCCAAAAATGTTAATTCGGAAGCCGGAGTGTGCTGAAGTCTTGAAGACAACAGCCCAAAAATCAGAGGATCATCGTTTTGGGAGAGCGGTAAGCGATACAGAAACAACCACGCAAACTGGAATTCCCGATTGGAGAAGTCGAGATGTGAAAGTCGGGGGGTGGCAAGTGGACGGACATGAGTGAAGAGATCGGCTTTGAAAAACCAGAAATGAGGGAATTAGTTGAGAAATTAAAGACTAATTTTATCTGACGAGAGAAATTTGTATTTTAATCAAAAATAAGGTAAATGGAGAAGACTGGAGAAAGTAGCGTACGGGGGCGATATTTCGATTCAAACAACGAATGCTAGTGAGGGCGGTAGGAGCTTGATGCAAGTTCTGTAAATGAGTGCGCGCAAATAAAAGAGACCCGTTATTAATTTGTTTTGTGAAACTTGGTTGACCTGAAATACAAACCCCGAAAATTCAAGTGATGGACCATAGGAGACCTCAGTAGATTGGATCTGGTAGTGAATCGAAGGATAGGGAACCGGTCAACCAAAAGAAGCCATCAAGGCTCGTGAAGTCCCTTCGTTTTAGAGCAACAGGTACGGTTGTAGGTTCCTCCTGATGCATGTCCCGCTATCAAAGAAGTATGGATTCAAAATGGATTTAAAACGGTTAAACACTAGCCAGATTTCAATCACAGAACCGTGGGACAAACTACTGACTGCTTCGCTTTCCTGACAACTGGGCTTCCTAACCATGCCTTGATAAGAAGATACACTGAAAGGTATACAGGATGACAAAAAAGGCTGTACTGCATGGAGCAAATTCGAAAGGCACCAAACTCAGCTTTGGCTATGACAAGCCTTTTCTTAGCTTTCCAGATGACACCAACTCAGGATCTGTGGCGCCGTCTTGACAGTTTTCTGCAGAAGAATAAATTAATCCCCAAGGACACTCACTACGATATGTGGTTGATGATTCAGCATTTTCAATTGTACACAAGTGTTGTTAACTTCAAAACGAAGTATCCGTAACCCTGAAGATGACTCAAGACCAAACGTCCTTTTGCGATACCCACCTGAGAAAGTATGGACTAGATTCACCATATGGTGATTGACAACAAATGTCTAATTGTTACTCAGGCAGTTTTGTCGAAAAGAATTAAATGGAACCAAAGGAGGGCAATCTAGCCAATGGATCCATTGGGTAGGTGTCACGGCTTTTGGCGCTGGCCATTTTGAACAAGGCCACTCTGGCAATGGAGAATCCTATACCAACTTGGTTAGGCAATCGTAAAGAAAGTCCGTCATCACACAAGGTCCCAAAGTGTTACTTTTTGTTGTAAGTAGAATGCTCTGCATACCGTTGGAGGAACGAAATTCCTCCAGAAGCCCGCGATCGTCTTCGCAGCTGGTGCTGCTTTTGAGATGTGAGTTCCCGATACCCTCCAGTCCTTTGTAGGCTAGCATTAGAATCTCAAGAAACAAGGATGATGAATCATCTTAAGAATCACACGGTGATTCATCAGTCGTGAGCCTAAAGGTAAATTTTGTCCGCATGCGAAACATGCGACTCACAACAAGAAACCATACTTCAGGACTTTTTCTTCTCTTTTTAAAGATAAGCGCTGCTCAGTATAGGAATCATTGTGATTCTTTAGGGGATTCACGTTTCTAATAATTCAAATGAACCTCCAGTACATTCTTTACCCCTCCATCATCGTACAACGTGGAACAGGAGAACGAGCCTCACTGGCTGCTGCCTCCTTCCTCTTATTGTTCGTCAAAGTAATATGGAAAGCTGCTTTACTGAGTCTTGCTTTATCAGAAGAACGCTTCGAAAGGTCTGTGCATGCAATGACTTTTGCGCGTGGTTCTAGCACTGAACCTTTATGTTACTCTTCCCATTTTTCTGGTTTAGCATCATCTGACTGTTTTTGCGTCAGGAATATGGAAAAACGCTCAGATGGACAGAGGTGTTGAATCACCAATGGAACCATCTAACCGGTTGGAATGCATTTTAAGGATGATGACATGAACTCATACGGTATTAAAATGAAGTAGTTGCTGTACCGACGGAAGAAGTGACTTTGCTGAAGATACAACATTTTTTTAAATATGGCGATTTCATCAGAGTCGGTCTGTTAACCGTCCGGCTTCCCATTATACGAGTCAACTGGATGCTGCTGTAAAACCTAAGCACATTATATGTTCACCTTTCGATTGCCATAAACCCGGGTACTCGACATTTTCTTAGGTAAACAAACATGCGGGTTACTGCGCCTGAAACTGCCATCGGTCGATAATTTGAACACGTTAAACTGACGTATATCATACCCATTGAAACTACTTAGGTCATCATCAGCTTCAGACATCCGGATCGATGAGTGATCAGTTAATCATACTACATCGATAGATATAAAATTGTAGAAATGATTATATGAAAATAGAAAATAAAAAATATAAGCGAACAATGCCCCGGTTTTCTACGTGCTTTCGTCGAAGCGACAAACAATAGAGCAAGATACGGTAGAATAAAATTCCAGAAAGCAAAAATACAAGAAAACGGATACCTGAAATTTGAACGCGTATAAGATGCAGAAACAAGTGTTGCGAGTTCAGTATGGAACGGATGATGAGAATGTGACAGGATCTTAAAAGTGAAATCTTCACATTCATTAAATTGTTTGTCCGCGATAGCATTTAAAATTGAAAATCTGAATGTGCCGTTGCATTTTGAGGTACGCTTTGCAGATCATATTATCAAATAGGAAGTATTCTTTTTAAAGAGGCCAAAAGAGACATTGGGGAACTGTACAATCAGTGTGAGAGGGAGAGGGGTGGAAGCTACAAGTTTAAAAACGATCTGAAGGATCCAAAGCAATCGTAAGAGGTAGAAATAAGAAAACTTCATGACCTTACACAACCCATGTAGGTCATAATAAGCTGTGTGATGCTAGAACACCGAGATACTTAATCATTGATGTTGGTATGTGTACACTGATCTCGGAGATGGGGATAAAACCACTAGCAAAGTCTTTGTACGGATCTTCAATGAATAAAGAAAGCAGAACATCTCATTACTTAAATGCATTCAGCAAAAAAAATTGAATAGGGACGTGGTAGCAACAACATTTAACTTGTTTCGAATTTCGACAGTCTCCACAGCAGTATAAGATTCGCGTTCCAAGACTGGAATATTTTTAGCCAACAAGTGGTAATGATATATTTCCAGATGACAACCAAGGACATGCAAAAAGCGTGATCAGATAGGGAAGGAGTGGAAAGGTATTTAACGTACAAGAAGGAAGCTGGGCAGTATATAAGACCGTATGAGAAATCAGAATTAACAGGAAAAAGACTTTCCTTACCATGACAGCATGTCAAACGTTGTGGGCCTGTAAAGTAAACACGGATTGGTTTGCAAAAGTTAGGATCAACCTAATTTGGGAAGAGTGGATGAAGCCGCAATGACCGACTGAGATTCCCCAAGACATTTCTGTAGCCTGAGTTTTCCACCCTCAGTCTAAGCCATTTCCCGCGTTACTTCGGAATAATGTCATTCGGAATTAGATCCGAACATGTTCCCATTTCACAAGAACTCGTGAAAGCACATATACTTGTAGACTGTAGTGCAAGGCGCGGATAAACTGCGTTCCTTACAGTACGTGCGCACAAATGTGCCTGTATCTCAGTATTCCATATTTCGCTCGTTCGGTACCTACATTTGTCTACTGCCACATGGGTTGTGGCTCTTGTTAAGTATCAGTCGCACTCCGGATCTATGTAATTCTGTGCCTGCATTTTATCACCAAGTTACAAGATACGACAAACATGCCGTCAGAGCCTCAAAGATACCCCTGCATTAGATGGGTAATCAAAATCTCAGACATTGTAATCTGCAGTCTTGAAGATCAACAGGAAATCGGGCACGCCAAGAGTCGGGACAAGAGCAGATGGTCGCCAACCAACAAAGTGACCGATGCCGGTGGAAACTATCCCATCTGAGAAAGGAGGTAAAAAGCATAGATACGTAAGTCAGTCGGCCACCACCAATGAGCGACTAGAAGATTAACCAAAACTTACCCCAGGTCGCCGTCGGCGAAAAATCGGTCACCTCCGATGGACAACATGAGCAAATTCAAAAAATCTGTAGGACAGTGAGTCAACACAAGCCACAGACGTGGGTATTTCGGATGAGGCTGGCGATCCCGTCTGAACGACTTGTCTTCAATCATTTCATTCAACAGCAAATTAAAAATCTGTTAAGAAAAAGGATGCAATCAAACAAACTAAATAGAATTTTTGATTCCCTATCAAAGCCCACATCTCCCATTGTAAGAATGCAAGCAATCCAGTGAAAAACAAGATAACTTTTTCCAATGGCGAAACCTCCGAATTCAAGTAATTTCAGAGGTAAACTTGTAATACTCGAGGCATATGATAAACATAAAACCGTTTCCTCTTTATTACTAAAAGGGTATTACAAGTATTTTTGAGGGGAGCGGCCACTGTCGAATGGAAAACTGATCCGCCCATGGCGAAGAAACGTGAATTGGGATATCAAAAAGAGACGTTCCTGCTTACGAAATTGTCGAATATTTTTGACATGCGCCAGTTTCAGTTTCGATCAGAACGAATATGCCTTTCACGCAACAAGAGATTACTTATGCAATTTTGTTCGATCGCCAGCGATCTGTGGACTTCCTACGTTTTACCTAGTCTTGTGTTCAATCTACACTCGTTTGGTTCTCTAAACAACGGAGCACCATTTTAGTCTCAACTATGACGACGACTAATCGTGCACTGCCGCACTCTGGTTTATTCTGTAACTCTCAGCATCAAAACCCAGAGATTAAGAAAACAACAACGGTCAAAAATCCATTTGAAAAACATGGAGGCACCGTACAGCCATTGCATCCTTGTTAGGAATCATCAACAAAGCACCCGTCGCGCTGGCATTGGGACACGAACCCAGGACGAACGATTACGAGTCCAACTTCTTAGCCATTAAGCTGACTAGATTGATTCCCGACAGTTCGTCGCATCTTGACATCATATGATAGCACAAA
Organism: Fasciolopsis buskii; assembly: GCA_008360955.1. NCBI lineage: Eukaryota > Metazoa > Platyhelminthes > Trematoda > Plagiorchiida > Fasciolidae > Fasciolopsis > Fasciolopsis buskii. The sequence continues at coordinate 8,715 of LUCM01002334.1, read as the reverse complement.
AATCGCATTAAATTCCCTAATTCTTTAAACTATCATGGGGCAAAGCTCTGTATGACGCTGCAATGTTTTCATCCTACAGAGAAGCTGGCCATTATCATACGCTGAGAAAAGCCCCGGGACTTGCAAGGTTCAGAGATGGGCAAAAGCGCTACATCGTTTGATGTTGATGTTCGACAAGCCATCGAGATACTACTCCATTGGCTTTATGGCTAGCGGGTTCAACCCACAAATATTCGTTTGGGTTCAGGCGGGATGGACGTGCACTGCTGATGATTCCTAACAAGGATAGAACAGCTGTGCAGTGCTTCCCTGGTTTTTAATAGGGATTTGGGCACTGATGCTGTTTGATGAATAGCTTAAAAATCACATTAAACCATCTACAGTTGTAAACTAAGCGGTAATAACTATGCAGTTAGGAAGAGATTTTGAAAGCACTTCGTCACGTTCCAAAGGTGATGTGTTTTCAACCATTCATCACGAAGATCTCGCAGACCTGAGCTGGGAAGTTTAAGCTAACCCACCCAAGCTGGTCTATTGATTACAGTTTTTACATTCTATCACTAATCTTTCAAGAGATAACTACTTCGGAGAACAGTGTGCACTCGAATCTTCTATCTGTGAGCATGCGGAGTGTACATCCTAGCCATATAGATCTGCTCGAATTTAGTGCCTCTATTAACAAGTGAGCTGTGACTTAGAAATTTTACGCCTCACCTCAGCGTTCCTGGCAAAAATTCCAACAGCTTTGGAAGTTCAAAGCAAAGAATAATGGAAACTCGACGCTTGTTACGATCAAGCACCCGCGGACAACTAGCAGACAAGGTAATGGTGTTCATCGGAAGTGCTCAAAAGAAGTAGGGATTCAACTGGAGCTAGTCATTTAGTAATGCTGAAGCCATGTATAAGATAATAAAAAGGTTTCCATAGATTTATATTCAAATTATTTCTGTAGTTGGACGAACATACGTGTTACGCTCACAAGATAAACCGCATAAGTATAAATAGTCCGCCTAACCTTTACGGGCCACACACGATAGTTTCCGTAATCAAAGCTTCAAACAATGCAGTTCAAGAATTCTGCGGCACAATTCAAGAGCCAAGCTCTATACTAAGCCAGTGCCGTTTGGCCCTTAAACCACGAGGTAGACTGTAGATCCGTTTTTTATGCATTGAATCGACCATACTCATGATGCACCCTGATGACTAGTTTATTTTCTTTAACGTACCTGGCTTTGGTATCTCAATTAACCCTAGACGTCAGTTCGACCACCGTATGTCGGAATACACTAAAAAATTTTCAGTCACGATAATATCAAACTAGTTGAGTGTCCATTTTAAGGTCCACCACAAGATTTTGCGACCTCAAAGATTGAATAAAGAACAATCACTGGGAAACAGGTACGTCAGTCGAATTCATATCAGCCTCGAGTGAGAAGTCATTTGACGAAAGAAAATCAATTTGAAGTAACCGAATCTTTTTCAATAGAATCTCATTCGAATGGATAATAAGCCCACTTAAGGATCACGTGGCGATTCGTCGGAATATTATCGTCGGTCAGGCAAGGCTAACCTTCAGAAAGAGGATACAAGGCCAGAAAGTATTGGTTTTTCTTCTATTGGTGGTTTGTTCCGCATATATATTTCTAATCGAAGCGTCGTATGCTGACAGTGAAACATTGACATTTAGCAGGAGATATAATCCATCGGCTTTAAAAACACTTCCAGCTGTTTTTTACCCCGATATAATTAGGTCACTCGATCTTCATAAGTCAGAAAAAAAGTAACTATGCTGCGAATAAACTCACGTGACCGGGAACATCCACATTCAATGGACTGGGTAGCGGCTGTTGTGAGTACGATTCACCCGCTAGAGCGTTACGTAACAGCAACAACAAAGCCTGATCGTACGGCACAAAATTGGCCGATGCCGGCATAACTAAATTAGAGAGAAAATGACAGGGAGATTGCGAATGCAAAATCTTTACCGGAGCAAGCACTCAACATGAAACGAAACGATGAACATGAGCTCAGGAAACGGTCTTTGGATTACCTAAAATCTATCAGCGCACGTCTACTGCTGGGACTGTTTAAGCAGACAGCGTGAAGATGCACCTTGAAGAAAACTGACAAGGAGAACTGTAATAAACAAACCACACAGAAGACAAAAAAATTCCAGAGAATTCAAAACTGACTGAAGCATGCGAATGTAGTTTGCCTCTCAAGCAGGTGGAATCCAATTTCTGTGATCCACATGGATAGTCCCATGGACAAATCAACTGTCACCGGAATCAGGATGATAAGAAAAAGCAATGAGGGAAATAGAGAAGGTACGTTTTCTGTAGAGCTAGCAACGTGCTAGCTCCTGCAGACATTCGCTCTCCCTCGTGACCCATGGCTCTTCCGTAGGAATTCAGTTCGAAGAACAGAATCACCATAGGCAACCTATTCAGAGCCTCTGACCAAGAATCCTGGTCTGGAAGACAACAAAGCAAATTAGGACTGATGCAAATCGTTTGGTGCCCGTTGTCAGTGCTGCAGATCATTGGGTTTTGATCAATTCGGGCCAAGAGCTCAATGCACTATGGGATTTCAGTACAGCCTATGACCAAGGAAATCGATTTGTGCGAGTCTTCGACAGTGTAATTTTTAGAGAACAAACACAGGAATACGACCCCGTTTACCCGTGGGGAACTCTAGACACCCCTACAGTCCCACCAACGAACGAATTGCTACTTGATTAGAACACTTCTCCGCTAATAACAAACCAAGCCATTGACATTCACTGTCTGTTCTCGGCCATCTTTTGCAAGTATGAGCTCATCGTATTCAAGACTAATCATTAATTTGTTAACCATTACCGCATGCGCAAGCTGAAAATGGGCCAGATAGTAGACAACGTGAAGTACAAGGCAAGCAGCATCATAAGCTAGTTTATTCGGTTTAATCGTCGATCTAGTGCTGTAGTTATTATTGTCAACCTGCACAAGCATTGTCATTTTGTTGCAAGAACACCACCACAGGTGTAATGAGCCAATAAATAACCGGAGCTGAGGGAGAAGAACTGTTCGAAAATGGAAGGAATTGAAAGATTTTATAGCTTGAGGTATCAGGCCTACGTTAAAAACTGTTTGACCGAATGAACACGATCCCCCAGGCTACAAAGAAAAAACTCGGACGCCTAGAGAGCTGCGGAGAAGAGACAAAAGCAGAAATAGTGATTATTCCGAACAGAGCACACAACGCAATAAAAATCTACCCATATCCGCGAAAGAATCTTCAAACAAGTCACGATAAGGAGCGAAGCCCGCTGTCTACGATTTCGGAAATGGACGTCTGCGGCAATCTATCACAAAAATTTTCATTCCACCTACATCAGTTAAAAGGCGATATATATATATATATATATATATATATATATATATATATATATATTACACATGCAGTCAAAAAGCTATGCCATTGGAAATCATTAGAATCACGACCAGACAGGAAAACAGTGAAGAATAAAATAGAAAGAAAAATGAACCACAAAGTTAAACACAAATGCGAGCTTCTTCATTCTCCACCCGCACGTGATCGATTGTCCACTGTGATCTACGAAATGAACTCACGTACAAATACATCTCTAAGATTGGTAAACTTATCTGACTGGGTCACTGATTCTTCGGTTGCTCTTTGGTATTCAATACCCCCATTCCAGACCCCGGCAGTGTAGATTCACCATGTCCCAGCAACGTTGCGGTATCACCGATGCTCAAACTGGCGAAAACTAAACTGGACTTCACACGAATAAACGGATACTATAGATGACTGACTGACAACAAATTTACGCACGTGACGACGCTTGAACGAATCAGAACCACTACAGGGCGGGCGCGAGGTTGCTCAAAAAGAAGGACAAACTAAATAAAAAAATACAATTGGATTTGACCCAATGATACCCGTTTTCTGTGATAAAAGAACAAAGAATGGTTCCCTTTTCTCAATCGAAGCTGTACATACCCGATGAGTTTGATCGTTTCAACTGTGCTCCTTGACCGTGCAGCGTCAGATGATCAACCAGACGACGAAATGGGGTTTCGAAATCAAACAGGATATCGGTGTAGATGTGCAAGTAGGCCCGGAACAACTGGTGCTTCCAGCATAATTGAACTGCCTGAAAAACATGAATTGAACGGGCAAATGACCTAGCCAGATGAAGATCAGATTTTTCGTCGAAAATAACTCAACAAAAATGTTATAAATGGTTAGGGTGTAGAGGTAATTCTAACTGTACAAAGATTGCTTCATTGCTCGTGTTCAATTCAAAATCAGAAACTGATGGTTTTATTTTTCGCAGTTTGGATGTTTCAAGTACACAACGCCATATCTAAATCTAGATTTGTGTAAGTACAGCAAGGATGACAGAATAATCAATTCGAGGCTCGGTTTTAAATGGTAGCTTGTCATCCTCGTGGTCTTAAAATGGGGTTGGCCCTGTTCGAATTTCATCACCAATTTGTTTTTTGATCGCGGTCAGCTTCCTGAGAAAGCATTACTATGATCCTTATCTTATAGGTAATAACAAAGTGGAGTAGACGTCTTCCACCGTTGAAGTTAGAACTTAGAATTCGTTAGTAGGCGGTAATCCAACGTCCCCCAGCTCATTACCATTCCCGGCATACGGAAATCTTGTGCTTCAATATAACTTCAAGTTGCAGGATCACATTCGTCAGTTGTAGAATGCTGTAAGCCCTAGTAGTTATCAGATATACCCTTCCAGTAATTACCCTTAGTGTGCTTAATAAAAAACTGACCTGAGGCCAGAATTGCGTAGCGAAACTCAGTTAATTTTTTCCAATAACAAAGCACTGTTCACAGTTACAAACCTTGGCATGAACTTCAGATCCGAAGCGGCATGAACGAACGCTATCATCCAGCAGAAGGGATAGAACGCACGGCTCAGGTCATTAGCGTTGGTCATCAATTCCCAACTGGTTGTTATCCTTTCTCGCAGATATGATAGCATCAAATCAAGTAACAGAGCCGAAAAAATCTTATTTCACGTCAGTTCACACAAACGCTAAGCAGGTTCATATTATGAAGCAAACCGTACATCATTTAGGTCGAGGCACTGCGGAGGTAGACAAAGCAGGACATGCTCGGCCCACATACGACCATTTGAAGGATTTCCCGTCGGACCACATTCACGGGACCATGCGGCTCGATCCACATCGTACTCTGACGTCAGACACCAAGTGATCCAATTCATAATAACATCGGGTGGCAGCGAATACGCCAAAGTGACAGCAAGATTTAGTGGTACGTTACTGTCGTTGTTCCGGCAAACGGGGAGTGTCAGCTGACCGTTAGTCAGTTGACTGAACGGGGGTAGTTGACATAGGAGGATCTCGTACAGAGCCAAGAACAACCAGGTACGTGTTTTGGGGTCACGTGAAAGTGGTCCGTACAATTCTGTTACCAAGACGTCACTAAATACGAAGAGATGAGGGGAATGAAACTGTGAAAAGCAACAAAATATCAATCATCCCAATTACTTTCAAACTCAACGAAGAGATCGAAAAATTACGAGACCAAAAAGCGTGAATCGTGCACACGACGTAAGAACTAAACTAAAAACAAGCTGAAGTCATAAAAAGCTTACCTGAAACCAATAACGACGGAGAAGACGAAATTGGACACAGCGATTTCTAGAGTTGTTCCCGAAATCCATCTATATGATCATAGAGAAGGCGCTGAACCGTTCATTCGGCTGAAGGCCATTAGAATGTTGCGAGTGCGAGCCACGCCGGAGTTACACAACACATGCGTGATGGTGGAGTTAAACAATCGAAGGTCTTTTTGCGCAACGCAAACTGTGAGCAAGCCCACAGCAAAGAAGTAGCCCGAACTGGCAACTTGTTAGGAATTTAAAAAAATCAAATCTTAACCACGGAAACTGTCTAATCCCGGTCTCCCTAAGAGTGATTACATCAGTCTTTTAATAATAATCGATAAAACCAAGAAAAAGACGTTGTGTTGAATACTCTTTCGCAGGCTCAGTGACTTCCAGTGATAAACCACAAGAATTAGAATTACACGGAAGTTAGTACAATTTATCACAGGCGTCATGTCCTTTCCCAAAGTAGGAGAAAACCATCCTATTGCATGAGTGCAGTGATCCTCGACGCCGAAAAACTTGTCAAATGAACTGATTCAAAATCCACAGTTTAGGAACGGCCGAATTTTCTTTTATTTCAGGTTTCGTGCATGGATGGACCTAGAAAGTCTTAGTATCAACATAATCCCAGAGATCAAATGCATAGTTGGGCATACCCGGCAGCCGTTGCAATGACAGACTGGTAATTTGAAACGTTCACATGCAAGGACTGAAAACAGTGAAATGCTGATCTCGGGCACAAGAACCGGGGGCGATGGAATTCGGACGCCTTATTTTAGAGACGAAAAGCGCTTCAAAAGATAGGATCGTTGCCAACCAAGATAAAAACCATTCCACTTAAGGAACAACCTAGATACGAGCAGTACAAGTGACGTTATTTGACTGCAAGGGAAATAAGCAACAGTGCCTTTAAGGTAAACCGCTTTCAGGAATACCATCGAGGACAACGGATGACATTCAGGGGGCAGCGTTGCTTCAAAGAAGACTGTTATCGAAAGGTCTGCAGCAGTTTACCGAATCGATCTTGCCAACAATTCAACAAAATCGGGCCACACAAAAGTAACGACTACACCTGAAGCGATCCGCGGAGAACAAATATTAGGACCTCGCATAGATAGCGAGATGATCCAAGGGAAGGGCCACAAGATGGAGATGATCAGAAAAACACAAGAATGGTGGCTTCAAGGACGAAGTTAGCAAGCGCGAGTAAATGGCCACACTAGACGTCAAAAGCGCAATTGTGTGCAGAATCATGCTGCTTTAGGTGTGGATTGGAAAACAGTGTTGCAACCAGCGCAAGGCAGGTTGTCTAACTGGGCTAATAAACATGTCTCAATGGTCTTACTTTTTTGCTCCATTGTGATACACTGTCCATGAATCCAAAAGGATTATTTAACCAAATAAACAGCAAGTTGAAGAGATCGCAAGACTACGAACGATACATGTGACACACAAAATTAGTTGAACGCTTAGAGATCTTGTCATTGTCAGTTTTTTGGCGTTCTGAGCTATCGTACTCCCCGGTTATTTAGTTCAAAGTGGTGCATTTTATTTCAAGTTCATGCGCACCCAAGCGTTAGCAGCGTTGGCCCACAAAAATAAGTGAACAGCTGCACTGTCCATCAACCTGTTTGCCAGTATGTTCATCGGCATTTGTGGCCGAAAGGTGTGCTGCACATTTATAATATCCGGCCCCACTCGAAAGGCGTATGAACAGAAGAACCAGTCATCGGTCTCCAGCGGGTTACAGGACCCTCGAATCTTCCTAGTGCCATAACCGTCAGACCTTTGATCAAAAGCTCGGGATGGAGCCTTCAAGTTAACCCTCCACGTCGATTTGGACAATCGAGTATTATCACGTCCAAAGACGAACTTCTGGTCCCGATGGACAATTGACGTCACGGAAGTGGAGAATCAAGGAGCTATCATACGCAGAGTGGACTCTATCCCCTTCGTTACGTCCCTTAACTCCGGTAGCAACTGATCGGTCGGTGGCATTTGGCTGCGAACGTCGGGACTACGACTCCTTCCATCGACGTTCGTTACCGTGTTCGGCAGGACTTCAACGCCCACTGATGTATTGTCCCTTCGCCGTAACGAACACGAAAACTTATTTTAGGACATCTTCCTTCGCGATGCCACTAAAAACCTAGACCACAGCTCGATTGTTTAATTCCGCGGTAGCATATCATAGAAAATCCATACACCATTTTCAGAAAGGGTTGAAAAATTGAAGAGATTCAAATGTCAACGGACATATGGTACACATAAACCATGCAATAAGGTAAAGCATGCACTGATGCTTTGTAGTCATTGCGAATACTATGTGCATTAATTCTCCGATCAATTAGTTGTATTGAGGTCAAAGGTTCACATTTTTAAAAAAGAAGTACTTCAGAAATTTCGTCGCACTGTCTCCTATGATTAAACCATAGGACAAGACCGAAACAAGGGGAGCATTTTTAACGGACCTAAGTGAGATACACTTATGGGTAAAGAGAACTCATTATGATGAACAGAATACTTCGAATTTCAAGAGAGTAAATATAACAAGAAAGAAAGAAGCGCCCCATTGGGGTTCTCCGAAAATCAATTATTATCCCGAATTGATTAGAGTGATTCTACCACAGTGTAATTTTATCCGCGTCAAAGTAAGCTTTATTCCACACTAACTCATTCAATAAACTATCACAGCCTAGATCAAGAAATTATCCAAGATGTGGTAGGTTTCTTGAGGCGTGAAGTTACTGAGCTATCCAAACATTGGAAATTAAAATAAAAATTCCAACATTTCAAGGCACTTAAGATGAAGAATGATCTTAAAGTAGATTAATCACGCTTCATGTCGAGGCCAACACCAAAAAGAGCCGAAAGATGGTGGTGGGTCAGTCGATTTGTAGTGTATGCAACTGAAATAACGACTGAGTTCAATGTGCTAGCTCAGAATTGGTCTGATACCCTCTATTCTCAACATAGTAGATCCATGCTATGGTGTTTTACACTTTAGTTAACAACTCTAAGAATGCGTCTGTGTGTATGTGTAATTGGTCAATTTG
>LUCM01002333.1:223606-278226 GCA_008360955.1 Fasciolopsis buskii | reverse complement strand
TTTTGATCCAAACCAGAACTCGTCAAATGTGAATATATATATATATATATATGAATGTGTATATATATTGTACAGTTAGGGGTGTGCATGGAAGCTTTTCGTCGAAGAATCCACAGAAGAATCATAACTGTGATTCGTTGATGATTCTTTGTCAGTTGGGCTGAGCCAACCTCAGGAGCGAGAGCCGAATGCCACCAGAGTATACATATGTGTATATAGAAGTAGAAATTAGTATATGGATGGGTGAAAAAAATTCGTCCGGGATCACACGACCGGTTTTACGATTACTGTCGCTCGTCAGATATGCGTATGTATGTATATATCGCCGATTGCGGTGCATCGCTGCGTGTAATTTGCCAAAATTCTGATGCTCCTGACACTTGCGTGACATAAAGTACAATCAGCAAATATTACGAATCTATTCGCGGATTTTTCTTATAAGATATGTGTAGGTTGTACTTGTCATATATCGGAAAAGTGCTTCTCCATGGAGGGGACGATGCAAGTGAGTAGATCTACAAAATGGGGAAAAGCAAACCTCGTGGAGCGATGCACACGGTAAGGGAAAATGTTAATTTGGGATACTTGCTAAATACTGGCTCAAGGTCTCGCAGTGCATATTAAGACTTACGACGTTGGTTTTCAAGAACGATGGAACAGTGGAACCTTAAGGAAATATGAAAATGTTATAAATTTGTTTGAATGGATTTTTGAATTCATCCTAGCTTGTTTAAGTATACTAACCTGGTCGCTTGCTCGAAAGAAGCACTTGTTTTATGGAAAATTTCAGCCACGTTTATGATAGCAAATCCAAGCTGGAGTTAGTTCAAATCAAGCTAACTGGGTATTTTATGCAGTCGAGTGTGAATTTTCATTTGGGAGATGTGAAATGCACGAGTAATAGTTGGAATGAATACAACCACATACCACTACTCATATTGAAATAATCATACAACATAAAAGCAGAATAAACATGCTTAGACACTACAACTGGAGGTGAACTCTAAGATCGCTTATTACCAGTTCGCTATTTAGGCGTAGACGGAAATGGTAGGGAATAAGATTGGTCTTGTGACTAAGGTTACGAGAAGGTGACCAAACGGATAAGGTCCTGGCCTTTGGACTTGTGTGTCACAGGTTAGAATCCTCCCACTACCGGTCAACATCCCCAGTTGGCAGCCCTTTGTTGGCCGTGGCTCCTTCCTGAACAATGATGTACATTGTTATTTCACTAATAAACGAGGTAAAAGATAAAGAAAAATTGAAGAACGAGAGTAACGATTGGGCTATGTGAAATCTGGTTAGTATTGCATTGGACTCCGTGTAGCAATCTACCACAATAAAATCACACGTATATCTTCATCGATTCCGATTGATCTTAATGACTTGACATCGACAAAAATCAGGAAATGTTTTTACTTTAACCCAGTTTTTTATTATCATTGTCGATCATGAACTGGGAGATTTTATTTTTTAGAACAAAGCTTAATTTGCCTCGGACCAAGGCCGTTCAAATGTACTACGTTGATCGCTTAATCGACACAGACGGCTGAAGTCTTTCGGTGACAAAATACGAAGGCTGATGATGTGATTAAAAATGTTGTTGAAATCACGTTTTTTGTTTGAAAGCCTATTCAGTGTTTGAAACTGAAAATAGCCATTTCTTTAGATAATATTGCGCCTTTTTTTAAAGACCGATCACATCCAAACGTGAACACCAAGTTATTCATTTTCATGCAAAATTTGCGCAACAGAACTTCTCCGGAGGTCAGAGATGAAGTATCACAAATATTTTGTGTACTACTGTTTCGACAAGAAGTAGAATATTTACAAGTCACAGGGTCAGCGGATGTGGAGTAAAGATTTCATCGTGCAACAAAACGGGCGGATTAATAATTATCGCGCACACTGGGATGAAATGCCGGGAAATTTAATTCGAGACACCTTCATTTTGTCGATCGATGCACGACAAATGATGATCCGTGATAGGTTTGTAAAAAAAGACATTTGCTTTATCGATTTTCCAAAGAATTCTTTCATGTTCTCACTTATCCATTTGCGTGGTTCATTGTGATGCGAGTGGAACCAGGGAGGATTGTTACTGTAGATAAGGAAAATTTTGTCGTTCTGGTGACGGGAGTACGATTTGAGTTGCAAGCACGCGTAATGTAAGAAAATGAAACGTTTCCGATAGAATCTCCATTTTGGAATTCACAAAAATTAAGAAAACATGGTATAACATCTTAAACCTCGATATTACCTAAAGTTTGCTTGATGTCTTAATGTGTCAATTCAATAAATTACCTGCACGTTAGAAATTAGTGCCGGAATTCTAAGATTTGTTAACAATTGAAGTAAAACTAATTTAATGCAACCGTTGCTGGACGCCACACAAAGGTAACCGAAAAATTCTAAATGACAGTATGGGGCCCATAAACAACTGGTGTTTATTTGACGTTGGATTCTTGGCAATACGTACATTTGAATAGATCCTACTGTGATTTATACACAGCCGGGGTTGGAATTATAGATGTTGGCTAAAATGTTACATCGGCTGAATTTCTCGCACATCCACTCGCTCAGCGACGCTAAATCTTGCGGTTTATTGCTGCAAAGCATCGTCACTTCCCACTGAATAACAGGAATGCCAATCCGAGCATTAATTTTTTTATACTATCACACCAGAATGAAAATTGTTCATGTGATCCTTGTTGCTTACTTTTATTTTACTTTTATGCGATCAGCTTTTGCGAGAGGATAAGTTAATTTCTTCGATGTCTCTGAATGTGGCTGTCCATACGTTGCGATCTGCCGCCAGGCGTGCACATCGCAAAATCCAATTGTTGCGCCAGTTGCATACTCCGAAAACCGATTGAAGACCTAAGCAAATGATGTCCGCCTTAATGGTGCTAATTCACCTCTTCAGTTGACTACCAAGACGACTGGGCGACGATAATGGGCCCCTTTTCGTCAATTCCGTTTCCGGCTGGCGGAGAACGTGATCGAACAAATCTAGAAGACGAAAACCGCTAGAATTTCATACATTGGTTACACACAGCGCTATTTTAGGAGCAGTCATACCGCCTGATTTTTGCCATATAGCGGAATTACCGGTAGTTGAAACTCTCCAGTCGTGTTGTATTGTGTAATCTTAATTTCCAGGTATTGTATGCATACGTAAGGGCAGGTCGGACGGTGGCACGGCAACTGTGCAGTTTTGTATAAAGGCTTATTTCATTACAGGACTACAGCATTTTACAAAGTAATAGAAAAGCTCTCCTGGTGCAGTCTACACGAAACTCAACCTCGTTTGTGATGTAGCTGTTCGGTTAGACAGTGGAACCCAGTTGATTGAAGTAAAGCACCTATTCCAAGTTGTCGTCATTGATGTGAACACAATGTGACGGGTCTTGCGAGGTTGTCAAGAACTTCGTTTCTTACGTGTTTATCTCCAGACCAACAGTCATGGCTTCACATACGATCCGACCTAGAACCGGATGTACGGTTGCAGACTCTTTTCAAGAAATAACAGTGTCGTCGGCGAACTCGAGGTCAATGGCCAAAAAATCACGGCCGAGTTGTACTCATCGAGAATTATTTAGAGTACAACGCATAGTTCAGTCTATAGCGTAGCTGCTCAAGTTTCGACAAGACTTGTTTGTTTCATTGGAGTGGAACTAAAGATGTTGCAAACGAAACGATAAAAAGTTGGTCGGTAAAAGTGTCACAGGGTTCGTTGTTTTCCGTGTACATATTTCGGCTTTTTGTCCGTTATTGTGTTGTTTGCTGATTACAGGAGTTTACACCCCTCACAGCATTCGCGACTAGCTTCGATGTTGAACCATGACTCCCAGCGTCCATAACTGACGACCATCATCATCTCCTAGGCCTCAGTCAAGGAGCTGAGAAGTATCATCTGATGCTCAGTCCAGACTCAACGCGGTATCTCCAAGTCCAAGTTCAGCCAGTCTGATCTTTGCATAACTTCTTTCAGCTCTGCCCAGCACGTGCAAAAGAGCACGAAAAGGTAGGCGATTGGCGGGCATACACAATAGGTATCCTAGCCAATCGAAACGGTATAGAGCATTTGCCTCGGCCAGAGAACGACAGTCTGGAATCAACCTCCAATGGTTCGCTTCATCATTTATCATCCGATATTCGCACCGAGCATCCTTAATATGGAGATGACAAGTCTTGCAAGCGCGAAGAAGACAGTGAGCCGTGAATTGTACGTTCTTCCGTTGAGGGAAATCCGGATGTCACTGTAGTGTCACGGGTGTCGATGGTTCAAAAATTTGTTTTGACATGCTTTTCCTAACGGTATTTCCTCAACACCTCCATCAGGTGCAGTGAAGCTCCAGAGGTATTCAGGGCTTTTAACCATCTCCAATTGTTAGCCACAAGGAGGTCAGTCTTTAAGAAGTTTCAGCCACTTCGAAGGTTCCAGTTACGTACCATTTTTGGACGTCTCAGCTGCCAAAGTGTAGGGCGCGTGTTAAGCTTACTGTGTATTATTGCTGAGCAAAGTGGTGTTAATGACGCATTCTAAGTCGAAAACTTTGGAGGGAGTTCGATCCCACTGCCTGGTAGACCAGATGCCCTCAAGAATATCATCCCTTGCGAATTTGAGAAGTGTAATCTGGAACAGGTTTATCGCACTATACTGAAGATGGCAAATAGGATCGGAAACTGGCCCCGGGCCCTAATCTGATCTGAAGTGTGACTTTATAACTCTTTGAGACCCAAAGTAATTCTCAGGTGCTCCGTTCCTCAACGACCATTGCCATAGTACGAACCAACGGATGGAGTTAAAAGCCGCGCCTATATATGTGTAAAGAATAATGATTTTTGGCCTTTGAAAGGCAAAACGGTGCTCCAGCATCTGTCAGAGAGAGAAGATTTGTCCGGCTCGGTTTCCATAACCATTAACTTCACGCTGACCTGATCTGGGTTCGGTTGTTACATAATGACATCGTCTATTCAAATGACCGGAGGACAAAAAGAAATGATGAAAGATCAACTATGAGGTAATAGCGTGGACAACTATACAGAAAATGAAAGGAATTGAATACAAGAAGGCTACTGAATGCCACATTGAACCGTATAACCAATGAGCTCCAAAAATTGTTTAGAGGGGAGTACCTCGTGAACTGCAACCCGGGAATCCAATGGGATCTGGACGAGCCAGTCCGCTGGTTAAGATTTCCATGCGTTTTTGCCACCAACAGGCTACCTCGATTCATCTAACCATTGCGCACAACAAGGCAGAAATTCTATGAACTTGTGTGAAATATGCCCCAACGACAATAAGCTATTCCGATTCAGTGCTGTTCTAACGACTGGACCCTGGGACCCAGTAACGTACGCCCAACCTCTGGGTTACTCACGAAATTCTCTCGCTATGTTTTACCAGTAACACGAAGACAATAGTATTCAAACACCGGAGGTCTTCGCATTTCTTCTGCCCTAGACGACCATGTTTTTGAACTATGGAGCAATATCGACCTAACCGCTGCTGTATATACTCCACCTGTGATCAACAGTCGATGTCACGCCGGCTTCACAAGAGCCTCAAATTGGCGAGTCCCAACCAAGCGTTCTTTATGTGCTAAGACACTTCATCTGATATGCAACCACCGAGGGAGATTTAACTATCTAACTAAGTCTATCCACTTTATCTGGTTGCTTCCCGCAAGAACAGGATTCGGCTCTGAGCCATTCCAGTTCTGCAACAGCATTTCACACTCTGAACATGTCAAACGCATCCATAACCTATCTGTACTATCGTTCAGATGATGAGGAATAACTCGTAACTTACTTCAATCTTCACTCAGAAGCACAATATTGTACGCATACTTTAAGTTTGGGAGCTTCCTGTCTTGGCAGATATCAATGCTACTGCGTCAACATGAGAACAGGACGATTTCCGTAGTCATCTCAATAACAAATTTAAAAAGTAAATGTGAAAGAGGTAGCCCCGACAAACACCGTTTTTCGTGGTGATCTCCAGTGCGAGATCGCCGCAAGCATTAACTCAGTTTCGGCTGTTCGCGTACGAAGACTGAATGAGTGAGATGAATTTCTCTGATACCCTTCCAAAAGAGGCAGTGCCAGAGAACTGCTCGATCGAGTGAGTCAGACGCCAGTTTCAGGCCAAGGAAGGCAGATCATGGGTCTCTGATAGATGTGTCTTTGTCCTAAGATTTGCCGCAATGTGAAGATTTGGTCACTACAGCTCAGGTCAGATCGAGAGCTGGCTCCATTCTCATGCACGCAACTTTTGCGAGTACTCGTTAATCCGCGGAGAATAATGCTTGTGAGCAGTTTGGATACAATGCTTACCAAACTAATTTCCACGTGAATCTTACGTGAAGATCCATCATCATTTTGTGAATCGGAACGGCCACCTGTTTACACGGCCGTCTAGTGTTCTATCCCTTTGCACTAATTGACTCTGGGAGTTTTGTTATCTCCGAAGGTAACAATTCATCGTCATATAAAGACGGAAACAGCCCGTCTGATCCACCAACCTCATGCCTTTTAGAAAAATCTTATCATCAACGTTCAGCATTATGCAGGAAGGCAAGCCTGACTGACCCCAAGAACCCTAATCGTTCTTCTGCTTAGCGGCTGGAAGAAGAATGCACCTCTTCAATGATCGTTTCTATTGGAACAGGGGTGTCTTCTAGTGCTCCATTTCGTGTTTCATCACAGTTTGGTGAAAATTTTATCACGCGACGATCGATGGTGCACACACACAATGTGTACAGAACCCTTTCGTTCACGTGGAATGGTGCTTACACTTGAGATGCGAAGCAAGTGATTGTAACAATAGACTATAACTTCACGTTGTCGAAATATGCTGAATGTTCGAATGCTCGATTTCAACGGAGTACCCGATCGTCAAGCAACTAGCATTGGGTTTCAGAATGACGCTGCCTATGAAATATAAGGTAATATAATCGATTTTGTTAAACCCAGTGAGTAGAAGAAGTATCAAATAATCAAAGCGGAACCAGCGCTTGTTATTCTATATATGTATAACTGTGTGTTAGTTTTTCAAGCCATCGTTTTTTCCTCTTATTGTTGTGAATTTCTGGTGGTGACCAAATTTCGGGTTTAAATGCTCCCCAAGTGAAATGGGTATACATGGATAATTGACCTACATTCTGTTCATTAGTTGTTGGATGATAAACACTAATCGAAGTGATTTGTAAGCTTGATTATCACACGTGGGACTGGACAGTGCCCGTAGACAATCTTCGCTTTCAATTCCGACTACACACGTGTAAACAGGGTCGATGGATCGAACCACGCTGGTGGAATCGAACCGGGATATCAGGAGAATCATTCAGAGCAGGTTCACTTGGTTATCTTTTACACTCCTGGAAATTAATCTTGTTTAACCGCAATCAGTCTATCAAAAATAAGCAGGCTGAATCCGAAAACCATTTTGCCTACTTAATTACTCGGTAGTAGTCAATGGAAGGTTTACGTTTTTCCAATTTAGAGCCTGTTCGGTGGCGTAATTGCGTTCAACTCAAAATCGTTCGTCCCGAGTTCACGTCCCAGTTCGGGCGCGGTGGATATGCACTGCTGATGATTCCTAACGAGGATGAAGCAGCTACAAAATGCTAGTGCTTCCATGGTTTCTTCATGGTCAGCTGAGCGATGATATCACATGGCGAATTATGTCATGGAAGCATTCAATCTCCTACCACCAACACACTAAATAACGATTACTAAGTAGTCAGCGCTTGCGGAAACACGGTTCTCTTGCTTAACCACGGTCTGAGTTAAACTTCAAGTGGTTCCAAGACATGATGACAAATCCCTGATATGTCTTTTCCTGTATGCCAAGGGGTACTCAACTCTGGAGTCATTCCAAACGAATTTGGCTCAGTTTACCATACCTTGTGATTAATCACGTCTTTGTAAGGAGGGTAATATGCCTTTTGCTTGAGTTTTAATTAACTCTACTTTTCCAAGAGGCACATTATCAGGGAAATTCATAGTGGATAATATTTTGGTAGGCACGCTTTCATTGCTATACATGGCTTGGTGACAAGTGAAATTTGTCATGTTACCTTCGGTACAGAATGAGAACGTTAATTCATCGAGTATAATCACGAGGAAAAGATATTGCATATTAGAAAAGAGTTGATAAACAACCAAGACCTGGAAGGATTACAGAGCGGGACTGCAGTGAGCTGATAAAACCAGAGGGTAAATGAACCCAATAATCAGATTCCCATTCAAAAGGGGATGCCACTAAAGAAGAAATTATTGGAATCCATAGTGCCGCAATGAAGACCAAGTTCAACGCGGCTAGAATCAAATGCATGTTCGTGGCAGCAGTAGCAATTCAATATTATAATCGAGATGTCATTCCAAAGCATCTGTGGTGCTAAGTACGTAGGTTGTACCAAGGAGCATGCAATTACATATTCGACGTCGGTTTCTTTGTTGCGACTTTGACAACGAAGGTCATATGGTTGACATTTAAATGAACATTATGCTGGCAACTGGTGTGATTGTTGGCATCCACCTCCTGAGGCTACCACTTCGAGCGCAACAGATACCAATTTGAGCACACCAATTCCCGTTCCCGAATGCAAACGATTCTTGATTACTGTATGACGATAGGACTACCTGGAAACTTTGTTACATAATCAGGCCATTTGGCTTGAATAAGAACTAGATCATCTGGACGAACCTGAATCTATCTCCTTAACCAGAGTGCAATACGTAATTCTGACCAGTGTTCGTGCATGAGATTGTACCTGCTTGGAAATGTTCGCTGCCAGCCAATATTTTACTACCGACTGGAAGTAGGAAAATCGATTAATGTGCAGTGTTTGGTCGCGTCATTTCTTGCAAATGAATTGCATCGCTTCTATGCACACAAGAATTAGCATTCTGTCTACATTCGAAGGACGAAAACATGCCACGTTAATTGAACTGAATTCACAAATGGCTTTTCGAAGCCAACCAGTGAGGAATTCTGAACCTAATTACTCTCACTTCGATTGGTGCTAATTGACTTCGCTTGATCATTTTCGACCAGTTTAGTCGGCCAGATGGAACGGTTTTTCCCTTCTTGCTGTATCCCATACCTATACTATCTAGAGGATAAAGTTGTCGACTAGAAGTCTGTTAATAAAGGTTCTGTTGCACGTGCCCCATTCGGTGAAATAAGAGAATTCGGTAGTGAAGCACATTATTCGTGGTTGGATTCACTCCATAATTCCGTCTTCTTTCGGTTAAGCATTGTCAAACAACTGTTTCATCGTATTGTTAGATCACAATCGAGGTTAGAAAAAAACTAGTCATCTAGGGTGGAATGATCATTTCTGTTCTCTGTGTTCAAATCTAGAATTCTGTCTAACATATCGGACAAATTGTGTCTCCTAATATATCTGGTTTCTTGCCAACATGTTTTCGTGTTATTTACTGGTAAAAATGATCGTTGCAGATCAAATCTCGGACGTGGATTCAATGCGACGGTGATTAAATTCACATTGGCCAACGGGAACAAAGTGAGAACGAAAACTGATTTCTAAAATCTTCAGTAATTTAATACTGTCTGATGCCCCATTAGAGAGTCAAGCGGATTTGTGTAAATCAAAGTGATACAGACATCAGTGAGGTCAATTTTGACCAAAACAGTGTAAAAAGGACACGAACGAGGAAAGGAAGAAATCACGGTTTTATGAGAACGGGATCCCGAAGAGCATGATGAAAGAAATCTAAACCAATTCTGACTCCCTTGTTGAACTAACGATAATCATCAAACCATATAGAAAAGAATAACGAGATGAATACGGATCAGGTGGGCAGTTGTGGCCAGGCGTATCTTGTCGACGATGTGTTTTGTTTATGCGTGATCTTATGCATGGCAACAACGAGCAGACAGGTGAACAACACGATAAGACAATTAAGAGTTTGAAAATTTGTACTGCTTGAGTATTGAGGAGCTCACCATCACGAAAAGTGTGAATCAATTCTCATTTTTTGCCGAATCGAATGGTTTCACGAGATCGCATTAAACAATGACGAAACTACGGACATGTAATGCAATACAACAGTAGTAACAACGACCAAAAACAACATCGGAATGGAAGTATCGGATGGTTTGTGATAGTATATGCGATACAACTGTGAAACTTGTTAGCACGTGTCCATAAGTCATCTTCTTGATCATTCGCGATGTTGCACAAATGATTCATCTCTAAACGCGGATTGAACGATGAGTTAGTATTCTTTTTTATTGATATCAATAAAGTTCCGACATCGAAATTATTCAATTGTCTAATAGACCAATTTTTTCAGCGAATTTTCGAAATTTTGTTCGTACTTCTTCTTGCATCAACGTAAAACACATAGCCACCATTGATATTCCGATAAGCAAATAGAAACAACAAAATACCGGTTTCACTGAATCTTCGTACCACTGATCGTTTTGTATGCCCGGCACGAAATCACCAAACCCGATTGTGGATAGAGTGATGAAAATGAAATAGGCCGATTGGAGAATACTCCACATTTCCCAGTTGGCAAATATAATAGCTCCAACTGTGATGTAAATGCAAAAAATGAGCATAGTCAACCATATTGGGACTCGAATTTCATTTTTTCGCGAAGAACGAAGAACATTTCGTGATAGGATCGATTGCGAAGTGGTAATTGTGTGCAAAATTTGCTGTGCAGTTTTATCAAATGTGGCTGACGGTCTTGTGAGTCGAATATGGCTCGTCGGTGTCCGCGATTGGGGACCGCTGAGTTGACTTTTCGCGTGCACACCGCCCGTATTCCACGCGTTGTCCACTTCATCAATTGCAGCCAGTTTACAATGAGCCACTTTGTTCGATCGATAAGCTGTCGATGAGGTTCCAGTTTCAACGTCGGATGTCAATTTTTGTTTGGACTGATTGGTTATCTCACTGTCTCCATTGTTCTGTCGATTGTTTTCCGTGGTCATTCGTTCAAGCATACGTTTACGACGCTGTCTTTGATAGATTCGTAAGCATGACTGACGATAGATCAGACGTACACACGTGGCCAAACATCCGCCCAGATTTGCCACGCACAACAAGACCAGGGGAATCCCGAACAGTGCATAGATCACTGTGGTTGCACGGCCCAAATCCGTTTTGGGAACAATGTGACCGTATCCTGCAATGCAAGAGGAACGACGGCAGATGAAAGCAAACAAGAGTGTAGTAACGTTTAGCTTATCTACTACATCTGTGAATATTAAATTACTCAATAGAATCTTATTTGAATTGCTGATTGCGTGAATGGATGGTGAGTCTATATAGGAATCATAGGGACACACTAGGCTCGAGTGTATTCGTTTTTGTTCGCAGTAGTATATTTCGCTTTCTACTCCGGCCCCGGGCAAACCTGTGAATGCTGTTGTTGATTTTGCTTCAACGAAACATTACTCACGGCGAAAAAAAATTTGTAATACTGGCTTTTGAGTACGGTAACTAGATGCCATAACGCAGCGTGAGATGACCCGAATGGCAGAATGGAAACATCAAGGCCACAGAAGAGCACGTGATCCATCCGCACCTTTGACAGTCGTGTTCAAGCAAGCCAGTCAGAGATTCCAATCAGCGGCTAGGTGATTTTTGAATTCTACATCTCCTCTTGTTCAGACCAATCGCGCTGTGATGAAACTCGATTGTCAAATAAAACTTGAGGATACGGTAGATACGCTTACGAAATTCGAGGCTTTCTGTTTGTAACACGCGCTTTGGCTTTCCCGATCGGAACTTGTCGAAGCAGTTTGGTTGGGTCAATTGTGGTTCCTTAAGTTCTACTCAGGAGGTTTTCGTTATCACCGTCTGTAAACAAACGGGATGTGGCGCAACGTTTAGCCCCCAGACCACTTTGGGCACTAGACGTCTGTGGGGTTCTGATTCGCACTTTTGCCACTCCTAGTGTAGACTAAAAACTGGTTTTTGTTATATCCTCTCGTGCAAACATCTGCACAAAGCCCATCAGTCTGTGTTTAGCAGATATTGGACAACGATGAAAGGACAACAAACAATCCAAATGCTTAATTCAGTCATAGGAAAATCTCTACGTTATCTATTATCATTCTGATTTGTAACTGATAGCCTTGTATGATTCTTACCAATGTTTTCGAAGTGTGTATGGTAGGTCTTTAATCCCCAAGATCTAGTAATCTTAAGTCTGCCGGGAAATAAGGTGATGTACAGTCAATCAGCACAGCTTAGGATATAGGCGTAACTGTTTCCTTAGTAAATGATTTACAGTGCAGAACTATGAAAAGGGAACATAGTAAATCAGTCCGATAATCGTTCCAAATAGATTTGATAAAAGTTCGAAATAGACTGAGCATTGTTTTAAGCTGGCATTGCTAGCCAATTTGAGTACACAACGTATTGCATTGAAAATGTTTCGAAGGAACTACCTCATTCCCTACGGGGTTTAGGAATCATGCCATTACTATTGGTATTCGCTTCCCCTGAGGTAGACGTAAGCGTGGGACGTAATCCGATTCAATGTCAGGAGACGCAAAAAGGACAAATCTTATGAACGTGACATTTTTCCTGGAATTTCATGTCATTTCCTGCAACCAATTTCAACAAGATGACAGGCATTCAAGCAGGAAAGTAACAAGAATCTGTTTCGGCCCCAATTCGCAAAGCATTTTTACGCTAATATTTCCTGCGTTTAATAAAATGAATATACTTAGCATTATTTACGTGCAACAACTAAGCAATGAAAACGGGTTTTTATTTTGCAAGTAGACCGCAAATTCATGGTATTGTGGAACCAATCGGCCGGATTTCTTCGAAAGCGGTGGATCCGATTGGATTCGGTTGTCTAGCACACCAACTTTTCATTGGACGATGCGTTGCAATCCCCTTTTTTATTCTTAGTTAACTTGGAACTGTCGTTGAGTGTAGTACGGTCATTTTGTTGATGGAATCCTGTCTTCTAAGAAATGATTATTGCGGTGTCTGTGTCTGGTCCTTGGTGAAAGATATCTTTATTCTTTTATAGTTCCTTTATCTTTTCAAGTTGCTGTTTAGATAGATAGATAGATGGATAGATAGGTGGATAGATAGATAGGTAGATACGTAGATAGATAGATAGATAGATAGATAGATAGATAGATAGATAGACAGGTAGATAGATAGACAGGTAGATAGGTAGATAGATAGACAGGTAGTTAGGTAGATAGGTAGATAGATAGATAGATAGATGGATAGATAGATAGATAGAGAGACAGGTAGATAGGTAGATAGATAGATAGATTGACTGATTGATTGATAGATAGAATTAATGAAACGGCTGTTTAGTTTTCCGAAGCAAAATGGCTCAGGCTGTCCATTAAACATTTCAAACTGAGTCATAAAATCTATTTGTTTAACACATTTATTCGGAATACAAAATTTCGGGCCCAATGTTTGTGCTTCCGGTAACGTTTTGTCCAAAGATAAGCCAAAATAAATTGTGAACATGTTTGTCACTTCTCACCGAGGTTCTTTAGCTTTGTTTTCCACGATCTGACGAGTTTTCAACTCCGCTAACTGCGAGTAAGTTGTAAGCTTCATTCTTTTCTTGTCTAGGAGAAACAAAAATGCTTCCGATACCACTGACGGATTTGACGGGAACAGTACACGTGATTTGATCTAGCTTTTGAGCGTTTGATGGTTTGGTAACGAAAGCCTACAATGAACATCTATTTTCGGTTATTCTGTTACGAAAGAAATCACAATAGGATCACTGCATCAAATTCCCACTGGATTTCAGAGCTATCCGAGTATTGTTTACATTTGTTTGTAAGCTAATCAGCCTTTTTGAAGATCTGGGAAAACTATAATTCCATGCAAATTGTGATGAAGTGCAAATACAACTTGTCGGCTATCTTCTATTTATCCATTCCGTTCAGCGCTTCTTTTGTTAATCAGAAATCACCCATATCCATCAGCCTAGGTAAGAATACTCAAACCGATTGGACCGGAATCTCACTCGAATAGAGCATGTCCGTTGTTTTTTTATACTGTTACAGTCATTATTATCCGAATCATCAGAACCGTCACCATCACCGTCATCATTATCATCATCATCATCATCATCATCATTATTATTATTATTATTATTATTATTATTATTATCATCAATACCCATGGGCAAGCCTCATTAATTGCAGCTTTTCACATTATTACGCTGGTCATAGAAATAATGACTGTTCACGATTAGCTACGAGATCTTCAGATAGTTGTTTGAGGAACACTTTGAGGCTCCATTCGCAAAGACTTAAGACACTTATTTTACCCACATTCGTTGTGCCCTTTCTCATTTCACGGTGACATTTCGTTTGTTGACCTTTACGTGGCTTCTTGTACTTCGTGGAAGAAACCGGAAATCATGTGCTGTGTGACAGGCAAGTGCCACCAATTGGTGACGTTTGACCCAGCCAACAAAGCCTACGACGTTTCATACAATCTGATAGAATATTCTTAGAAACCGGAACCTACTGCTGTGTTAACAAGTAATCAAGTGACGGGAAGAACTTCGTCAATCATGGATTGGAAACTTTTTGACCGAATCCAAACTCATTTCGTTTGCCCGGTTGAGTTTCCCACCCAACCCGTTCGCTCCTTGTTTTCTGGACAATAGCGGCCGTAACTGACAGACAAATTGTAGATATTCAACCGTTTATTGGACGATGTAATCGAAAGACAATAATATGGTTGCGCAAAATTTGCGGCTCAAACAAATGTGTCCCAGTAACCGACCACCAGAGGAAGAATCAACCCCTCCCGAGGTTTAATTAATGAAGCCTGTTTCACGCCAGATAACTCAAAGTAGGAATGTACCTTAAGACCAGTAAAGAATCGCTCTAATACACAACTTTTCTACCTAGAAAGAATCACAGACAGTAAATGTTTACTCTCCGCTGGTGTCTTTATTAATGAGAAAGTGGGATGAGTAGGAATGTCTGTTCTTTTATTTGCCAACCAACCAATCCGAGCAGTTTGTTTGCGCAACAAATCGGCAGTAGAAATGTTCTAATCGTTTTTCGGCTAGCTAATACGGACATGAAAAGAGTAAATGGTAAAAAGTAATTTACAAAGTGCCCCTTTTTTCTAGATGGTACAATGAAGCGAGTCTCCTTATGTTCTGAGAAGTCCCATGATACAGTGAATCAGACTATGTGAAAAGACGCGAGTTAATCGAATATTTCCCAAATTAGCTTCAAACAAACAAACGAAAACGAACAAAAAAATAAAGAAACAAACGTGGTAGAACAGCAGGACCAAATGACGTAAGCGATGTATCGAAAAATCGATGCGCCATGTATTGGTCTTAATTGTGAATGATATAATGTTAATAACACAGCGTTGTTGATAGATGTAATGTGCCAACGTTTCAACTACCGTGGGTAGTCTTTCTCAAGGCAAGTTTTACAATCAAATCGTAGTGGAATGTACCTTACAATACGGATATGACACGCTCGAACATTTGATTCATACATGCTTATCCGAAAATGATTACTCCATACGGCTCGTTGGAAATCAACAAAGTTTCCTAGCATTGCCGGCAAAAGGTAAACTCGGACTATTCAACAATTGGTTCAACTGTGACAAGACATAGAGATGTCACATAACTTGTACCGCATCTTCGTAAAACCGGGAGTATTTTAAGCGCACGAGGAGCAACGTCTCAATTGCGAATTTGGAGTTCGAACTGAGTCCCCACGCGAACTACGGCAGAAAACAACACGGTTCTAACCGGTCGATGAAAAAATAGTTATCTATTGTTAGGATCAATTTACCATTACTGAATATTTTTCACGCGACGTTTATTTAAATGCACTTTGCTTTTGAAAATTATTTCATAGTTTTTCTGAGTAAAAATTCTGAAAGCTGTCTTTACGTGATACCAACAAAAGTAGTTTCTAGTCTCAGTTGATCGATAATTTGTTTCAATCGCTAATGGCAAATATCTTTTAACTTCTACTAATTTTATGGTTATCAGCGACTGAGTTCCGCCGTCGACTTAATTAGGGAAACGAGGATTTTCGGAGTTGACCCGAATACGACTAGTAGATGTCGGTTCCATAGACCGGGCACTTTTTCCTTCGTTCTTGGTTACCCATCTCTCTCTCTCTCTTCGTTGTTTGGCTGTATTTGTACACCATCTGTTAGGCGGTGTTTCCGAACAGACTGCTAGCATCCCATTTGGATGACCGCAAACCGAAGGGTTCGACAATTTTCTACGTTGAAATACTGATCGAGTGCGGAAGATGTGACAAGCTGTTGGTGTCCGGATCAAATAATAACGGGTCAATAAATGTACTGATATTGGCAAAACTGAGTTCGGATGCATCTGCTAACACATCTCGAGTCCCACGAACTACCGAAGAGTTCGGTCTTTGCAGAAAATAGAACCAATTTGAAACGACAAGTTGTGTTCTTTGCTTGAAATCTTCGGACATTTTTTTATCCGCAACCAGTCACTCGCAGCCGGAGCTGATTCCCAGTTCACGGGAAGAGAAGACGGCGGCCGACACAGCGGAATAAGTGCAGCACAATGCGTATGCATACGACTATCCAATGAGTCTGTCCACATTGTTTGGGATATGTTTGGGTCATTTTGACAACGAAATGACACCGGCCAGGTTTGAAGCCGTTTGGCCTGTTGAACACAACGTCGAAAGTATTAGTGATGCAGGTTTTTATTGGATTAAGCCGTTACGACTAATGGCGGAACAGATTATGTTTTCGCAACCTAAGGCGTAGATGGTTAACAAATAGAAAAATACACAATCTTTGAAGTTATACATTCGGTAACCATTCTTCTTTTTGAACATCCAATTGTGTATATTAGACTGCCAATCTCACGGTTTGCGTTGAATAGAAAGCAATTCATAAACGGCTGTGAAACAGGAAATTCACAGTTGCTTTCATAATGCTTGCCCTTGGTGAGATGTATTCCGTCGATATTGGTGGTACGTATCGAGGAAATCTCTGGTATATGTTACGATCGAACTTTCTGTCTATTTTCAAAATTCAAAAGATGTAGGAAGACGAGTACATTTGATTGAACAAATCTCCAAAATGGTCGTCATATCTTTAGCCAAGCTGATATTCGGTTGTGATTTCTGGCTGACAATGCAGGTATACACATGATACCCGTACACTGAATATTACTGGTATCTGGATGAGTAGTAAAGTCCTTCCCAAGATCAGATGACCGGTTTGGTGGTTTATAAAGTTTGCCGAATGCCGTGCACCAATGCCGGATATTCCTCATCCAAACATACTTATACTTGTACACTTCGGATGGGCATTCGTCACCGGGATCTCCTTCTTGTCATCGGCGCTGTGCATAGACTTTCACATCTGAAGAGTCCATAAAAAAATCACAGCCATATATGTATTCTTAATAACTATGCTTGAGGGCTTTTTGTTGCCAAAACCTAGATGAATTTCGACTAAAAGTACTGTCTTTTATCTCGTCTTCATTGATCTAATTAATAATTTTTAAATTTGCTTGGGCTAAAAATGATGGAATCGATTCTTTCTCGGTCTTCATGCCTTCATGTGACGTCACTCATGCAATCTGGCTGGACATACGTTCCACTGCCCGGTCTGAGAGTCGGGTAAGGAGCTGAATAAGCGGTGATGGATCGAATTCGCCGATCTAACAGTTTAGTTCTTTTGTACCACATTTGAACTACATTGGGCGACATGATTAATAAATGAATACCCAATACGTAAACTTTGATACTGACCGAAGTTTCGACAATTTTGATCATTTTAAGCCGTCAGTTGATTGATTTTTCCCTGAACTTGCTTTTACACTATTTGTCATTTTCACCCAGCCACGGAAACTTATGAGTTACGTGTACTTGGTAACCGTGGTAACCAATGCCTCCGTGGGAACACATTACCAGGGGTCAACAAATAGTATGTTTGAATGCCATATTTGGTAAGTTCAGTAGATGAGTGTATGCAATCGACGTACGTTACTACACAGGATCAAACGTGAGCATCTTGAAAACATCAGTTGGAGTAAATGACGTAAACAGAAGAAGAGTGAATAGAACTGATCTTCTAAGCCCCGTTCCGTGGATGACATTTGAGATTTATCATTCATTCATCAATTTTAAGTACTACAAGAATTTCCAGGATCCGGTTTAAGTTGGTGATTGGCAAGAGTTTAAATAAGAAAATATGCACAAATGAACATAATCGGTTGTGTTATCGATTTTTCGCCATTATTGTTATCATGTTCACTCAATTTAAAAAAAATTTGGTCTCATTTTTCTTGCAAATTTGTCCGGAATTTTTTTGTCCAAATTCCATCAGCTTCGATCGGCCTGGTTCTCTTCTTTTGATCAGCCCATTTCGATGCTCAATTGGGTGAGGTTTAGATATCCAACAAACTGTACCACGCTTTTCGGGGATAATCCGACATTTTTGCAATTCGGTATGAGATACGAGGGAGCAGATGAGCTGATTTCTTGACATTTAATTCTCTTTCCATGGGATTTAGATGATACCTGATAATATCTATTCGAAAAACCAATGCTGAATCAGCTCACTCATGGCTATTCGGTCTCTATGCCGAAATGGTGACTGAACGCACTGGCTTATAAGACCATAAAAGGACACGGTTCATCTCGGTCTTTTCATGCAACCGATCTAACGTGATCACATGGAACTACATGCTGACTTACACATTCCGATCGGTGCCCAATGAACAGGAGAGCTTATCTCCTATTTCTCCGCACGGATTTAATGTCACTAGATTGCCAGTTGTAGAGTTATTTTCCATGTTAACCGTTAGTTGGAAAACGAGGAATGGTAAACGTCTATTTTTAGCAAAGCTTCACTCTTGACCCACAGTCGTTTCTCACGGATTTGCCTGTCCGTTCCGGCCGGATCCACATGCACCGCTGACAAATCCTGGGACCTATTTGACATTCTTGTAACGATTCCGCGATTTCTTGATTACAAACGATATCTAGATACTGCACGAATTATTGTATGGATGAAAAATCAATTCCCTTAATGCCCATATCCAATAAAGTTGTTCATCGTATAGAAATAAAACTGTCGTAGTTCATCGGTTGTTGATCTGTACTTTGGTTCGTGTATATAGTAACACCTTACGACTTTCTAGGCATACAAGGAACCAAAATGGTCTATATGTTTCTTTCACGCTCCTTTCCTCTTCTGCAATTAGATGCAAGCAAAGCGTATCGCAGTCGTTTAATGCTAGGAGAAAACGTTCATTTGTTTTGAGGCCACATGGGGAACCGAAATGTGTAGAGAATGGGCCCACCTATTTGGGCACCACAAGTCCGCAACTCAACGCCAAGAGCTGGAGTAGAACCCGACAAGCGGCAGATTATCGGTTCGATTGCAGCTTGCATCATTGAATTTGGGATGAACTGCATCGAAGTGGAATTCCCATTTTCGGATAAAGGGACAGTTTTAAAATTCGGGTTATGTAACCCAACTTGTCAGGCAAAGAAGGGCATCAAGTTAGCATTCCCAAGGTAGGTCAGATTTTTGTACAATACATGGTGCGACTCGCGATGCTCAAATCTTGGGATTTACATTGCGCCAGTGACGATGTGTATTATTGATTCGTATTGCCTAGACTTTTCCATACATAATTGTCTAATTCTTGTAAGAAACAACACCAAGAAAAAAAACGGTTAGGCTTATGATTTTGTAACAAAAAAAGTTAATAGTGCAACTTCCGATGACAAAGATGGCTTTTGAGCTGTGCAAAACAAGCCGGGAAGGTTCACAGTACGTCCATGGCGAACGAACTGTGCAACTGTATTTCTGTACTGTTCGTTGTAAACGCATATGGTATGGTTTTTACTAAACCTTAGGGCGCGAAGCGAAAGGAGGGTTGTGAACTGCATCCCTTCAATTCGTCACGTCCCGGAAACATTTGTCGATCAATGGAACATGAGAAACAAATTTGTGATTCGCGTTCTTACCGACTCAAACAGTTTGTCGTGCTTCAAATTCATCAGATGGTGAAAATTACAATTGTTGACCCATGAAATCTAACAACTTATCAGAATTCGAGCTTGTGTGAAGATAAATAGTCATTTCGTGAACAAGAAAAATGCCCGAATCTTTGGAACGAAGTTTGTTATCAAGAATACCTGTTTCTGGACGACAAAGTTTCGTATGTGACTCCTCATTTTCAACCTCGTGGGTGCCTCTTACTTTAGGGCAAAATACTAGACTGAATAGATTTCATCATGGGAACAAAGTCGTATTATGTTTGGCGTATTTGCAGATTACGGATAAGCCAACGAATCTCAAATCGGTCGTTAGTAGTGAGTAAAAGAATACTATACTCATCATAAATATGATCGTATTCATATTGTCAAAGAGTTTAATATATCGGTCGCCGGCTCCTAGTGACCGGCTTGACCTTCGGGTCTAGTATTGCTGCCTTGAGCAAGTGGTTTTTCGACGGAAAAAATTCGGAATGAAGAACCTCAAGAGATTCCAACTTTCAGATCGGACGGCCGAGTAAATGCAACCTCTGACTGACGAAACATAAATTGCCACGAGCAATCGATGACATGAAGCAGGAATACGGAAGAGTTGGAAGAACCTGAACTTTACAAAGTGCTTTTTACTGGTCACCTATTTATTTTACAGCGGCTTACTCTTTCACCGTTCTTGCTGATATCACGTGATGTACGGATGGATTTATGCACTTTAAATCTGTATGCTTATATAGCAGCAGCAGATTGATCCCGAACTTGATATCTAAATAAATTGAATCTGAACATAAAAACCAGTAACCTAACGGAATCTGCAGGTACTTACAGGGAATGAATTGCTAATTCTTTCTATCCCAAGATCATAGAGTTTGATGAAGTCAGTTATTCAACGGAATTGACTCTTTCATTCAGTGAGTCAGGTAAATTATGCCTCAGCGAACCGTTCAGAGGTTTTTGTTTTGGAAAATTCCGCGCTAAACATTATTTATTACTCATTTTTACTGAAAGACAGGAAAAGTCCCAAAGAAAACACGTCTTGATTAAAATATCGTTTGGGTGCGGAATATTGGACAAAAAATGTACCCTATCTATAATCCTTGATTAGCTGAGGTGAGGTACCCATTGAAGATGAGAAGAAGTTGATCATATCCACAGATTCGATTTCCCGTGGATTCTACTTTGGTGGCCAGTGGGTTTTGCTGACGAGGGCAACACAGTTTGTGGCTCACAAATGTGTTTTACTTGGGGAACTTTTCCCTTTAGTCTTTTATTTCGGCAGCAGAAACATAGCTCTCATATTGCTTGATGATGTAATTTGTAATTGTGTCCAGTAAACACAGTCAATTGTTTCCAATTGGGACGCTCTAGCTAAAGTGAAATCCGAGATGGTCACCTCGAAAACTGTGTTGGAAAACGGATTATCATGCAGTTTCATGCATCCCATCATTAACGAGCAAAATTTACTAGCTTTCAAGTGAAAGCAGAAATAAATCTTGTTCATAGCTCATTAAACCCTTAAAATCAAAATAACTTTTGACATGAAATTCACACCATTTCCTCTCATTCTGACTGATACTGTTCTGTTTCAATATTTGATTTTTGTCCTCGAGAAGGACTTGAATAAGCCTACACCCTGTATGGTTTTGTATTTCAAATTCTACCCCGCAAACATGATATTATCAAAACAAACGGTGCATGATCACTTGGATGGATTCTAGGGTAAAAAAAAGAAGACAGTCAAAACTGCTGGGAAATTGGCGAGGATAAGCAAACGGTTGTTTCTCGTATAGATCGTCTTATGTGCATTTTAATACAAGCATTCCTACAAAATCTGTTTGTTTATAAATCGACAGAAATCGTCTGGTCATCACATGCCCGATTTCTTTGGTACCAAATGGTGGATTTTTCGAAGATAAAAAATTCTGGTAACCGGTTGGTTGTAAGCAAACACCGAGTTCCTTGTTCGTGAACACACACACACACACACACGCACATGCACAAACACCAGTACATAACCGAACAACTGCTATCTTCTGCCAACATTGTATGTCCTTTAACCTTAGGTCCAGAAAGACTTCGTTTGTGGTTTAGTGTCTGTTTCGATCTGAACACGATTAGGCTCAATCTGATCTGTTTCTCAACCGCTAATTTCACATTTTCTCGTACTCCGTTGGATTTCCCGGTGGCGAGCTAAATGAAGTGGAAATTTAAGCTTAAATTTGTTGAAACGATGAAAACAAAAATTGCACGGATGATAGAGCAAGTCCAGTTGGCATTATTCGTTATCGTAGCTGGGAAAATATTGTCAGGTTCAAGTTAGCAGAACTACATGATTCATGGGACGTTTTCGGCCATACTGTCTCTCCCCAAAGGGATGACTACTACAATGAGAAAATAACTTCAAGCGGGATTAGACTAGTTCGTTTCAATCGATCAAATCACTCTGTTTTACCTTAAACGGGCCAGTCTTATCATTTAAATGTGGAGAAACTTTTGTTAAACTATCCCCCATTTTCGCTACGTATCACGAGATTTGGTTTTCAATTGAAGCGACTTAGCCGAACGCAAACCTCTGAAGATGAGGATACGTGAACGAATAGTTGTATTCGATTCACGGTTATAAACATCTCGGTGATCACTTCTATCGTTGCTCACGAAGGCGAAACAACTCAATTGACTGCAGTTCCAGTGTTGAATACAACATTGCGAGGTTACTAACCAACTCATTTATGTAGCAACGGTGATCTTTTGTCACGTGGTTTATGTCCACGAATAATGACGATACACATGACCAAATTGGAGAACTGTGATACGTTAGTTTTCCATAGGCTATGCGCATGAAAGCGACAACAGATAGGAATTTCATTTTAGTTTGTCATGTGCGATATTGCTGGATAAGTCAGTCGGAGTTTACAACAAGCCGATTCAGCGAGTTGGTCGGGTCATAGCCTAGACGCTGACATCACAAATTTTCAACATTCGACTGTTGACGCATAAAAACGTTGCCAGACCCCATCGTCTCAGATTTTAGGCTTTCTAAGACTGCATATAGTAACGGAAACCGATATGAATCAAATGAGAATGTCTTTCTCAAACGTGGCTATATCACACTGAGCGTGACTGGGATTTGTCTACTACAACTTTTGGGGATATGTGAACTGTTTTGTTAAGAGTTGATTTCGAAGTTTGGTTGGCAAATTTCGACAAATATGGAACTAATCTATCTGTGAAAATCCTGTGACCTCGCCGGGAATCGAATGCATGCAGTGTCAGAACGTATGCATTCAAACTGCCCGCGTTCTACCAGCTGAGCTGGCGGCCATGCCGAATGGTATTCGGACATTTTATTTAAGGGTTATTGATTACACATTCAAATTGCCCAATCACATGGCATTCGCCCCGGTGAACTTTTGGGACTTTGTCTGTCAGAGCAGAATTTTCCTATCGATCAACCAACCAGTGGATCGCTCTCTAGTTAATGAGGCACTAAAGCCTTTGTTCCATTGGGTGACTCCTACCAAAAGCCAAACACTATAAAAGCAAATGCACTCTGTTTTACTTTCTACGCCAGCAAGTTATATCACAAGAACTTACTGTGGCCAATACCATTCGATCACCGAACTTGAGGGGGTATGTATTGTGAGTAGATAGCAAATTGCCAAACACATTTCGATGAAGCATCTCGGCTCGACTGGTCGAATAATAGCCGAGTTAGTTTTTGTGGAATCTGTACGTTGTGTCCGAAACGGTCATGTTCAAAGAATTTGGGCAGTTGCACTTTATTTGGTAACGTGTTTTCTCTCCGGGAGTATGGATGACTCCATTCGTGGTATCATAACTTTAGGATTGTTTTGGAAATTCGTTACGAATTGCAAAGAAACTAAGGTTAGAATTAACTGATACGCACAACAAGAGGGGATTTAGTTAATTTCCCTGAATCATCTATGAGGTGTCAGAAATCACGGTCAGTTTTCATCCTCAGATGCTCCGTTCACTGGTTCGTCATAACTCGTTTTGCAAAGAGTGTAAAATGTGGCCGAATGAATCGTTTGCTCTGTGTTTGCGATAGACTATACATGTGAACACTGTTCATAAGGGTCATGTACCTGTGCCGAGCCGACGTATGACAGTGAGATAAGACAGTCAGTTTCTAAACGCACTGCAATCGTCACGTGACATGTTGAGCACAACATGACTACTCCTAACTGAACACGTGGCTGAATGGAAAGTGAGTAACATAAAATACAAAAATTAAATACACATTGATACGTGTCAAATATTTTTGAAGACCTATTGAATCTATTGAGTTCTACTCGGCAAATCAATTGCCGTTATCGATCAATAGTGACCCGTTAGAACAAATTAAACAAGTAAAAATGGGCAAAATTGTTCGACGCATCAACCTAATTGCGACAGTCATAGTCAGAATTCGTTCAATCAAGCCCGAAAACAATTTGTATTAGTCTGTGTTTGTGCAATCTTGACGAGAGATTGGCTGTGAATAGTCAGGATCATGCGTGCACAGTCACCTGTCACGAAATGTGGAAAACAAATCTTACATGCCAGTGTCAGGTCGAATAATCCGTCACTTTATGCTAGTTGTCTTGTTTGTTTCATTCGGTGACAAACGACTTACATCCTCTTCCAAAGACATAGATCAACGCTCGAAAACCAAGGATTCCATCCAGTCCGAATTCACACAACAGAATACGATTGTGTGTAGATACAAATGTCAGTTCTTCTAGGAAGACATAACCGGATTCCGTTCATTTCTTAACATTTACGAATATGTTGCTGTTTCAGCCTGACAACAGCGGATCTGGCGAACACTTGGCCACGCGATCATTCTGGTTGTTTTTGTATTTCAAGTTAGCTTTCTGTCTCCGAAATTAACAATCTATCCGTTCTCCTGAGAATAAAATGCACTTTGATCACACTAATGAAACGGTCAAAAAAGACCTAATAGGATAAGAAATGGGTATGGTTTGATTGAAATCATCTATCATAGGACAACGTGTTACCACTGCTATGGATCCACTAATACGAAAAGCTACTTGCGTTTAAAATGAACATTTTTAAGACATTTAAAAAACAACCAAGATGAACAGACGGATCTCGCACATTTGCTTTTGTTTTTTGGAATGTGATCGGAAAATTTATTACACATGAGGAGATCCGGATACCCTTTATAGCAAAACATTTCAGTGAACTAATTCATTTGACACCAGATACTTCAAGCCTTTTGGCTAACATAGTCGACAGTACTTTTAATTGCATATATCTCCCGATGGAAGCATAGACTTCTACCATTGTGCAGTTTGATATTAGTCCAAAATGTATCCATTTTGTTCAATCTAAATGGCCGATGATGTTCATTAGGTTCACACTCGGTCCACCGATGGACGACGCTCCGACGCAGACATTTATGCCTTTGAAATTACTGGAAATAATCAAAGCGAAAGATAGCTACACAAGGTCGTCGCCATTGGAGTATGTGATGGAAGTGGGAAATTTTATTGCCATGTTTTATCAATGACTAACTCATCGGCATGAATCACGGGAGGATCACGAATTGCATAGCTACCTCAGTCTTACTTGAAAGCATTTAACATTGCCCTTGCTTCTTCTTGTGTTCGACTCAAATCCATTCAACTCGTGTTTATTTCTCATTGAAATGAATGTGTTTGCACACGGTTGGGGATTCCTAGGAGAGATAAACCAGTTTTGCAGTGGTGGGTACCTCCACTAGTTTCATTGATTAGTTCGGGATGGTTGCTGCTTGAAGAACGCGTTCTCATTCCGCCTAGTAATTGGGCAATCCAACTGAATCCTCTGTTTTTCGTTCAATTAAAATGAAAATTCCATGCCACCGGAATATTTGCGTACAATTTTCGCAAAACACAACGTTGCCTTGAACCAATGTTGCGTTGTTAACCATGGAGAGAACGACTGAAACGTAGGTATCGGGAATCATAAGTTGTGAAAACTCTGAAAACGTATTCACTGGTAGCTAAGGGTTAACACTTGGAAACAGAACGGAACAAATATCTGTCCCAACACAGACGAAGGAAACTAACCCAGCAAACTGGAAAACTGCTATGCCTTTTTATGCATGGAAAATGGATTTCTGGTTCATAACCGCCTCATTGCTGGATAAATAGGAATTTTTCTTTTGCTAACGTGATCTGCTTCCCCGTGGTGGATCTCTTTCTTCCTTTTTATCATTTAATTCATTTTATTAATGAAATAACATTGCAAACCATTTTTCAGGAAGAGAGCTCCGGCCAAAACGGGATCCTGACTGGAGACGTTGATTGGCGATGGGAGGA
Organism: Fasciolopsis buskii; assembly: GCA_008360955.1. Classification (NCBI taxonomy): domain Eukaryota; kingdom Metazoa; phylum Platyhelminthes; class Trematoda; order Plagiorchiida; family Fasciolidae; genus Fasciolopsis; species Fasciolopsis buskii. The sequence goes on along the minus strand of LUCM01002333.1, from coordinate 251,859 downwards.
TTCGGAACGGCGATCTTCATGTCCAAACGCCAGGATGTTATCCGCTTGGCTACCGCCAGGCAGCGCGGTCTTGCTCTCGTGTGCTTTAAAATGCACAAGAACTTGAACATGTGATTCCATCTTTGCACTTGGTTCTGGAATTCTCGCAAGTTTCATGTTTATTTGACCTTTATAAAGATTGCTAAAAGGTAATAAATGTGGCCTTACAAACCACGTATCATGATATTCATAATGATGACATATTTTGGTCCCTGTCATGATTTTATCTTGATAGGCCAGTGATGATCAGAAATTTCGAACTGAGATTGCAGTCGGTTAAAAAGCAATTCAAAAGAACGACTTTATGGCACCACTGAAGTCAAACTTGAAGTGCGAAACCGTTATCTGTCGAGTTATCGGCAATTGCATTTTCCGATATTCAAAAAAGTGATCTTATGTGCATAAGATAAGCTGCGTTGAAAAATCAATGTGATAACACTAACTATTCTAAACCATTTCACATTAGCTGCAGTTTTGCTTCTTATAGGGAGCTCTAATAAAATACTTCTTTCCCGGAAATTCGAGTTTTCCTCAGCCTTAACACACTGTGTAGCCGTCAGCAAAGCGGACTAGCCACCAAAATAAAACTTAGAAAATGCAACTGTGCTGATGAAAGAAACAAACGTTTCATTGTTACAAATTCAATATATGTTCCACGTGTGCTGATGCTAAACTTCTGTTTATTTAAACGGTTTTTTCTACAGTTAGGCAAAAAACAAACAAACAAACAAATTACTTGATCTGTGGTATTTAAGTACCGAAGGAAAGAATTTTTGAAAATACTTTTATTCAGCACATAATGAAAAATGTTCCTCCTGGATTTCTTTGTTTTGTGAAAAAAAATTATGCGCCGCAAACGATAATCCAACAAGTTAAATTCATTGGAACATTCCAAATTACGGTGATGATTAAATTCTGACTTCTAAACCCCGACATTGGGACATCAAAAACGGGATGACACTGATTGCTTTGCTGATTAGAGAGGAGAGAATAAAAACCAGTTTCGAAATTCGAGGCAAACATTACACTGGTCTGTCAAACAAATCGGTTGGACGTTTGCCCGAGTCGATAAAACGAGAAAGGATTTGCGATCCGCCGAAACAAAATATACACTTTAAGTATCGAGGACCTAGATCTTCGTTCTGTACAGGTAATTTACGGCAGCTGAACCTCAGGGTATTTACAAGCTGAAAGGCATAAATTCTACCACGGCTTCGATCTGAGGTCGGTTCTGATTTGTGCCGCTGCTGGCGTACAATGAAAACATTAAATCGATGGAGACTCTCGAATGAACCAAATCCCTGGGGAGCTCAATTATTTGCATCTAACATTCACATCAATCGATGCTCTGACAAAGGCACGCAGTCACGTGACATTAGTACTAAAATAAATAACTTCGAAGAACCCAGGGTCCTACCAGAATTTATTCATTTTGTGCGTGTTATTTAAAGACCCCTAGCACAAAATGGTCAGGTCATTCGTTTTCAGGATCAATTTAATAAATCGAATTTAATAATTCGTTCCTCTGTGATTTCCGGTTGATCCCAATTCACGTGACGTTTGAGAAGTCGGCAGGTTAGTTATTTTAGGTTTAGTATGTCCTACAAAAGCCTGGCTCATTGTTGATCATTTTATGAGATAGAATATAGTCTACAAGGTGCTTTGCTTAAGTGTTTGTACAGTACTTAAGCATTCGTTAGTGCTGGTAACACTTTAATCAGTTTTTCAGTTAATTTGTGTATTATGTTCACAGTTGGTCCTACGAAGAATTGGACTTGAAATTGTGCTTTTATCTTGTCGTGGATCACCGTGATATCTGCCAATTTCGGGCGGATTCAGTCAAAAAAAGCCGTATGAAGCAACATTAATTTGTAATAAAAACAATTGGGGAGTAAAATGAAGAATCGTGATTGCGGACAAATATCCACGGTCACATTCAAGGCATACGAACTGGAAAAAAATGGGGGCTTGATTTCGGCTGTGCTGCACCAAATTCTTTTGGTTCTTGCCAAGATTTAGTAGAAATGTGGCATGATCAGAATGCAGTCCGAATAGATTTCGAAATGATTTCGATCAAAAGTTGCGATATGTCATTGACTGGCCCACATTTTTGATCTAGCAATCCGGCATGTTCTGTCGTGATTTGCCGGTTCTGTTTTGACCGGACACGACTAAATCAGATCTCCAAATGTGCTGAACTAGTACCAGGCAAATCGTACAAGGTGTATGTGTTGTACATATTTTGTTTTTATCGCTTTCTACAGTTGTTTAGTAAAGTTTCAGAACTGAAGATTCATGACATCCGCTTTCGTTTTTGTAAAGTTACCCGATAACATATTTGCAAAATATTCTTTGTTAGTTAACCAGAATTGATACAATTTTTTAACCAAGCCAAGATATATTTTCCGGTGACCAGAAATTTCGAAAGGTAGCTTTACTTTTCCGGTTTTCTCATGTTTTTGTCATCCGACCGTGCAAAATTTAACCCTGCTTATTCGAATCTTTTACTGGAGTCAAGGTTTCTTAATTCGTTGACTTCAGTCAAAAACCGAGTGTTACTGAAGCATTCTAATCCGTTTACACAGTTCAAAGTGAATTATCGAGACCGACGAAGTCCGGAATCATGAGTATACGCATCTGAAAGGACCGGACAGCCTCAAATTAGTTCTGACAATCAAGAAAACGTTCCCGGGCAATTAGCCGTCTCTTTTACAAATTCAAGTCACATGTGTAAACTAATTTTCCGCGAATGAAACTTCTACCTGGGGACAGGTGCATGACGAACAGAATCGCAACTCTTTATTCAAACTCATGTATTGCAAGCCGTGTTTAACGGCACACAACAGAATATTTGCAAATTATCTAACGGTGTAATTGTTCGTCTCACTAAATCATTTTTCCATTGAACTGAGCCGCTACAACTAATTATCATTAAACTTCTCTCTGGTATCATTTGTCTTAACCTTCCGGGGATTTGATCGGTGGCTTTGGACAAAAAATCAATCTAACCATCTTCTGAATATGAAGTAACTCATAAAAATGGCACCGCTACTGAACCTCGTGGAAGAACACCACCTACCGTAGGTAGGAGAAAGTGAATTGTGAACCCGTTACCTATTGAGATCGAAGCGAAGCAGGTATTGTTCATTTTAGACAGGTATCAAATCACCTGAGTTGAAAGCAAAAAAAGACCATGAAGTATTTGTGTAAACCACCGCTGAAGTGTTGTTTTTTCTCGAGGTCGAATTACTTTGTCGATAAAATTATTTGGCTTGTCATGAGACTGCGCAGCACCTAAGACTGGGCTATCTGATGAAAAAAATATCACTGGTGTATACCAAACTGTATACCGGTCATCTATCAATGAATCGACCGTGAACTATTTGCAGTATTGGTCTTCGTTAGCTGAATAGCATTATTACATTTCTAAAGGCAGATATTGAAACGTTTCGTCAACCGACCCACCCTGGAGGGAAACATGCAATACAAAGTCGTTGTTAGGCATTATCACAGATGTGTCGCTGACAGACTTCTTTCTTGTGTCTCGGTTGTTTCAACACATTTTACATCACTTGAAACGATCGTGATTTTAATTGGCAATGCTTTCTAATGCATTTGCCTGCTCTCCAAAATCCTTGCATCTTCTATTGATTCGATCAAAGTTTTGTGTTTTTTCAGGAATCTTTCCTAATCTACCGAACATTTTGTGATTGGCCACGATATAAACAGTTTTTGGAAATACGTTTCAAGTGCTTATTGGCTACTGTACCTTAGTAGCGTGTAGTGGAAACATTCATAATGAGTATTGACATTTAGCTTAGGCGGGCTTATCTCCATGATACGGAATTCTATCTGGCATTAAATTAGTATAAATTAGACGGTGATTAGAAAGTGTATCATGTATGCCTGCAGCTAGACGTCCTCGTCGTACGTTGTTCTCTGAGTAGGATATAGGTGAGAAGATGAATAAAGTTTGGCGCCCCGAAGTGTACAATAAACTTACGAAAGCCTAATCGATAGACTGAATCTATAAGGTCGCTTCCCAATTTGGAGCGCACACGGTCTCAACGCGGTGGATAAAGTCTTTAGACAATACGGTTAAATGCTACAGTTTGTGTTTTTCTTGTGTTTGAAATATTTTCGCTCGTCTACAACAATGTTGTTAGGTTTCGTTTGATAGCAGCAGAAATCAGAGCATGCGAGGATAAGGGTTGTACAAATGCAACGTAAGGGAACTGCACAATACTCGGTCATTGGTGTCTGATACCACGATTATATATATACATATATATATATACGTGTACACGTATGTGGATGTTTGGACAAGAGAGCACCGGGTACGCATACCTGACGAGCGACAATAACCGCGAAACCGGTCGTGTGCTCCCTAGCACATGTTATTCACGCATCCAGATACTACTTGCTGCTTCTACATATACATATAAATATTCTGGGACATTCTGCCCTCGTTCCTAAGGTTGGCTCAGCCCAACTGTCAAAGAATTATCAACGAAACACAGTTCTAGTTCTTCTATCGACTCTTTGATGAAGAGCTTCCATGCACACTCCGGATGCTACAGATTCGATTCTGATGAGAACAATACATATATATATATTGGAAAGGAGCAAAATTCATTGGTCTACCGAGAACAACAAAATTTTCGTAGCCGTTTCCTTATGTTGTTAGAGAATTTCCCAATAGTTTACGGAACTCGTCTGGCCGGCGGTGACCAGACGGTTAAGGTCGTCGCGGGATTCGGACTTGAAGGTCGCGGATTCGAATACTTCCACCGCCAGTCAACTTCTCCACTTGGCAGCCATCTGTTGGCTGCTGCCCCCTTCTTGAATTACGATGTACATTTTTATTTCATTAATAAAAGAAGTGAAAGACGAAACATAATGCCAGGTTTAGGTCAGCATATAAACAACAGCTCTCTCAGCATGATGAATAATTCAAAGGCGGAATTTTTAAAGGTGATATTTTGTTCCAAACTGCAGGACTCCTCTAATTCGTTCAAAATCTTTTATTTGCAAACTGATAATCAATGACGAAACCATGGAAACGAAATAGGTATTTAAAATGATTCGTTTGTGCAGTTATTAGTTTTTCATCACAGAAAGTGATGTTCTGATAGACTGTGACCTCAATATTCTACATTCGATTGCATTAAGAGAAACGAGACACCTCGTGGGCTAAAATTAATGTCAGGAACTTAACTCACAATTAAGCCCGGTCAGGAGTGCGTTTTTTATGTTCACATTACCATGAAGGTGCATCACACAAAGGCTTAGAAAAAAAAACGATAATTCCATAGGAAATACGAAAACGTTGGTACGCTTCTGTTGTTGTTCACGTGTGTGTATAATCGTTAACGTGACATTAAGTTGCAATTTGCCATAGGATATCCCGACCGGTTTCCAAATTTTCGTATTTGATAGCTCTCCCTGGTTGCTGGTTGATATTTCCAAAGGTCTCATACGTCCACTTGATGGCTAGTCAGATGGACACGAACGTTAGAAACTGGTGTACAGTTTTCAGCCAACTTAGTCTTCCATATCCGGATGTGACGGGTTTAAAATGATAAAATTGCTTGCATTTTGAACAGATTTTGTACAGGATTTCATCGAAATGGTAACCCATCGTGTGAACAATGCACCAAGTAACTAATATCCATTTCGATCACTGGTCAGTTCAATTGTGAGGTGTTAGAGATAAGTGAAAACTTAACATGGTTGGGGCCCAAGAGGCGTGGATTGTTCCCGTTAGTTGGAAACACCGAGAGATAGGGCTCCCAACCGAACGCAACTGTCCGAATGCTTTGTGGTCTGTCTGTAGAGCTCAGCCACTTGAAAAATAATCCAAAAATCACCACAAACGCACAAAGTGTATGGGGTAAAAAGGCAAAACAAACAGTCGATTTTTTATCATTTATTAATTCTCACCCCCTCCTTTGTTTTTCCTCCTATTTTGAAGTTCCACTTGCATGTTTTTGCACTGATACCATGGTTGTTTTCAAGCCCTTGTATTATATATGTATATATATATACTTACATATATGCATATATTAGAGGTTAGAAGGTATACACTGAGTTATAATGTATGTTGTGACGTTTCGTTCCAAATTAGGTCTACTTGTCGTTGTATATATGTACATATAATATACTAACAAAGCTAAATGTACCACTGCGTGAACAAATGCAACTAGTCGACCTAAGTGTAGAGCAAGTTGAACTGCACTTCAAAACGTAGTCTTCAAGTTGTATTCTCCCATCTAATATCCTCGTTAAAAAGGAGTAAATCAATAATTATCATTTGTACACGAGATCAATTCAATCAAGGGAATGCGACAATTTTCCGGAGCACGACTGCAAAAAAAAGAAAAAACTCATTAAAAATGAATCCATACCTGACGTATTTGTCACGGTCGGGAATTTCCATCACTGTAAATTAATTTTGGCGGCAGATGAGCCGAGAATAAATCGCAAGGGATTTTGAAGACTAGTCACGTTGCACATTACCAATATGCAATTGATTGAAGCTACTAATAGGAAAATTTCCTGTTCCACATCGTTGCGCAGTGGGACGGATTACAACGCGACTAAAACCATAGCAACATTCCATTCAGACGAATGTACAATTTGCCTGTGTCTTACATGAATGATGAAATATTGCGATTTATTTGAGAGGGACTTCATTTACGGGGAAAATTCCTACGCGTAAACCACTCCTGGTCTGCGCGAAAAAGAAATCGATTAGTGGGTGATAAAATCAAAATCCCCACAAATGTTTGATCTGTTATCATCAATCAAACGAATTAGAACAACGAAAAATCCATAATAATGTACCAACTGTTCAGAATGATCACGAATGGTTTTCTTATGGCGTGGTCTATGAACGAGTTTAGTGGAATGAGGCATCCCTCGTAGTCATTTGAGTCCACTACTCGAAGAGGAGACCAGCAACGAAGACGCGGAAACTTAGAATGATATAAAACCAGATAAGATCTCATTAGGTTAGTTATGGTAAAGAGTCTGACGACACTCGGTCGTTTCAATCCCATTAGTGACAGTCGGATCTGGCATTCGAACCTAGGACATTTTGGGTGTTAGACGTCTAGCCGCTTGGCCGACATTTAACTATAAATTCATCCAAATATTTGTGTAATATTTCAATCACATTTCACCAAAACAGATATCGGTTTGTATGCTTACACATAAGTGGCATGAAAACCGTTTACGAGCAGAGAAGACGGATGTAGATTCGATAGTAAAATTCACAGCTCGGTAGTGACTATGGCCAGTGTGTGCAAAATGGTTCAAGTCCACATTCGTTCTGGAAAGACGGAACGATTCAGAATGTGGCAGGTTCTCGCACGTTAATCGTAGATTCGAATCTCTCATCGAATCGTTACAAAGACCGGTAATGAGATTGTTACTCGGCTACTATTCGGATTAACGAGATGGGTTAAAAGCATAGTAAAACGTTTGACACTGTCAGGATGATCGCTGGAATGTCAAAATATTCTGTGCTTTAATGAAGGTCTGAAGATAGTTTTAGTTAAAAGCAAGTTTACTCATAATTTTCCTAGGATGAGCAACAGAAACTGCAATAATTTGTTTCATCTATGGTTCAGGAAAGCATCTGACTCAATTACCAAGTCTCAACTGTGAACACAGCTCCCCGAATTCTTGGACAGCATTAAGAATTATGACGAGTTTTCATCATGCTTGGAATGGATGAACAGTGATCAAAATTCGACTCCATTTCAGTTTCATCTTTGTCTTTCGAAAGCCTGAACCTAGCAAACTATCTCATGTAACTCACTAGCACCAGTTTTGCGAAGTGTTTCGTCACAAAGATTGGGCGTAATTTCGAGATTTTCAAACCTATCAAAGCAATCTACGAGAATGAAAGCCTAGGGTTAGAGATGATTGGTATGCTTATGTATGCGTATGCATGTACAGCGCAACTGGACGATTATGATTATGACAAACCCGATGGAGGTCCCTTGCTTCTGGCGGCTACGATGACGTGTGTTTTCTTTTCTGGTGTGCTAGGTCATGCGAGGTGAAGTAAGCGGACTAACCGTTTTTGCGCTCTGATGTCAGAGGCAAAATGCCTAGAGAAAGTCGTTTTCGGATACATATGGATCTATTTGAAGACACTAGATAAGCAATATTAAATGTCTGCACGACCAGTGGTGTGAATTAGGTTGTAACTAAGCCAATTTTGATGGTTCTTAATAGTTCGGAAGGATAACTGCCGAGCCGTCAGATGGTCGTCGAATGTGTCACAGATGTATCAGAATGAATAGATTACCGAGGACAATGTGTCTACTTCCCTAAGGAATTTCAAAACTGAACCATTGAATGCAAAATACAATTTTACTGCATTGAACGTGGAACTGCGCTGAGTTCCTCACCCGTCTCCTTCCACGAACAGTTTGATAAAAGCGAAATTCCCTGATGGTGTAGTCAAGGAGAGAAACCGTTGACAGTGTTTTACACGAAGTCAGACGTGCGATTGTAACTTGTGCAGGAATTTTTCACCATATGTTCGGGTGAACATGATATGCAGAATATCCTAGGTGATTGATGCAAACTGTATCAGCCAATTTGCTGTAGTCAACGAAAATCCGAATATGGACAGACGGAGTTGACACTCGAGAATCTTTGGCCTCATACAACATGTCTAGGTTGACCGACAATTAAAAATATCCACGGCTCTAATTGTTCCCAGAAAAAGGTGTAGGACTGGTTGATGAATGCCTTATACAGAAATGATTAGGTCATTTACAATTACCCGGCCTATTGTTGTTGGTTCTATACAATCGTGTTGGAATCGCTCATTCCCATAACTCGGTAGATCTGCTGAGCCCCTATGTGATCCGACGTATTTCCAAGTTCTGTGGACAAATTTAGTAGTTTCACCCCGTTTAGTAGGTGCTTGCGCTTACGAAGTCCATCGCTTCCACTGCACTCATGTTCGATGAATGCGATGAAAAGCAACCCACTACATATTCATTAACGTTTAATAATTTCATGAAATAATTCACCATGTGATATCATCGCTCAACTCGCCACGCTGAAACCATGGAAGCACTAGCACTGTACAGCTGTTTCATCCTTGTTAGGAATCATCATGAGCAGTGCATATCCACCGCGCCCGAACTGGGACGCGAACTCAAACAAGGACGAACGATTCTGAGTCAAACGCCTTAACCATCACGTTACCGGGCAGGCTCTAAACGGTTTGTTGAACTTCACCACATGATTTTGCACCTATCCGTCAGTGATTTGCAAGGCCACGGGCTGCTAGCGCACACCAATCGACCCCAACTGATAGATGACTTCTCTGCAGGTAGCCTAAGTACGACGAATGCTTTGGATATGACCTACAGAGCTTGATTACTTGGTACATGTTAGTAGTAGGAGATTGAATGTTTTCATGGAATAATTATCTACCTTAAATTTTCCTCGTTCACACTTCAAAAAAATTTGCCCTTACGAACTATGCACTGAGACAATTCGACAGCCAACTAACTGGACAGTAGTTGGGAAAGGGGAAGAGAGAGCTGAGGTGAGAAATCCAGATTTTGGGGAATAATATCATCGGTTTATCATCTCACTGACTGCACGAATGCACAGAAACCTCATGATATCCCATGCGCATATTTAGGGTGTGTCGGAAATGTGACATGTGCGAAAGAAATTAGTTGCGCATCACTAAAAGCCAAACCTGTCCTCGACTCGTCAAAAGTCAGATTGGTTTGACAAGATTTGACATAATCGGTTTGAGGGAGAATGCGAAAAAGTTTGGCGCGTGAAATTCACACCCGTGGACAGGGTATGGAATGCGTATTGTCAGGAAATGGACAAATCAACGTACACGAAAACGGGTTTCATAAACAACCAATCGAACTCCGGTTCATTTGGTGACCAATGTCTGCAGGCATTTGTGTCTAATGAACAAAACAATATGAATATCAATTTTGTTAAAAAAAGGAATTGTATGAAGAATACTAACCATAGAAGCTGTCTGTTTAATTAGGATGCACTATTACGTTTGCACACGAACGGTTGTTCCTGTGCATTCAATGAACGAATACAATGTGCGGAATACTCCAAGATACAACGCATATTGTTGTTTGGCCAAATAAGAAAAAACTACTCCTAGCTGTTGTCATGGATATGCCCCGGGGGGGGACGTGATGTCGGTAGATGGGATGGAAAGTTTTTGCTTATATTACAACCAATAAAAAATAAAGAACTTGATTCTGAATCTCGGACAAACATGTTCTGAACAGGGTTTGATGTTTGTTGCCCAAACAGGTAGCAATTATTCGACTGTATGACAGTGTGTGTGTATGTGTGCGTGTGTGCATGGGGGTGTTAGTTCAAGATTAATAACCTGAGACTACTTGTTCAAAGCTGCAACAAACTGATGCATGCAATAGTCTGCGCACGAGCACACACACACGCACGCACGCACGCACGCATATAGTGACATGCAAACAAATGCATAAAGGTGCTAGGTCATATTCGGACATGTATATTTCCATCTACTCGAACCACAAATGGTCTTCACTAAGTAAAGGATCCGGCCGACTTGATCGTGCGTACTTAGTTAACCGACCACGGGTGAATACACGCATGGTGTGTAGTTTGCTTGGCTAACACGCATTAAGTTCAAGTGAAACTCTAACAACACCATGGACGATAATTACTACCCCTTGCATTCTTCTCGGGTCAGAGCAATAGATACCGAGTTTATGACTCGGTTATACCGAACAGAGGAGGTGCAATCGGATTGGGTAAATAAATCACCTACCGGAGTTGTTTCAACAACAGCAATGGAAGGAAAAATGACAAACGAGACTTGGATGTGCAAACCGTCGACCGTGAATGGAACAGCACTCAAATAGAATAATAGTAGATGGCATCATATAGTGTACTATCACGTTGCCTTTTGATCTAACAACTATTCCTAAGAAACGTGATGTATCTGTCCGGAAGTGATGCATTTTCAATAGTGGGCTGTGTAGATCATAAGAGATAGGAGGGCGGGAAACCCCATCAAACATTTGAAAGGATACAACATCCAGCATGAAAATTTGCTATTTCTTATGGACAAGAAATTCCTAACCAGAATACGGAAAAACGGGAATTGCAGTTGGTCGTTTCATTGGATATATCCTCTGCGAAAAAAAACCATCGAATCTTTGTAACTTCTTGTTCAAGTTGCACATTCTCTGGTCACGTTTTCCGTCAACAAGGCAACTGCTTTGTAGAAATGAGGCAATTAAACGACAGGATACCATGTAGAATAACCTGGGAACAATTGGACTTGACTGAGACTAGTGTACAGTTGATTTGCTAACCAGCCGTTACTCTTTAGGTATGCAGTTCTGTTACTTATTCGCGTCAACACACGTCCAAATGGACTATGTTAGTGAACGGAATTTCATTCATCGTAGCCCGAGTACTCGGGTTTGGGAACGAAAAGGCGGAGAACGAATCCGTCCTGCATGATGGTTAGCCATAATCCTATCTGGTCGGCAAAACTGAATAATCATCTCCTTGGTTGTCCAACGATAATGTGTACTAAATTGACGGAGAATTTCATTTGTACGTTCGTTCTTCAGCATTCAGAAGGGAGATAAGAAGACTTATGAATAGGCCTTCCGAGAGAACTGGAGTAATTCGGTCGGAAGCTGAGCCACGCCCTCTTCTGGAAGCAAATGCAGATGCAGCAGAATTAAAGAAGTCTGATCCTATTATTATCCTGTTTGCGAAATGGCTTTCTCCTAATTTTGATGAGCTGGCACATATCATTCCGATTACTGAGGTTTGACGTGAAGCCAACAAAATTTTATCCCCGGGGTAAGTAAATTTCGTCTAGTCTGATGCTCCTCTTCACGTTTCACATGCATTTGACAACATGCCTGTCACGGACTGCGCATTTTCAATATTTCTATCCAAGTATACAAGAGATATGATAAACTTAAAGTTGAGTTCAGTTCGCTGTCATAAACTATGCCAGATGAACGACGTAACCAGTGCATCGAAAAATCGATAAGCCATATATTGGTTTTTAATGCGGATGATATAATGTTAATAGCACAACCTTGTTGGTAGATGTAATTTGATTTGATTGAAAAAGGTGCCATGAGAAAGACTACTCACGACAGTCGAAATGTTGGCAAATTGAAACTTTTATCAAAAACTGTATGTTTTTAAAATTAGAATATTCACAATAAATGTCCTATAAGAAAACGATTCGTAAACTCGGCATTCCAGTGATTATTGTCCGCGTGAATCGTTGAAATCAAATTTGCAACGGATGACGGAGCGTAATACACAAAACAACACGTAAATGTCAGTAGAAAAACTGAAATATTGACGCGTGTTACGATGCCAGTTTTCGTAGTATTTCACGATTACGTCAAAAGTCATTCGGACCTGAGTGAGAACATTACTGTCTGCCTCAAGATTTTTCTTCGAAACTACTCGGAATTGTCCAAACTCCTAGTCGACCACTGATCCTGGACACTTCTCTAAATGCTCGCAGTTGACTGGGGTCTGAAGTAGCCTCTGCTGACTGAGTTATACATGTATCGCCTCGTGGCGGTGCTCACAGTAAAGGGTGTCAACAAATGGAAATGCCCAACGCATTCCTAATTGGGTTGATTAGTCACTTGTACTCAGCCTAGAGAGATGCTTGTACCCTGATTTCAAACCAACCGCGGTTGGGTCACCAAGCATGCGACTGTATGCTAATCTGCGTCTCTAGTGGAGAATTCTACTGAGTACCTGGGATGTCTAACTCTATCCGGAAGAATTATTGTTTGAGTACTCAGTCACCGATCTCCAGTGGGTTAGTTGACCTCCTCACGGATTGTCCTGCTGCCCTATGAGTGGAACAATTAATTTATATATATACATATATATATATATGCAGTAAGTAGTATCTGGATGATTGAACAAAATTTGCCCGGGAGCACACGACCGGTTTCGCAATTATTGTCGCTCGTCAGGTATGCATACTCGGTGCTCTCTTTTCCAAACATCCACATGCTTGTACACTCCAAATTGGTATGTCTAACCAGAATCGAATTTGTGGTGACAAGATTATGCATGGAAGCTCTTCGTCTAAGAGTCCACAGAACAGTCCAACTGACAAAGAATCATCAACGAACCACATTTGTGGTTCTTCTGTGGAGTCTTCGACGAACAGCTTCCATGCACACTCCTGATGCCACGAAATCGATATATGTACATATATATATATATATATATATTCACGTTTGACAACGACTCCTAGTTTGGATCTAAACATCACGATAAACGTATCAACTCAGTGTACGCCTTCTCAACTCTAAATATATATATATATATATATATAGGTATTGCGGAAACTCACGTAACAAATGTCATCTGAGCAATTTTCTCCCAAGTGGGCAGCAGAATAGAGAGGTAAATATTTGCATTTGTATTTCTTTCATTCAGCCACAACTCGTTGAATCCCCCACAGAGCATGCTGAACCGGACAAATGGGGGCGGTCATGTCTGATTAGTCTTGTCTGAAGTGAAACCTATCCAGGATTGATCCAAACAAACACGCGAATCTCGGCCAATTAGCGATGATATTACCGTATGTCAAACCAGTATGTCAAATCACTTGGATTGCGGGCTTCTGAAGTTTAACTTACCGATTTCGAAATCCGATTTCTGGTCTCGCACACCAGTGTAATTTTAAATTTATAATAGATTGTAAACATGTCTTTATTAGGGTCACCGGAGGTAATTGGGACGTAAAGTCTTTGCGGACACTCCCCATCAAGCTGTACCTTCTATAATTTAAAGTCTTCAAATAACGTATCATCTGGCATATCTTTTTTGCTGCACAATTTGAAATACATTGTGTTATGATATAATGAACCTATTTTATTCTCTATCTTGTTCGGTTGTTGGATCATGCACTGCGATGAACGTTCATGTAAGACAAAAGCCAAAACAGGAGGGTTTTTGCACGACTCGTATGGCCCCATGTGAAGATACGTTGATTCATTCAACATGCCCAGATAACGAAATTCGTCACTATTTGTGACTAAAATGTTTGGAACGAAAGCCTAGACTAATGTGTTCTTTGTCGTAGGCACCTTATTTGGATTCTGGTCGAGATTTGTCATCTTTCCATCGGGAAATGTTTGACTGGTCACGGATCATTCCGGACGTATTTCCAATTAAATATAAGCAAAATTAAATGAGCACTGGTACGGAAATATAGCTCCAATGGTTAGTGATGAATTACACGAAAAATCGAGTCACCGAAGTCGAATTTCTAATGTGAATTGAGAATGAATTTGGCTTTTGGACCATGGACATTGTAGTTGCTTAGAAAAACCGGGACTGCTGCGATTGGGGAGGCTCAGATTCTCGACAGTTCGTAAAAAATTGGGGATCAGAGCTGTCCGAGCGTACTGAATGAAATGTTTGCCGATCAATAAAAGTTCCAGAACATTTTGAAATGCAGTGAAACTAACCCCTCGTAGTTAGCTGAATTGAGCGAGATCGTTGGGTACATTACAATCGTAAAGTGTAGCATTAGCATTAGTTTATTAGAGGGTAAGTAAACCTAAAACCATAGTGAGTAGCACAGACGGAGATAGTAAAATTGATAAAACAACCACGCGAATTCCTTGCTTGTACATGCACTGAGCTGAGTAAAATTGAATGGTAGAGATATGACCAAACAATTAGGCCAAAATCGAAGTTTTTCAGTCAGGTAATCGGGAAAAAGAAAGATTGAACTCAGTAATTCCAATTCATGTGACACCTTGTAAACCGGGATGGCTGGTTGCTGTCAAACTTCTCCTGTTACCGGGCAAATCATAGTCCGGCAACAAGTCCTGTTAAGTAAAATGCTTGTTTGTGACGGTTTGGTCACATGAATGAACTTTTCAAGCTTGGACACTACGTGTTTGCCGAATATGGATACAATACTTTTAACCTATTAACAATAAATAACATTTAAACCTGAGTGATCCTAAAATTCCAGTCACCGATGAATCGCGAAGGTTGCGTTTACGGGGAAGCGATCGGACACCGAAATTGAGAAATTACAAGGAACTGATAATGCACCTTACGTCTGAAATTCGAAATTTTGCCTTTTTTAGGCAAGATCTGATAGTCGTCATCCGATGGTTTATGAAATTTGTAGCCATGGTTTCGTGCTTCTGCACGGTCCAAGTAGAAAAGCTCTTGTTTTGAAAGTACCATCTTAGTTGATTTCGTCCGATTTGTTACGATTACATTCTTCAAATTGTCACTTGCTTTTATCTTCGATCTGGATGTTGGTCGCACAAAAATTGGTCACTGATTTTTCTAAAAGTGTACGAGAACGTGACCGCAATACCGACGTATGGAAACGATGAACTCAGTTCAAACATGGATACAACTCAAATGGCCGAGCTCCATTATCCGGATACGCACACCAGGAGTAATTGATTTTCTAAGCAGTGAATACGTGCAGTTCTGTGATGCTAAAACCATTCGTCATATCATTAGGATTATTCTCTACAATCATTATTAAAATAGGCCATTGGGATTCTTAACCGGGTCGCCATTTCAATGGTTCATCCGGAGTTTGGTCGTTAGCAGTATAGTCCATTCAAACATATTTTCAAAGATTACTCGTTTTGTATTTGTCATCGTTCGAGTTAATGAATTCCATAGAACAAAAATAAGCTGACTAATCGGCATCTGCAATTTCAGTCCTGCGCATAACATAGATTTTCTGAAATGGCAGAGTAACTCCAGGTGGGTGGGGTGTGTGTGTGCGTGTGGTTAGCAGCATTTCACGTAGTATCTGAGCATTTTGGCTCGCAGTAAACACCGGAGTGGTCGGTGAAATCGTTATTCAGATAATCGAAATTGAAGATACCACTGAAATTAATCGAATCTCATTCTAAACTTGTTTTAGCCCCTTTGGAAAGCCTCTAATTATTCGGCGTTATTAAACTGGAGCTCAAATATGGGATGAAGTAATGCACATCAATTACAACTCCCCTCTGGATCATCTGAAGAGGACATCAGCGAATTGTTCAAGGTCAACTCTTATTTCAAGGACGTTTGCATGATCATAACCTATTGCTGACACCTACTCATGTCTAACGGATGAGTGACTACTCCATGCCTTCAAAATCAAAGTGAATAAATTGCCGCAAGATATTCAGATAAAACAATCGAGACATGAAAACTAATCATGGAGAACTATGATCGGTCACCCAGACGATCTGTTTGATAGGTGGCTCATGCGAAAGAAGTAATCACGAAATGTGACATTCTTCATTTTCTGGTGCATGCCAGTTTGGTTAGTTTCAAAAGATTTGCCTACTTCGAAGCTCAACGGCATTTACAACGTCCTACTCGTTAGAATGACTTCTCTGGAATCCGTATGTGGTTCTCTTGTGAAGCAGGCCATTAAATGTGTTGGACTTAACGGAGTTTTTTTATTTGGAGATTATCAACCGTTTTTTTTGGTTGCCATGCACACGAAAGTTTGCTAACGTGATTTTAGTCCTCGCTAACAAAACGTGTGATTGTAATACCAAAAACAATATGATTTACCCTACACCTAATGAAACGACACAACAAGCCGAAAGGACTGCGCGCGAGACTAAAGTTGACAAAGCGTGACTCCCAAGAACTGTGCCGACAGGGTTCGACAGATTTTGTTCGGTTGTTGAGTACACCTTATTTTCTGTGTTCACCAGATGTCTTGGATCAATGGGGACAACATCTGCAGTTTCATATCCACACACGCACACACACACACACACACGCATCCGTACAAGCACAAAGCAATAGGACCTATAATCCCAGCGAGACAATAAGTTGGGGACATTCCTCCCGAAATGGCAAGTGCCCTTTTTGTGAACCAAATAGTACAATTGGATGAATAATACCTTTTAAATGAAAAGCTTTTTTTTAGCTACCATCAACCGGCATCCTAGACAGTTAGCCTTCATTTGCAGCAATTGTCCGGCATAATAAATTTATCCGAGTTCATCAATTAATCAGTTAATCAGCGAAAAAATTTTGGGAAAATTTGCCCAAACCATACAGAAATTTAATCGCTTCTAAGCTGTATGAATAAAACTCTCTCCCTCTCGATCTGACGATCGGTTGGAAATGTATCCGAATGTGTACACGGGACACTCAAGCAAAATGAGGAACAACCAAATTGATTCATTCCTTTTCCATATATTCTGATTTGAAAAAAAGATTGACATTCGATGTTTGATTTGTCATGCACAAATATTATGAAACACAACCTTCATCGACCGTTATTGAGATGGTGTTTGTAATGTATATATATATATATTCCTACAGAAAGTGCAAAGCGTAACAAAATTTGATTCCACCCATTATTATAATGGTATAAAAAAATATCTTTTGACTCAATTTCGACTGCAAATTATAGTTTGTCGTGAATGTAAATTTTCGTTCAATTCCGGTTTCCGCGAACTTGTCTGTTTTTCTATTTTGCTTCGTCATTTAGCCCGAGAACTGGAAAGAAAAACGGGCAACTGTCGCTTGGCAATTCGTTTGCGAATTGGTGACTATTATCTGGGCAATATTTGTGCCTATGATGGATGAAGACAGAACGCACTTAGTTTGCAACTCGGTGAAAATTTTTAATTATCACGTCTTTTGGGCTACAAAAGATTTTATCTTTTGTCTATTAATTTCTTTGTTAATAAAACAACAATGTACATTAATTTTCAAGAAGCGGGTCGCGGCCAGCAGAGGGCTGCCAAGTGGGGAAGTTGACCGGCAGTGGGAGGATTCCAGTCCGCAACCTTCACATCCAAACGCCTCGACCTCATCCACTTGGCCACTAACGGTTCGATGTAGAGCAAAGTTAGCTGTCGGACTAATTTTGCTTTTTGCGACCAGGAAACAAGAAAGCTGCTCTTCGCTTGCCACTGGTTTTTGTTCTTTTGCTTAGTTGAATAGCCAGCCAGCTTCTCGAAACTCATGGACATCGATTTCCTCTTGTGATTCAATTTTTTTCCGTTTATTCGACTATTATTTGCAAGAATTTAGCAAAACGACACCCAGAAGGGGACAAAGTTCTCTTTTTGACACATTTGACAAATGTAGGACGAATGTAAACGTAAAAACCTCCAATCGCAAAAAGGTACAAATCGACTTAAGGACATCATCCACACTTTTGTCCCGGCGTATGCTCTTTCACCGGAGCTGCGAGACCACACTGGACGATATTTAGACGTTTTTAACTGAAGACACACGTACACACACATACGGATCTTCTAGATCGCCAATTTGTGCCAATCCTGACAGTAAACATCACCCGAGTTAGGACTATCGGTCAAGTGTAATCAGTCGAATGAATGCTTTGTTCATCAGTTTTGGTGAATATTTAGCTTCCCCCTAATTGAATTAGATTTTCAAGATGAACAAACTTCGTACAACTGTATGAATTGGTAGATGGCGCTAAATCCAGTTTTGTAATCGTTTATTATTTAAACTTCTTACTAAGTAAGTAAACACATGACAAACACAGGATCCTGCGTCGGTCCCACATCCCTCGTAACTGGCGATTGTGATAGATTCCAAATTCGGTTTCACCAAGTGTTCATAAATGTGTTGTGAGGAGAATCAGTGAATACGTGTATATATATCTTTGGATTAGCTCGAGTATGTTGAAACTATGATAAAGTAAATCAAGTAATTCGTGAGTGGAGCACGAAAAATAGGATGGAAATTCCCGTCAAATGCCTTTCAGAACAGACTGGGAAAATTTGTCAGAAAAGTGGTTAATATGCAGATAGATCTGATGATGCAATTTAATTTAATTTACATCATCAGACTCTAGTTTTTGATCGCAACGTCAAACGACCAACAAAGGACCAATGACAAATGTTTGACCGGGAGATAATTAGCCGAATAACCGTCCAAAAGAAAGAGAATTCAGATTCACGAAAATCACGTATTGCAAGTGTGAGCCGTATCAATTCTGTTGTCTCTGTTCATCGTTTCGGCAGTCTTTTGAATCCAGCGGGGTAGTCGAATTACACCTGCACCAGCCAGTCCACAAGTTGAACTTTCTGTACATTTTCCCCATTTCATCAGCTGGCCACTTCGAACCACCTTCCAACCATTATCTGTATCCCAGAACGGTGTAGTGTGAAGCACTCTTCGTGCAGACATGCATAAAACTAGAGACCGACCATCTTAACCTATTTTAATTCAATGTCTGCTCTAAAGACGGAAACGCTGGGCCCGGTATCTTACATCTAGCCCCTGAGTTGCTCGATGATTTCTCCTACCAAATTCTACTAATATTTAGAAGACAATAGTGTTCAAACATGAAAAACCTTCGCGTTTCCACTGCCGTTGACTGCCATGCTTTGGAACTGCAGAGTAATATCGTCCTAACAACTAGTGGGTATACTAGAAACTTGCTCGATAATCGGATTTCACGTCGACGCCACAGATGCCTCAAAATGATGAATGCTAAGCGCGCCTTCTGTAATCGCGAACACACTTCATCCGACATGTGACCAGATGAGATCCAAGTGTCTACGTAACTAAGTGTGCTTTCCTGCGGAATTAAGGTTCTACTTTTAACCAGTCCAGTCTGGTAACAGCGTTTTGCAATTCGAGAGTGGAACATGCACCCTTAGCACGCGCATATTTTCTTTCAGATGCTCGAGGACAATCTGAAATGTACTTGGATCTTCATTCAGAAGCGTGAAATCGTTCGCATATTCTATGTCAGACAGCTTCCTGTCCGAGCAAATATCAATCCCACCAATAGCACACAAGCAACGAGCTATTTTCATAAATATCCATCAAAAAAATGAACCGCAAATGTGAAAAGAAGAAATCCTGTTGACCAATAGCTTTTCTTGATGAACTCGGACGAAAGGATGTACTCGTTCTTGGTTGTTCGCAAGTAGAGATTGGGTAGGTGAAATACACTCCACCAGGACATTTTGCCAAGAGTTGTTACCCCAGTGGACTATACGATTGATTAAACTAAACATCTCTTCTAGATGGAACAGAGAACAAAATTGATCAATACAACCGCGACCGGGAAGAAACTCAGCTTGATTCGCACGCATGCACATTTCGTAATTACTATGTGAAGGATGAATCTAGATGCCCTTAAACGGCTTTGATGTAATGCTCTGCAACCAATACCTGGGGTAGAACTTGCTGTGTTACCAAGGCCTAGAACTCGAGGTTTATTCCGTGAGACAATACAGTACTCGTGGTTCCCGACATACTTGGCAAACCAAAGGTCACGTGGACCAGCCAACTACGCCCGTGGAAAGCAGTTTTCTTTTAATTTTTATGGACGATTCAAAACCCTAATTCATCTCTTCAACCTTTTCCTGCATCATTTTCATATCGGTAATCTAAAATTGCACACAGTGTTTACTACAGGAGTGAGTGACATTCATAGGAATCTAGGGCAGCCCTTTTCAGTGGGAAGATTAGAACACGCGAATTTTGTGCAGACATGCCACGATTTAGGTCACAAGACCCCAAGGATCAGAGTGGCTTATTCACTGAGGTGCAGCTTTGGTACTAGCCGCAGGATCTGTGAATCAAAATTCCGGGAATTTACACCCCAGTGGTGACATGATAAAAAGTAGACGCTTTTGTTTCCCAGCCTTGGTTACTAACACGATTTTTGTTCTGTTGAATAAACTCAAAGAGCTCAAGCCATTGTATGAAATGCATCACGAAACGTCACCTCACCTAGGATATCTGTCGAGAAAATTGCTAAACGATAACGATTGAGAAGATTTATGCAAAACAATACGAAAAGTAAAGCAAGCGCCTCACATGACAGGGAAATCGATCTTTGTTGGCAGAAAAAGCGACACGTGATTACTGGCTTATCTAAGCACAACTTAAACAAAATTTGAAAAGTTTGAAGAATTATGCGTTACTCCGCAAGCTCATTAATTCAAGAATCCTGACATCACGGTGAAACTCGGGGTGAAACCAATATGTTCGGCGGTTTTATTTGTTCCCACTGAGACTGTCTTCTATCTCGGAAAGAAACGAGGTAGGTAGCTGACAATCTACTTCAGGAAATTTGATAGAAATCGATGATAGTAGTCAGTATACATTTGAATCTCATTTAAATCACTGGGACCGTGCATGAATAATGAGTTCATTTGATGTTTACCCTTGGATTCGTCGACCACTTACCACCATATGTGTCCGGAACATATTTGTCCCTCCAATCATACACAAATCATACTGGTAATGGGAAAAATCCCAGTTGTGTTTTCAATCGGAAGTTTGTCTGGATTTAATCAATGAAAAGCTCCGAGTGAAATACCGCATGATTCTTGCATGCACTGGTCGTCCATACATCCTCTCAATTATTCAAACACCTTTCAAGTACCTACCTGACAGAAGAGGGCGCAGTCAGAGAAGTGACTGGACGGTAGAGTACCGGATCATTTTACCTGAAGAACGGCAATGACCGCGAAATCGGTAATGTGTTTCCGGGGGAAATTTGATCACTCTCATCTACACACATGCTGTCGACAATCAAGAAAAAACATACTAGTGCTCAAATGAAACTCAGTATCGATGTTCACATTTGTAAACGTCTATGCTTTATCATTTATCGGGAACACTTTTTTCGTCCCTCAAACGCGATTGGAGTACAGAAAATCTCTTGTGTTGTGATCATTGTGTCGTTTTCGTCCTACTCCAATGGGTTTCTATTCTCGACGTGAAGAGTTTACCCAATTTGATTCTTAATATATGTACAATACATATTCGGTTGGTTGCAACTTGGCCGGCAGTGGCCGAACGGATAAGCTCGTGGGATTTGCACGTGAAAATCACCGGCTCGAATCCCCGCAACCGCCGGTCAACTTCCCCACTTGGTAGCCCTCTGTTGGCTGCCGCACCCTTCCTGAAAAACGATATGCATTGTTATTTCATTAATACAGGATGTAAACGATAAAAGACGAACGGTGGATGAGTGATCTTAGGCTGAACACGTGTTAGCTTCGACGTTATTTTTATTGGGTCTTAGCAACCCGTTAAACGTTTGCAGCCATCCATGGCCGGTCTCGGCAACTACTAACTTTGGTTGACAATGTGCGGCCCCGGTGAGACGGATTTTACTATTGGATGGAACAAGTTTGCCACTCATCTGTACGACTCATCTGGGAGTTGAACGTGAAATCTCTTACTACTCAAAATGAATTCCTCACTCGGTGAGACCATGAAAACATATTGACCAGGTTTCCCACTTGACCTATTGCCATGATCGATGTTTGATTTATAAACCACGGAAAATTGTGTTGCCTAGCCATCTGTCACAAAGTCAGACAACCGTCAGCCGGTATGGCGCTGGAAACCGGAAAAGTGGGAACACAATTCTGAAAAAAAGATATCCAAACGAATTTTCGCATGGCTAACCACATAGCACACTTAGTGGACCACCCTAAACTCAGAGTGCTTCAAGTACATTTAAAAAAAAGTTTGATCTTTCCACCATGCTGTGCTTTTGATCAGAAACAACGAATCTTCCCGATCACCATGACATAATTTCTGCCGTAACTAAACAATTAGCCCAGCAAAATAATAAGAGCTCATAAAGGGCAAAGAATGTAGAGTCGTGTAGGCTGCTTGCGTTTTCGTCGAACTTTAAAAAAAACCAGGCCTATTTTTTCTATCCGCAATTGGATGTTTGCAAGCAAAGACAACTGGTGAGAACTTTGACCAGACCCCCGAAAAAAAAGTTAAGTGGGATTCGCTCGAAAGTTCATTTCCGAAGAGAAACGTCAATGTATTATATTCTGACTTCATTTGATTTTCAATCACACTCACACATTATCGATTTTCGATATTTTTTGGCCATTGCATGAACAAACATTTCTTCGGGGAATTTGTTCGGAAGATCGTTAAATCTGAAAGTTTGCGCATACAACTCGATCACTGACCACGATTGCAAAGTTCCATCCCGTTTGGTCCGTCGTTATTTTACTTTGGAGGTTATTGAACCGCGGTAATTCTACGCTTGATGACTATTCTCATTTCACCTAATAGAGCTCGTTTACTTCTTGGATGCTGTCATACTTCGCATTCAGAACGTTTCGTCTTCGTCGAACATGAAATGGAAGCGTTTCTTTGTCTACATTCTTGAGTACAGTAAAACGATCAACAGTACTGAGAGACAAACAGCATGTATCATTTCTAACCCATGATATTCGATCTTCGGCCAGTCAGATCTTTCGCGAGATTTAATTTGAGTTCGACAACTGTCTTTAAAAGGCGAAAATTCACCATTTTCTTCTGTCTACAGTCACGATGTTCTACAGAGGGCAACTGATTTTTTTCATAGTTCACGTATTCGTGTGTTCGTCTCCGGCTAGCGACCGCTTTTTGAAGATGACGTTAACTGACGACTATGCTTACAGCGTGGCTTTTTCAGCTTCCAGTGCTAAATTTGTCTTTCAGTTCGATATTTATTATCTTGTTATCCGATCAGCAACCAACAGCCTACTGCCCACGTTTTTTTTCAACCAAAGAATCGTGAATTGCCTAAATGTTTTTGAATCTTTTCCGAATATGATTCGAGAAATCATTGACATAAGGCGATTATCGTTTACCTGGTAACTAGGAACTACCGCGGGCTGCAATCTTTACCGATCGGACCAAGTCGTATCTGTGTGAGATAGCTTTTTAAAACGCACCTTAAAGCAAGGTCTTTATTGTCAGATTTTAATTGTTACTTTTTGACTCCTAACTATTTCGTGATTCTTTTTTTTTCTTTCTACGACTGTACCTGATATGTCAAAATCAGGCAAATTTCCAAGCAAATACCATAACCCTATTGGTTGGGATTTAAGGCTATTATTGATTTAATTGCGAGCCACCTGAATTCATCATCATCGTTCAGCGTTAAACAGCAAAGCAGGCCTCACTGACCGCTGCCTTTCCCTAGAGTTACACGTTTCTAGAAAAAGAGTGAATATCCAAGGCGAACAGGGAGTGAACCTACACAGTTGGGAAAAGATAAGATGCTGATGCAGCCAACACAAGAAACATAGTCTAACAGCACAAATGCACTCTTTCAATCATTCCGATTCCATAGAAAATGACAGCACGATCGCAACTGTTCACGGTTCACTGCCATATCCTTCAGTGTCTCCAGCCAACAAGTCGACCAGTCTTTCGGACCCCAACCACGAAGGCGTGAGACACCTACTTTACCTAACTTCGCTGTCCATTTTCTCATTCCACGTTGCCACGTCATCTGTTGGCCTCCACATGGCTTCTTCCATTCTTTAGGAGGAACACAAAATAGAGCACGGCATGGTAGACGAGTGTTCGCCATACGCAATCGAATTCTCAGTGATTTACATGATGCAGTCCACAAAGATCGCAGTGCTTGAATTTCATGCTGACGCGCATCCGGACACGGAACGATTCATGATCATTATTCAGCCTCTAAATTTATATGTTGGGTTCAGTTTGCAATATGTAACCTCAACAAATTGTCTCAATGAACTCGGGTCGCTTTTATTCTTTTAGCTCTTTAGTAGAATTTATGAATTCCTCGTTGGTTCATGTGCTTTGCACTTTCCAATCGTAACCCTATTTCATTTTGCGTCCATTGCTCAGTATCCGGTCAGAGAGGACCATAGACCTGTAAGTTGACTTCTGATGAACGGTCACTCTTGTCTGCTTCGAAAGTGTCAGAGTAGGTGACTATTTGATTTTCTTACCTCAACCTGCGTACAATTAGGCTAAGAAATCAATGAAAAAGCCGGATGAAAACTCGGAAGAGCCATACACATGCAATTTGTGAACAAATTTCAAAAATGCTCTAAAAATTGACGGCCAAAGTTAGTACAAGTTACAAGGAATGATCTATAGAAATGAAAATGAGATTCCCTACCCAGTTTCTTTTTGTTTCTTTCCCCGGAACAAACTGACACAACCGGATATCGCGGCAGAATTTGCAACAAGTGAAAACATTTCTTGTATGAATGATTGAAATTTCGGAGGTTGAATATACCGGGAAATTATTTCCCTCCTAATTTGCTTGGTGAACTACTAGCATATCGTTTCCGATAGGTGGGCTCGAATTGTACTAAGAAAATGTCAGATCGACGACGTACATTTGCTCTACAATTCTCGATACGTGTGAGAACAATACCAAACAATAACTGGCTAACACCGTTTCCATAATCCCATTATTTGCCATAGCAACAAAGTCTGCATTAAACTGGGTTACGATAGAAACTTCCCTATTAACCGTTGACACAAACTTAAACTTTCTAATAGACCGAATAAATAATCAAACTGAACTGGGGCAAATCGAATGATTCCGAGTTCAGTACAGCTGCTTGAATCAGTCTAGGGTGAATAGTCGATTGAACGAGTTTGACATTTTGACATAAATGACCGACAGCAACAACCGTTGTGGCATTTACACAAAAGCCTTCACTTTGACAAATATTCAGAATAACGGTCACCCGTTGGAAATCATATCAGACTGCATCCAGATTGCAAAGATTGGGACAGGGCATTTCTGACATGGGACTATTAACTGTGTTTCACAATGGTGGGACAGTCACGTTCACGTGACTTGGAAGCTTTGTTAACTCCCAGTCTGGATAAGTTGAACCATATCAATCCATATTCTTATTTTTCGGCCGTACTTTGAACGCTTAAGTGAAAATGAAGTCAACCTTGAATTTTCAAAGGTTCACAGATAGAAAAACACGTGCTAATTGTCATGAGTAACCTTTTGAAAACAAGTTTGAAATCGATTGCGAACGGTCTGTGGGAGTTACTAGGAGACATCGGAATCTCATTCAGATCACTGAAGCCGTGTATGAATGATAAGTTCATTTGACGTTCTCCCTTTGATTCACCGGCTGCTTCCCACTCCGTGTATTCGGAAAATATTTCTCCTTCCAATCGTACGCATGTCATACTGGTAATGGGAAACATCCACAGTCCTGATTCAATCAATCAATCAATCAATCAATCAATCAATCAATCAATCAATCAATCAATCAATCAGTCAATCAATCAATCAATCAATCAATCTATCTATCTATCTATCGATCTAGCTATCTACCTAGCTGTCTCTTTTTGCATTCGCGTCTCTCTTTCTATCTACTTACGTTGCTCTCTACCTAACTTTTATCTGCCTTTCCATTACTTTACATTACTTGTCTACTGTCTCTTATACACATCTGTGGGAACACAATTCTGAAAAAAAGATATCCAAACGAATTTTCGCANCTGTCTCTTTTTGCATTCGCGTCTCTCTTTCTATCTACTTACGTTGCTCTCTACCTAACTTTTATCTGCCTTTCCATTACTTTACATTACTTGTCTATCTATTATATAGCGAATGTCTAATATCACTTTGACCGAATCATGAACACTGAAATGCTACACAACTCTAAACTGGGTATCAATCGACCTATATGAAATAGTCAACACTACTTGTGAATAGGGAGCAGTGTTGAACTTATTTACAGAAATTCTGGTTTTCGTATACTAGATCGGTGAGGTCAAATCAGGACTTCGTTGAATTCGGGAAGCATGAGTGTAATGAACAAAATGTTAGCACGCGGTCATCAATTACCTGCATCCCAGTAGTGAGAACCGTCAATCATGACTACGAAGCTTGGATTGCTACGGAAGTTCACGGACGGAATCGTCCCCATCGTCGACAAGGCAGTCATTCCACGATGGTCGTTAGCTTCATGTAAATTGTGTATTTCGCATCTAACGACTAGAAAGGGAAGTGCAGTGACTCTCTCCATGTTGTTAGTAATCAGGTCAATATCCCTTTGGTTAATCAATAATTTTCAGTCGGTGATTGTGAGATCTTAGCAAATTTGTCTCGGGGACATTACAGGACTAAGTGTGCTATTCACTTGGAACAGTAGAAAAGACTCCGGCGACAGTTGAATCATTGCAAATAGCCAGTTAGCTAAACACGGTGCCCTAAAGAGAATTCAGCAACTAAAATCCGTGCACTTTTATTCGATAAAAAAATTTGTCATCTCCATTTGGAGCAGAGTTAGGCCACAGCAATGTCTAGTTAGGCTCAGTACTGAATTTCTTGAGCACAAACGTTTTTAACGATGCAAATTTATGAAAAATCAGTCACAGTATCCAGTCTCACGAAGAGGATAGAAGAACTCATAGAAGCTGCACTTTAATGAAGTTTCGTTTGAAACGTCTTTCATTCTTCGGGGCTTATCTCAATCAGATTAAACTTGAGAACTGCCTGAAATACAAAATGGAAGCAATTCAAAACAGTAATTCCTGGTTGCATGCAATAGAAACACGATATCCACTGGAAAGTAACAAAAGTCGGATGTTGCCTATTGTTACTCCTTGCCGATTGCTCGACTGGGACAATTTTTTATACACGGTTCTTCACAAAATAAATAAAACTGCACAACATAAGACTGCAATCAGACAATGAGCTTGCTTTCCTAATGTTCCTAACTCCATGCAGACACAATTTCGGTAACAAATTGCACTCAGTGATCAGTTATATTTAACAAAAATGGCCGTGAAACACTGCACAAAAGAAAATTAGCATTTCCCAATGCAAAAGGATTGCTGCATGCAAACCGGCGTCAAACATTGTACTAGATCAGGCTTTGAGATGACTGTTGACATGAATCAGTCTTTCGAAACGGAAACCTGATAAATTTTATCGGATCCACGCTAGTTAAATTTGAAAGCCCCGTTTGTGCCTGCGCGCAACATCATCTGGTCAGATCTTTGAACTGTTGCATTGGGCGGAACAGCGTGTACCCTCTCATTTTCTGCATGTGTATATATATATATTTATACAATAACCGCGATACTGGTCGTGTACTCCCGGGCAATTTTTGTTCACTCATCCAGATACTACTTACAATTTCTATATTCGCATATATATAGTCCGGGGCATTCTCCCCTCGTTCCTAAGGTTGAATCAGCCCAAATGATGAAAAAGTATCAACGAATCACGACTGTGATTCCTCTGTGGACTCTTCGACGAACAGCTTCGAAGCACACTGCTGACGCTACAGAGGAGATTGTGGCGATCTATCTATCTATCCATCTATCTATCTATCTATCTATCTATCTATCTATCTATCTATCCATCT
>LUCM01002333.1:114411-223539 GCA_008360955.1 Fasciolopsis buskii | reverse complement strand
TCTATCTATCTATCTATCTATCTATCTATCTATCTATCTATCTATCTATCTATCTATCTATCTATCTATTTATCAATCAATCAATCAATCAATCAATCAATCTATCAATCAATCAATCAATCAATCTATCTATCTATCTATCTATCTATCTATCTATCTATCTATTTATCAATCTATCTACCTATCTATTTATCTATCTATCTATCTATTTATCACTCAATCAATCTATCTTTCTATCTATGTTTCTATGTATTTATAGGGTAATTTTCAATGCTTTTCTCTGTATTAATTCCGTTCGTGCAACTTATCCAAAATGCACATTTTACAGGGACGATCCAGAAAAATGAACAAAATATGGATTATTCCGGATATTTTTTTTAATCACCCCCTACCCGTCCGCGTTTTGTTCATTGGAAACGAAACACTGAATCTACTTAGTTGTTCAGTTGGCCTGTTTCATAGATGCCGCAAAACAAACAAGACGTCGTCATTACTTTTGGTTCACATTCTTAAATTGTTCGAGATCTTTAAAGTGAGCGCACTCCATGTCATGGAATCTTTGGAGAAACAATTCTGTCCTTATTTTAACACGGTTCGGAAAAATTGGTTTTTACGAAAGGAACTAAGCGAATCAAATCGAATCAGACTTTGTAAAGATGCGTAGATGTGAAGCGAAAAATCCTCGATTCCCGGTCTCGGAACATTATAGCTGGATGTCCCAATATGACGAGATTTGTAACTCACCGAACAAAGTTGGAATCGAAAGTGTAATGAAATCGCTGTGTTATTAATATTATATCATTCACAATAAAAATCGGTTTCCCGTATGCCGTTAAGGTCTGCACCAATCACGGAATCAAAGTCACAGCAACAAATTGATTCAAGCGCACTGTTTTTTTTTTGACATGGAGCCAGTTATGCTGAAAAGATCACGATGCCTGATCGATAATTTTGGTCGCCGTCCGTCGGAACTTTTTTAAATGTCACATCGATCTCATTATGTAACACAACATACCAGTGTGTGGATGATGTTTGGGGTTGGGTTCGAACAATATTTGACATTTTTATTCAACTAACCAATTTTCTAAGTAGCATCCGTGATGCTTGTTTGTTTCGCTGATGGTAAGCTCAAGGTCAAACCAGAAAACTTCCAATCCAGGGCACCAAATTCCCTGATTTTTATCAGTTCAATTTAATTAGTTTTGCCTAAACTATCTGTCATGTAATTAGTATTATGATCTTGGAATTTGTTGTTCATTCGAATCTCATTAACTCACCTAAATTTTGCCGTCGACTGTAGTAGACAATTGAACGTCCATTGTCCTCTACCCAAGTTCTCTAGATATGAAAAAAGTAGCTACCGTGTTACCATGCTCCGTGTTCTGGATCACCGTATACCCTGGAATCATTTTGGTTTGATATTTTGTCAAGAAAGTATGGAAATATTTCGGCATTGGGTAAATAATCCACTTTGGGCACCGAGAGTTGGCGTAAATTTGCAGATCGACGCGTTTGATCCATAATCATGACAATGACAAAGTGTTGCTAGAAATGGGACTTCCCTCATTCGGCCGATTTACAACAGTGTGGGATAAAACGTTCGAAGAGTTTGACCGTTTAACCGAGTCTAGAGCGAGGTGCCGTTTGTCGTTCACGTGTTTGTGATCACTGCTCTCGAAATTTCAAGGCAATGCTATCGTATATGCAATTTGTGCAGCATACAATACGTTCCACAAGTGAATCTTAAACGACTCTTAACCGAATACTGGGCAGTTATCTTGAGGAACGCAGTAAAATAATTGGAGCGATGGAGAAGTTCCGTCCACCAATCAAACTAAAGCTGAACAAACTTGTAGCTAACACTCGACTGTGTGAATGAATACCATTTCCATTTTGTTTGCAGGCATACAAGCTAAGAATGATGCTTTAAACTTAACATTTGCTGATACTAGCTCGTGTCGGCTCGCGATGTGTGGTCTGCCGAAGCGCTGAAGCTCGATGCATTTTTAGTCGTACGTAAACAGTTCATTCAGTT
This sequence comes from Fasciolopsis buskii, assembly GCA_008360955.1. Lineage (NCBI taxonomy): Eukaryota > Metazoa > Platyhelminthes > Trematoda > Plagiorchiida > Fasciolidae > Fasciolopsis > Fasciolopsis buskii. The sequence goes on along the minus strand of LUCM01002333.1, from coordinate 221,504 downwards.
ATTCATCACACATTCAAGGATCGTTTGCTTTTGGTCGTTTGTTTACGTCATATCTTCGCAAATGGATTAAGGACTACGTAACAACGAACGGTGGAATCTGAGCGCAATCGATTACACCCCACATATGGAGTGAACGGCTTCGAGGCACGATAAATGGCACGTGAATGACGAGAAGAAAGCGGGCATCGGGCAGACGACAACCTATGGAATTTCGTGTGATGAGAATATCTGACCTGCGGAACAACAAATCGTATAGCTTTCAGTTAACACGAAGGTTATGGCTGATGTATGTTTCATTTTCACTCTCCCTGATCAAACGAGGACAGAGAGTGCGCGTGGAGGTATTTCGAAGCAGGAATTTTACAGTGATAAAAAAAGTCACATAATATGAGATTACCATGATAAAACCTAAGAAATTCAAGAAAGATGAAGAATTCTCCTCCGTCTAAAAGGGCTTCTAGAAATATGACATTCTATCACAACTCTCTAGGACATTTAGGTCCTGGACGTTCTATCACAAAAAGAGTTGACACCAAGGTTTTGCCAATAACCTTTCCATTCAGTTACATGTATATTAGTTTTGTTCTACATTTCACCTTCGCCTCAAAGAAGATCAACCACGAGGGTTGCTATGGTTTCAACCTTGAACTACCAAGGTTGCTAATTTTGATAATAGTGATTGGGGGATGTCGATTAACTAGGGGGGTGGTGATCCTGAAATGGGTCCGTTTGATTCAGGGGACAGAACAGTCAAATAGTTGAAATTTCCCAGATTTTTAGACGAAACCACCAAAAGAAAACGGATAATTCCAGCAATTTGTCAGATCAAGACAAAACACACATTTTGTTGCCGAGAGCAAAGCGAAATATCGCATTATTTTGTTCTTTAGATATGTTCTCGACCAGGCTAGCAGACCAAACCTGTCAAGTACCGGATCATTTGAAAGCACGAACCTAATGGTCATGAAATGCATCCGGTTTTGCTTTTTTTGGAGGGAAACAATCGACTTTGCTCGCAAATGAGCTTTACAAACAGAATTTTACCGCAATGCTTGGTTTTCTATTTCCCGTTAGTTTTTGCATGGACGCAAACTGTCAACCCCTGCATTTTTTGATGGACTCATGTGTTGTGGAAGAATGTTTCCTAAAAATCGAACAGGACGTGAGCAAACCTTGTATGGATTTGAAGAGAATCGATAGACTTGTTTGTGGTATTTTCCAAAGTGCATATGAAATGTGTTCATTGACATTAGACTAAGGCACGGGATAACGCATTCCACCAGTACTATTCAATTGGATTTGTAGCTTCACGGTCTCATACCGTGCCCCTTCGTCATAATTCAGTCATTTTTCTGTCCACTTTTGACCTGGAATTCGTTGGAAATTGTAGTGAACTTGTTGTCGGCTAAAATTAGTGAATTTTTGGCTACGGTTACTCAATATTCATTTCTAGTTCGGTCTCACGTGATTGTTTAGAACCCAGCCAAATGGACATATTTAGAAAGAAACAGTACGGGGACTGAAGCCGCGTTCACTGGTGTGTCTTTACATTTATGTTCCTCAGAACAATTTGCATCAATATATTTCTCATGTTTTTCTCGATAAGTTTGACATTTTAAGGTTGGTTTGGAACAAACGAATAGAAAACGACAAACAATGATGCCTTGATTTTGCGCACCGAGAGCAAAATGCCGTGAGAACACGTCAAGTTATTGTTTGAATTCAGGATTTTTTCGAGTCTAAAATTCTCCACAAAGTTGCAGCAAAAAGTAATTTTCTTTGGCTACTTTTTACTTAATACCGAAAACATTTGAAGGATACTAGTCCAGGAATGGCGACCAGAAATAAAACAGTCAGACAAGAATCTGCCCGGAGCGAGGAGTCAGGCATGTGATTCTTAGGTCCAAACATCACTCCCTAAACCGACGGGGTACATTCAAATTTGGAGTAGGTAGGACAACGTGGTCTGCTGCATTTCTATCGTTGCTAGATTGGAAATAAGACCGTGTTCTACCAGTTCCATGCATTTGTGCCGTCGACAAACCCCACGCACCGTATACCTGCTACATCCGTAAGTTTTTCCGTTTTTATAGAACCAAGAAATATGGCCATAGACGTGACCGGTTTTGTAAAAACTATCTACATGGAAATGAAATGTCATGATATGTTAATCTTGAACGGGAAATGTAAAAATCTCCAATTCTTGACGCTTCAAATAAACGTTAACTGTCACCTGGCAATCGATCCGGGCCCTTGTTACACACGGTAAGAAATAACTGGGAGGGAAATGTGCGCCAATCAAATCCGGACAGACCACTCCCAAGAAATAAGGGGAAAAATGTTTAGTTGACTTGAAGTTTTTCATTTGCTCTAGGATAAGAGTAATGCAAAACTCACGAATAAATTTCATGGAAAGTGAATAACTGTATCCATTCGATTAGTTTTTTAAATTCTAGTTTTTAAACTGGCCCCTGAGAAACGTGCAAATCGATTTGTCCCGGTCGTGCAAACGTAGCCTACGTTTTCGCATCCCAGTTACTTTCGTCTGTTGCTGACTGCCACCTCTTTACCACGGGAAATCGAAGAAATCGGATATACAGGAATTAAATCCGCCCAGGGCAAATCGCGTTTAGGTTTGACAATGTTCAGTTCGTCTCGGATTCGTTCTTGCATTTTAGTTTGATTAACCCGCGTAAATTGACTTAGCCGTTATTTTCATCCACATTGTTTCTCAAAGAAGATGATTTCGCTTGTTTTAAATGAAATCTAATTTGAAAATTGTTTCTAGTATAGAACTACGAGCACAAAGCAAGATTTCACGATTAAGTTCTCACAGTTTGGACGCGAAATCATTTAAATTTTGGACGACTGAATTAATAATAGAAACGGATTTATTTACAGTATCGTGTGAGGAACTGGACAGTGGCTCGAGGGATGGTATCTGCTCGAACGATCTTCGTGTATTCAAAATTTCAACTGTAAGTTCCCAACTTCGAATTGGATCGAGACAAAAAAGGCATTTGTTTATTCAATAGGCTAAATGGTTACGCAAAACGCACCACTTAATGTTCGGAATCGCTGTTTATTTCAACTGGACCCCATGGACGGTACATTTTGCTTTCAATATACGGTTTTACCCTGCTCTGATCCAGAACGCGTTTACAATGAAATCGATGATGCATACAGCTCGTAACCTCAATGAAATTTTCATGTTGCATAAAATGTGACTGTTTGAACCAAACGAGAGCAGATTACAACTTAACATCGTGGGCTAGCCACAATATCCGGTCATCTAGGTACTATGCATCGGACTGTCACGTACTCGAACGACCAGCAATTTGTTTTACGCTACCGGAGTTATAATACTCCCCTAAATTCTAAATCCATGTCTTCCAATTCGCTTCTTTATCCTTTCTTTTTCTTTGTTCAGAATTGTGCATCCGTGTGTGTGTGTGTGTGCGTGTGTGTGTTTATTTGAGCTATCTGTTGTCAGAATCCCGGACAACGAGCATGTTGGTTAAGCAACACGTTGATCCATGTCACTCAGGGATCCTCAGGTGACCGACAATTGACTACAGAAAACCAAACCCATTACAGACTAACCAACCAATTAACGCGGAGATGTAAATAATACCACGTTCTGTGATGCGACTCTCCAGGTAGAAGAAAATGTTGTCAAATGTAAATTAGACTAAACAAACAAAAATTTGATTGTTTCGTGCAATCATTTAGAATAAATGAGATAAGATGTATGTTGTCACACCTTTATCGGACAAACCATTGCAGTCTACTCAGGTGGAAAATAACCTGAAGACTAGTACAACGTGGTGTAAATTCTATCTGCCTGTTTGTTTGTTTTTCTGTTTCAAATACGTTTCACATCGATGCGGATTCGATTTGCTCGTCCATCGTCCTGACTGCGGTTTCACAACGTTCCGAAATAGTTTTCCAGTCCTACTTTTTCCTAATGATTACTAGTGAAAAAGATTACCAAAGTTTACCATATCCTTTGCATTCTGGATATAAATAAATCTCTTACGTGCAATTTTCCTATTGGTACGAAAAATCCGCACGATTGTCCAGAGAGATGAAACAAAACGGGAATTTCCCCGTTTAGCTGTACCTTTTTCAGGTCTTGTATACACGTCTGTTTTATGTTGAAAAGTTGTCATTCTTAAGGGAAACTGGGATTGACAAAACTTTGGGACGTAGAAAAAAGCCGGTTGGAACACCAGCTGCGCACACGCTTTGAAGATAAACGGTTACTGGATCAGTCGGCGATTGTTCACAGCTAGAGTGAAACTTGAAGATGCGTAAGAACGTAGGTATTAACATCGAAGTTCCAGGGTGTCTTCGTCAAACCTACCAATTTAGTATGAGTCATTTGGTTTGAACTACCACCGCTAAAGAATTCTCAAATTTGCTGTAAAATAAAAATCACATATACGAGTAATCTGTTCTAATCTGTTTGCTCAATATGTTTCGATAAGACGTGACTTCTAATCACGTGACTAGGTTGCGCGTTTGAAAGCACAAGACGTTCACTTTTAAGATTTTCATCAATTGCGATTGGTACTAAAGTAAGTTCAAACATTGGACTTGTTTCCGGCTATACCCCAAAACTCAGATCTAACTATTATAAGTTTCATCAGCAATTAAGGATTCACCGTCTAAGAGCACATGTAACCTGGCCCCTCCCGATCGGACGACCTGGAAAGTTTTTCTTTTTGCGAATGGTTACGTAATTTTCGGGTGACATTGTGTTGCCAAAAGCAGAAATCCACCTGATCGCAGGATTTATAAGGCTTACGTCGCCAGATGCAGTCGCGTATCTGGAAATGCTCCTGTTGTTATCATTCCTAGACGAATACTTCGATGGGTGAGGTGGTTTGTTTTCCGAGTTCAATCGGATGGTGTTCATTCTCGTCAGTGCATTCGTTTCGCGGGATATAGATGCCGGGAACTGATTTCGTCCAACTTTAGAAAAGTAATATCTTGATCTTCCAGGATCATCTAACATCATATCTAAAACTGATATGCTTTTTGAGGAGTTTGAGAACTGATTCACGTCAAACTCGCCGGAAGCGCCTCCGGATAATTGGAAACAGTCTAAGACTTTAAACAAAAGAGCTTGTTCGGTAGGAGATCTTTCGTTTGCGATTATGGTCATTCGTTGATTAGAAACTAAATCAAAGAATGAAATAGTGTGGCGTGAGAACAGGGCTCAGGAATAGTAGTCATTGACAAATTTGAAACAACGTGACAAATTCTTGTTGCAAATGCCCGGGGCAATGAGGAACCAAGGAAACGGACGCCGAATCCCGAGTTAATCTCGTCCCTAATTGCGCTCACTTTGCCGCATCTAGAACGACTTCCTGACATCCTGTCCGACCCTTAATTCGTATTTGAGGAAAAATTACACAAGGTACTTTTCAATCGTAGAAAAAAATCGGGCGACAATTTTAGATCGATCAAATTGGCTTCTGGCATATATGATGTTTTGTGATCAAAACAACAGCTCATTATTAACGGTTAATCGATGGTGCTGTTTTTTGTCATAACTCCCTATTTTGAACTAGCCCATTTGAATAGGATGTCACTGAGTAGTTTTGTTTTTTTTAGCCTGAATGAATCTCCAAGTGGTGTCTTCTAAATGAATCATTCAAATTTCTGACACTTCCCTACTTTATTCTGGCACACCAAATAAAAAAATCATTTCATCCAAAATTACTCCTACCAGTTATTGTTGTGTTACAATGAATTTTGCTGCCAAGATATACATCTCAGACCCAATGATTTCGGCAACTGGCAATGGTTGGTTTGTTTCTTTTTTCATGAAATAATTCACCATGTGATATCATCGCTCAACTCATCCTAAAGAAACCATGGGAACACTGTGCAGCTGTTTCATCTTTGTTAGGAATCATCAGCAGTGCCTTCGTCGTACTTAGGCTATCAGTAGGGGTCGATCGCTGAGAGCTAGCGGACAGTAACCGTGCAAATCAGTTACGGATAGGTGCATCATCATATGGTAAAGTTGAACAAACCGTTCAGAGCCTGCCCGGTAGCGTAATGGCTAAGGCGTTCGACTCAGAATCGTTCGTCCTTGTTCGGGTTCGCGTCCCAGTTCGGGCGCGGTGAATGTGCACTGCTGATGATTCCTAACAAGAACGAAACAGCTGTACAGTGCTAGCGCTTCCATGGTTTCTTTATGGCGAGTTGAGCGATGATATCACATGGTGAATTATTTCATGAAAACATTCAATCTCCTACTACTAAAATTGTTTCTTTTTTGTCAAAAACGTCTTTAGCACTCGGACGATCAATTACAAGGTCAGTTATTCATATGCAGTCTTCTGGTTTTGCTGTGCTCTGGAGGGATCAATAATTACTTGCTATTTCGTGTTCTCTTCCGATGATGTTTCCTACACGGAACTTTGCATTCACTATATTCAGTTTGGTTTTGTGCAATTCGTTTAGAAAATACGAATACCGATCTTTTATATACATACGGAATTATCCGTTTCTGTCTCAACCTTCGTTTACTTGATGCTCATTACAACACCGTACTTACATCGTTAACCTACGCGAAAACTTCTCTGTATCTTGTCTGGTGTTGGTGTCTCGATCACTGTGGAATAGGGGTTAAAAAAGTCACTTTCCAGATTCGATTGGTTTGTTTTTATTTTTATTTTTCTTTTAACTCGCTTACACCTCTGGCCAGAACGGTTTACGCAGTTGACACCATCCGTCTCCGACAAACTGTCTGAAATATAGGCCTCTTGTTGGCCCAATCTACCTTACCAGGACAAAAATGCAATTTCCACAAATTTGTCAGGATGATCAATGTCCATTATGATAGTTAATACGAGAATTTGTCGGAACTTTGGACTGGTTTTTGTGATTTTTCATATTTGTCACCATCAAACTGAACGGTTATCGGGAAAAACAATCTCAAGTCCTGCAAACGGCACGTTGTTTCGCCTTTCAGAAAAAGAGATATTAGGAAGGACCGATCATCAGCATTTTCAAAACGTATTTTGATCACCTCCCACGAGTCACCTGATGTGTTTGAGTTTGTTTGAGTGCAGTGGAATAGCACTGCATTTCACGTCATTTATTCGTGACAAAATCTTCTTCCATGTACTCGTTTGGCCTTTCAAGTGTAAGCTGTAATTTGTCACACATCGAGAGCACGTCTCATTTTAATTTTATTCGAACTTCATTTTTTCAGCGGTGTTCCGATATATTAGGTATCTATTAGCCCAAAAAAGGTCACATGTTCGAATTCATGAGCAACGGGGAACTTTGAACGTGGACGGCAACTTGCTGATGTCCCCCACGTTACCGCACGTGACCTATTGAGACGTTGTGGATTTCTGTACCCATTTCTATGCTTCATAGCTATGCCTTCCAGTTCGTTCCCGCATTCGTGTATAGTGGGTTCTAACGCCTATAGGGCATGCCTACTCCAGGTTTTCATCACTTCTCGAAAAACAAAACAGAAACCACGATATTTTTAGGAACGAAATGTAAGCGCTGACCCAGTCAGTCTGCATGTGTGAGACCAGAATCTTTGAATTTTCACGACACGATCAGCATGTGATTCAGAATTAGATCAGGCGTTAGAACTATTGGTTGGGTTTTGAAATGTACGTGCCTAGTGAGGGCCATAAACGGATGAAAACAGAAGTGATCCCGTATCGGGCTGACTGCTTTTCGGGCTCCACTGTTCACACAACAAACCTCAAGTTATCCGACGAGGTGTACACTTGGAAAGCACCCGAATCTAATCCCACATCAATGATGCACGAGTACCAGTGTATCCGGGGTTTAAACCAAGGTTTTCCAGCTGAAAAACGCCTGTTGACTCCCGGGGTATCTGGTCCCGTCCAAGCTGATTAGAACTGTCAATTTGGGCTTGTTTGTTCACATGTCGTTCTCGATGACAGTCAGCAGTCCCGGTGAATTGGCACGTCGTGTCCGCATGATCGGCAGCACGCGTTTTATTGTCGGAGATACGAAACGCAGAACCTATTGTAAGCATACCGTTTAGTTCGTACGAAATGCCCCCGGAGTAAGGCTAAAAGCAAAACATGCGTGCGAAGGCTTCTCTCACAGCATGATATCTTCAGACTATTGAAAGCTAGCAAAATATGATCATGTCGTAAGAGAGAAAACGTTCGTAAATACTGCTTTCTTAAGCTTTTAAAATGGGAAAAATGACAGACAGATAAAGTGTATCTTTTCCACTAGAAAAAAAATAAGCTCGGAACCAAGATGTAAAAGAACATCGAATTAACTAGTTTAACTACGTGTACTTTCAACCGAGACAATCTTTTTAACGTATACAAAAGCTGAGCATTTGTCAAGATTAGTTCCCGCATTACTGTAATTCTTTTCTGGTGCCAAAAACCGGGAAAAGCTTACGGGTCTTAAATCGGCAATGGTAAAAAAAAATTAAAGAGGTAGCCACTTTTGAAATAAAGTTTATTCCTATTCGGAACCTAGAACTCTGGAATTATCAGGATTCCTGGATAGGGAAAGACAATTATTCTGAATTTTATTATTAGAACCAAAGACCAAAAACTTGGATAAGTCACGGTGGAAATTTTACTAAATTACTCGTCTGGAATCAAGCACACGTCGGATACGCCGCACAAGGTCGTGGTGAATGATTTGCGAAGGCATCGGTCAATTCCTGACGGACGATAAAGCAGAAGAGTGTTGGGTATTTGCGCACACTTGACGGTAGCAAACTCGAAGCCTGTTGTGCACTTACGGCAAAATCCAATTCACCCACTGCTTGTCCGTTTAACACCAGTGCAATAATACGGGACTGTCTACAAACACATATGGATTCGTCGTAGTTGGACAAACCTACTTCAACTTGCAATGTACTATTTCAAGAGAAACATATTTTTGATATAGTAGTATAAAGTAGAGGCACGTGCACTAGAGATGTCACCTCCATTGGCGACAAATCCGTGTGGTCTGAACGCCAAGCTCAGCAGTCAGAATCCCGTGAAAACCGACAACCTGAATAACGTCCCATATGGATTCGCAAATCTAGTGAGACTACCTTGGAGCGTGAAATGTCTACTAGCACATGTTTGTCTGCCGACAAGCTTCAACTCGCGAATGTCTGAGAAGAAATATTGCACGAAATAGTGTAAATCACAGACCACCCATCAATCATCTACAAACCTGAATGATAGCGAGGCAGAATGGTAGATGTACGGAACGGTACAGTAAGGGGATCACGATTGAGCACAATCGTCTGCGATTATATTGCTTTATTTTTCTTCAAAAACTAGATACCAATACAAACAAGTAGTTGGGTATCATACCATTAGAAAAACTGAAACCGGCCTTAGATTACATGTGAAAACTTGCCAGACAAGGGCAAGGTTATCGTCTTCTAGAAAACTAGAGGAACTCTAAGAACAACTAGGAGAAAGAAATGAAGAATGGAATATGGGTCAATATTTTGGCATCTCGGCCAACATCAACCGACGAGTAGTTCGAGCCCTTGAACTGACGGTGTCAGCTCGACCTAAACACTAAGGTCAGCAATCAGAAACCACTGAAAACCACCAAACGCAGCTATGTTCAACCGACTGTTTCCAGCGGTTGAAGAAAGAGTACCTGTAGGCTGAAATATAGTTACTATTCCCAATATTCTACTTCTTGAAGCACGAGTGAACGGATATGATCACTTGCCGAGTGGAAATGATGGCGTTTTCTCAAAGACGTCACTGATCACACCGAACCAAGTCTGACCGAAAATAAACGAGGAGTTAACACATCTCGGATTTCGGCGCAAATCCTCATTCGTAGAATATTGAAGTATTTTGAGTTAGCTTAATCATCACGACATCTTGTGACAGGTGTTGTGATGTGCACATGAAATTTTAGTCTACCGTGTGTACGCACGCCCTCTAGGGTAACGGGGACCAAGAATGATAACGAACAAATTGGAAATTATATCAGCATGGAAGCCGAATGACATTTTATGCCGTCTGACATGACTTTCCCAGCAGCGTACAACTATGTACATAATATTTCAAATCGGCCTTGAAAGTGACCAATGGATATGTTAATCAATTAGTAACGTTTTTGTCAAAATTACTAACTACAAATTTACTATTCATACACGACTGGAAATCGCCATGTGTTTAGATGTACGGGAACAAGCTGGAAGTGAATAGCCCTTGGATCAGACACTCAAAGTGATCGTGAGAATACGACCACATCGTCAACCAACGCGTGCATTACTGTGTCATTTTGCCAAAAAATTGTAAACTTCAACCGGCACTGATAATGAGAACCAGAAAATAAGAAAAAAACAGCAACAATGACAAAGTCAGCCGTGATTAAATCGGAGGCCACTGATTGCATCCAAAACATATTAACCAATCGACCGATGGACGAAAATACCAGTCAAAGTGAAATGTCGAGAGGAATATTCTGCGTGAAATTCTCTCCAACTCTTGTCTACCGATAAATCGAGAACACTGATTTCCAGTGGTGCTGGAATCAACTTCATCTGTTTGCACGGAAATCATGAAAAAAGTCATCTATTTGACCTGACCAAAATAATCACCTATTACTTTTTAGAATAAGTTTACCGGGACCCCGGAAATGTTTACAAAATCTGTGGTTATTGACATATCGAACGAGATATGTCGTCTTTCGTTCCCAACGATTGAATCATCCGAGTTATCTGGATCGCAAACATTTGTAACGCCTTTTTTTCTCGTGAACATATTCAAAAAAAGCGGTTATATCGAATAGCAAGATCACTCTCGTTCAGTGCAAAATTTTCAACGTAGACGATATAGCTCACGGACCGACACGGTTGTGGTACCTATTCGAAATGTTTGATTCCAGTTCTAATTGCCATCGGTTTGTTTCTCAGGATTCACACTCGTTTCGGTTTCCATTCATTTGGGATTGTTGAATTTTTACATTTCATAATGACAAATCTGTCGTAAAATTTGATTATGTAACCAAAACTGCTTTCACAGAGACCACGAAAACAAGTCGGGATAAGGAGAACAACCCAATTTAGACAATCTTAGAAAACACCAAAATTATTAGTTACGAAATGAAACATTCTTCTATTCGGAAACGCTTGTTTCAATTAATTTCAATATGTCCATCGATACACATCATACCGATAAAACGAGATGAACAATCATTAAAGTGATATTTTTTAAGCGCCATGGTACCCGGGATCGGAATCAAACGTACAAATCAAGGATATGAATAATGCGCGGATTTACCGAATGGTTCGATGATTTTAGACCAAATCCACTGAACGTGATTACCACGAGGGATGGATTCGTCGATACGATTTGTGCCTAATTCGGTCTGATGACCAGGAATCACGTTACATTTTAGACGTCCACACAATTATGGGTATGATAAACTTTGAAAAGTTTGGTATCGTTTGCTCGGATAAAAGAATATTCTCTTTTATTTATTGCCTCAAAAACACGAACTATTCCCGGGGTTTTTGGTAAGCTTAGATGAAATGTAGAAGATAGAATTTGGAAATCGAACAGCCCATGACTTGGAACACAAAGGTGGGCATGACGAATGAAAATCGTTGTGATGAATTGTCCGGTAGGGTAAAACTTGATAGTACCTAAAATTTTCATATCTCATTTTTCCTCGCAGGTTCGATAAAGCTTCGCTCAACTGACCGATGTAGTGAATGGACAAATTTGTTTGATTTGATTGTTGCAGCCTTGCAGCCTTGCGACTGTGAATCATCAAAGCGGGATTATTTTTCCCCATCACAAACCATCTAAATGCACTCCCGTAAGATATTTCGATCCTCATTCTTGAAGTACTAGTCAAAGGAGTTGAAGTCGACTGACCGGATCTTATTTTCTGTGAGATCGCACATCCAATCCGGTATGTCTTTTTTGTGCAATCGGTGTGATCAGTCAACCTGTCGAAATTATTCCCGGCCATTACACGTGAACTCAGTTTAACGGAGGGCAGAAACGAACGAAGAGTCTGTGCAGAGGGACAGTAATGAAACACCCAAAAAGAGTTGGCATGGAACAGTATAGCAACCAATTGCAAGAAAATATTTGAAAAAAAAGAAACGCCGGCTTGGGAATAGTTATGCAAAATAAGACAAATCTGCCTTGATTGGACAAAAGAATCCAATGGAATTTGGGAATAAGGTTGTGTCACAATTACCGTTCACTAACACTTGGTAACAATAGAAACACGGGTTTTAACGAGTAAAATATTGTATTGCATTGTGAGAACTTTTTTATGGTTTAGAAAGGGACGATTCTTTCAGGTTGAATGAAATAAAAGGATGCGAAAAAAATCAATAATAACAATAACACCAGGAATGCTTTTCTGTGTGTAACTGCCCAAAAGTCCCCAATGTCGGTACAATATGTAACTGACTGACCTTTCTCAAGGCATAATGTAAATTTTGAGCAATCGCAAATTTAAATTCATTACATGGAGAATTGAATTTTCGATACACTCCGAACCATGTTCGGGTTTAGATTTGTTAGCAATGCTTCTCGAGTGAAAAAATGCAGGCTGACAGGATACAATTAACTATTGGATACCGTTAGGTGAGTTAGTTGAATCCATTTTTGGCTAACCATATAATAGAGAATTCACTCACTGTTCTCCATCTTACAGGAAAGAGTCGAAAATTGTCCATGCAAAAATAAGCTAGGATTCTTGTAGACCAGTGACATCTATGTGACTACGAATGTCCAAATCCAATGTGGATCGCAAGGACATCAGATCGATCAATCGATCATCTCATATGATGACTTTGAATCCGAAGCTACACTCCAGATCCGATGAGAGCTGTTATCTCGGATGAGTTAGAGAAATGAATTTGCTTTATTTATAAGACTGACAGAAATACTACAATCTGACATGTATTTACCAATTAGGACAAAAAACTAAACAACCTAAGATAACCTATTCGGTCAAGTCAAATTCGTCAAACGCGGTCGATAAATCAAATGAAAAATCAAAAAATAACATCTCAAGAATTTTCCTAGTGAGGAGTAAAATGGCTTGCAGCGTAACAAACTAAAGTAAGATAACATTCATATGGGGTTGTTCCCCATGATATTAGCAGACGAACGATCAAGTAGACATACGATTACCAACTTATCTTTGATCTGTAGATTCAGGGATAGCAAAGAATATTTTGGAAATATCTGACGCGGTAAGAAACAGCCCCTTTTTGCGTTGCATTTCAGGCTGTTCAGTAAAATTCAGGCGGTCCGACACTTGAATAGACACTTGCGAGGCACAGTGTTCGTAAGAGGAGAAAGTCTATGATACAACAGAAGAGTTGATTGGACTTTTGAAGCCAGTGTGGAATAGCAACCCAATGCAGTTCTGTTACACCCTCCCTGTCAAAATGGTAATGCACGAATTCCATTCGTGACTAACTGCTCACGAGTCCAGTGATATAAGCGTCTACCGTAGAAGTGCAGATTTTGTTTAGTTGAACGTGTACATATGAAGGCATGATCAGCTTATATGACATTCGAAGTTGCATTCATTTCCCCTAGTGGAATCTAGTAAATGATCAAGAACAGGATGTACTGGCAATCACCAAATGGGAATTCATTTGGCGAAATCGACATTTGGAATTTCCATACTGTTAACAGACGGCAATTATATTGATCAGAATTTTTTTCTACCTCAACGTTTCGTATGGGTTGTGCTAGTTTGTTCTTTCTGCTTGTTCGACAGGTGTTCACGGACTAGGTTTGTGATGCGAGGCGAACTGTTTATTCCCTAATTGAAACTTGCATTAACCGGAAACGAGACAGTATGCGAGAAAAAGAAATATCTTCTGTCCAGTCGATTGTTGTTCATTTCAAGTCAGAACAGAAGAAATGTTCTAAAGTTCAATGTGACTATCTAACATATCATTAGGTTTACTAAAAATCGAACGTGCAACTAGAAGAAGTAGGACGGAGAGGAACTAAAAATTGTTGTTAGGTTGTGAAAATTGGTATCTTTCTATCGAGAGAAATCGACCCTATTTAAGTGATCCTAGCGCGTTCCAAAGTCCGGATATCAACCGCATAGGTGATCTCAAAGAATTCAATACAGTTTGAAAACACAAGCTACAAACAATGCACATTAGAGGTTTCAAACAAATAGAGAATGGAACACTCTTGACAGACTAGTTACAATACAAGTGGAGGTTTAGATCAATTCTATATTGTGGACTTAAGCAAACGTGTTCCAGACTGTTCCGTGCTATATACTGGATTGCATTTGTCTTTTAGACAGCAATGAGTACATTTTGCCTGGACGTAGGTGTGCACAGTCGAACAATGTGTACTGTTCTCAAAAGTCTATTTTGCTTGTCCGCACCGAAGAACACGGTGCTCCTACCGAGGGAGATTGAACACGATGAGTTCTGAAAAGCTTAAATGGTTTATTCTCACATTATGATGGCACACCTTAAGTAGAGTTAAATGGATATTACCTAAACACCATCAGTTGAGTGCAACATCGGCCCGGGGATTCCGGCCAGGAAATACTCTCAAATGTTGTTGAGTTTCACACCGATTATCAAGGCTCGGTGGAATTGAATAATTCAGATCAATTTGCTTGATTTTTGCTTGAACACTTACCCCCGTTGACCTCATGCGGATTCCGTATGCACGCGAAACAGCTATGCACCAGAATAGGTCGACCTTCATTAACCGGAAAAATTGCAGAAAGACAGAATTCATTGAAGCATTGAAGAAAGTCGTCTGTATCAGCCTGACCTTCAAAAAGACCGTATTCTTGGTGATGTGTACCACAAACTCGGTTTGGTAATCGATTGTGCATTCTCGAACACAAACATTTGCATCCCATCCATTATCTTGGAGACTTTTTGAATTTTTTACAAATCTGGTTGGCTGTCAAATTGTGCGTCATATTTTGTGTCATTTTTCCCCATTCGGGGTGAAACTAACCGTACCACAGTGAATCAAAGACTCGCGTGATGAATGCGTAAATATATTCCCGAAACACCGGTCAATATATTCTGACAAATCTTTACGGACAGTTATTACGGATATTAACACAGGTTCACCGACTTCAGAACTTGATACCAACTAAACACGCTCCACCCTAACCCATATGTTAAACACTCGGCACATTATACTAGTTAGAAAACTCAAGAATTTGACGAGGCTATGCTAGCTCAGTTATGTAACCTTGTTCGTTATGCATAAACAATTCAAACATGGAGTATATTTGAACTATTTGATTGACATCAACTCTTTTTTGATCAACACTTTTCACATCTTTACCCCATGATGGGCATTTGAACAAATGCACATTATTTGATTACCAATCTATTCTACGATTGGAACTTTTGATATTCTGCTTTCTGTATTTTTCTCTCTCCCAAACCATCGGCAGAGGCTTTAAACAACCTTTGCAACCGAACAAAATTGCATGTGACAAAATTTGGTTGGAATACTATACACATCCTTCGTGGAAACCTGTACGGGACGAATTTAGATTTTTTTTGTTTTTTCGACCTAACTCGATGCTTATTGTAGGTCTGAAAGTTGCACTGGGATTACATAGCCAGAAGCCCAATAGTTATGCGATGTTTTCGTGCCAATCCTGTTCCTATGGCCGAGGTCACTCTAGTAAAGGGAAAACCAACAATCGACATAAACGAAGCAAGTTCCCTTCACATCATTCCCGGAGTGGTAGTCAGCCTATATTGACCTATCCGAGGGTATCAGTTATCGTGGGTTGCCTGATTTGATGAACGGATTTCGGATTTGATTGAATATTGACCGAAAAAAAAGTTGAATTGCATAAAACAGAGGTTGTCGTAAGAGCACCATGTGTGATGCTTTTAGACTTGGCCAAAGGTACGTGTGAGTGTGTGTGTGTGTGTGACTCGACCGGATAGACAAATGCAAGTCTTCCCACCCGTCACGTGTGCTCATCGGATTGGGAAAAATAATTCGCGGCAATTTACAGCTTGCTGGGTTTGGACAAGTGCAACCCGGTTTTTCAAACTCAAAACTGCCTCAGATCGATTTTGCTTCGAAAATGCAATTTATGCATTTCACACAACCAACTGGAACGTGATGTCAGTGGGTCAACGATGACTTTCTCAAAACAAGCAAATAGTCAAATTTGTTTCTCAACGACGTGGAATGGGACTCATTCTCCATGTGCTTCTGCAATGTTTCGATGCTTTTTTTGAAAGGTCTACCCTTCCCCGAAATTCGAGTCCGGTCATGAAAAAACATTCACTTCAATGGTTTTCTCGAACAATACTGCTTGCGAAAATAATAAAAGTACTGAAAGTGTGTTGGTGACGTTGATTGGGTGCAATGTTTTGTTTCAAGCACCGCAGCAATCCAAACATTCGGGCAAATGTTTGTTGCTGAACGTATAACGTCTCAGCTTTTTGAACTCTCCATTATGTGATTAAGCGAAGTGATTTGCCTCGATCATGTGTGACACAAAATTGTCTCTGCGGAGTGTTATCAGCCGCGTTCTTATGATTTGAAAACCCAAAAGTCGACGCCACGAGGTGGAACCGGACTGGCAATATTCTGCTTTCTGTGTGGATTTCTGCGCGTGACATCTACTTTTGCACGCGTAATTCGCAAGCAAACTCCCCAAACTGCATGATTTCTGGCTCCGCATGTCACCGCAAAAATAAATACAGATCAATTTTTTAGAAGATATTTTTCCAAATACCTGAAAAACGCACACAGTTCTGTCTACCTTTGTGTATGACAGAAGAATAGTCACAAAAGAAGTAACTCGCCGAAAAGACTTGAACTCCGTTTGATTAAAAGCAGCCGGTACAAGGACATTTTCGATATGCTCAAATTTATTGGGACCCTCAGAAAACTTGATGAAAGTTTAAATGTAATTATATTTCACTAACCTACACGGCACGTAATCCTCGAGCGTAACACGGTCATCTGTGAAGATTGCCTACCTGAGATTGTTGGGATTCTGAGTATTCGTCTCCCAACTAAGATGCACTCCTCCATTTGGCACGTTGGTGACGGCTGAACCACCCTTCCATAACTCGTGCACATTTGTCTAGTAATAAATAGCCAGGTCAAATAATTACTATCGACTCAACTGTACTAAGAGTACTATATCGAATATGAAAGGTTGTGAGGCCAAATTGCACACTTGCATTCGTTCGTGAAATTAAATCAAATTTTTACTATTCTGATTGAATTTTCAACTGTGGCATATGTTCAATTAATCATTCACAAAAATAAAATAGATCCACGGCTGACGAATCAGAACTGTCATTCAATACCGAGGAATGCATGACCGTCGTAATTTCCGATATTTGTAAAATGCCATATGTGATCGCAGACTCTAATCTGTGCATGCTTACAGGTGAATGCCTATATTTTCCGAATGCTCTGACCCTCAACATGCTTGTCACGTAGGGAAAAATTCCCGTGTTAAACCTTCCGGTGTTGCCACATGTTCGAAACCTTCCGTACACGCACAACACCGAACAATACAAAAAAGTTCAGTTTACTAAACGGTTCCGTGATTCTGTCAGTTTTGCATTCTGATTTCGAGTATTATTGTCAACTTGTAGACAAAACTAAACGCTGAGTACTATTACTTCAAACGTTTCCATCATTTCGTCTTGAAAACAAGTCACCCCAAGTCAACAGAATCGATGAAGAGACCAGAATTGCTCATTTTCCATGAAACACTTTTGGTCTACTACACTTCGTTAGCTTCGAATTTTCAAACACCTCGTGCTTATTTGTTTGACACTTTCAATTTATTCAAATTTGTCGACGCATCAATTACGCAGTAAATGTTCACTATTCAATCGGTACAATAACATGGAAAATTCACTGTTTTAAATTTGTTTTATTAGATGCACTCCCCGAGTCTCTTTCGATCACTTGAATTTCTGTCGAATTGCATGTCTCATTTCAGTTTTCCCCAGATAATCATTTTTCGACTCTTATTGAATTTACCAAAAACAAACGAAATTTTATGGAATGATGAATATCAACCGTCGGAAATGCATGAATAAATGGACTACTCAAAAAATGCACCTAATTGTGCAATATTATACGGTTAGGTTATGTTTCGCACACACACACACACACCCGTGCACAAGAATCGTTTCCATAGATGTTTGTTCCTAGTTGAAAATCAATCATCCGCCGAATTGCACCTCGGTCACCGTGTGTAGATTCACCCAGTCCCTACTAAACCAAATCAGAATTTTTTTTTCAATACTTGGACAAACTATACTTGGGGGGTAATTATTATTCAGACAATCAGTTCAAACGGTAGGAAAAAATCAAACGATTTTTATCTCATCCAATGAGCAAATATGCTGATACGATAGATTGATTTTTATATTCGACATTATTGAATCTATATGATCTAAACAGTCATTCGATTCTTTCTCGTTTGGTAAAAACTCATCCATTAAATTGGCGTGTACAAGTCTCAGAAAACGACCAAATAACCTGGATTGAATTCCAGCGCACATTTTGCGGAGTGCCTGATTTATGACAAATTTTTTATCCTCGTGGATTCATTAGGTACGCCCAACTATTCCCGTATCCGCTAACGGAATCCAGTAGCTAGGCTGTTCTGCTTACTTGTGCATCGTTGGGCATTGATTTCTGCAAATGTTACTACGGCGTATTCTTTCGATCATTTGTTTCTCTTCTATCGTGGCTAATAAACAACAAGACATCTTGGACAATTTATGAAGCATTGTTTTCGGAAAGCTATCGACAATCCGACTCAATGACTGATGTACGAACTCTCGAGAAACCAGTCTGACTCTTGATTTCACTGTTGCCAGCTTATTGCATCATCCGGAACAGGTTATGATGCCATTCTTAACTCATGATCAAATTCGTACTAGTAAACATAAATTTGATTGCCACTCAACCGTGCATTCAACATTTTCATTTAATCTAGACTTTTGCAAATCGTGAAGTAATACTGAGGATGACAGGGACTAACACAATTGTAGGAAACAATCTTTCCATTAATTTCACGGATTACGTTTGCCGGGGTTTATATAATCGTCACAAATATTCGTCTACATAATAAACGGGACAAATGGTTGGACAACTCGAATGTCACGGTTACGGTTGGCCACAAATCTGTCACTCATGCCCCCCCTAGTTGTTTGGAACCATACTACAATCGCGACAGGTGTTCGATGAAGAATGCACACAAAATCACAGGTGTACATGAAATTTTATCCTGAAACCAAGTACTTATGTACGGTTGCGGCATTTGAAACTTGACGGTCAAAGGTAATTGAGTTCAACTCCCAAAGTAATACCTCCCGGGATGATGAAAGCAGTTCCACTAACGATATTATTGGATCGATTGACCAGCTGCCAATTCAGTAATCTTATTGATTATTTGGCATTGTACCTTTCGTTCAACTGTTTTATCAAAATCATATGATTGTACTGACATTAGCATGTTCACTAATTATCTTCATGTGATTTCCTCATCCACTGCTAATACTCCTCTAACAGTAATTTCCAAACTAAGTCAACTGTCCCGTAAATTTGGAGCCACTTTTCTAATAGTCCACTTGTGATATCACTTACGCATATAAAACTTTTATTTATCCAAATAGTCACACGTTTGTTGTTGTTGTTGTTGCAAGTACTCGGGAAAAAATTGTTAATTTACCAAGTTTCAGATCCTAGAGTTTCGAATCGAAACGTTTGCTATCTACTTCGTACGATTACAAAATTCCGGGTAAAATACAAATTATGATACTTACCAATGGTTGTTATTACCGTTACCGAGTAGAGTAGAGCTCCTGTCAAAGTCCAAGCCTCGCCCAGATCCATTTGGACTGGTGTCCGTTTAATAAGTTCATCTATTCGTCCAGTTGAATTGCACACGCAATTCGAATCGATGGAGCAATTACAATCATGTTTCCCATCCGCAGCCAGTGACATGGTTGACAAACTACAATTTGTACAGGTTATGGCATGTTCCATGTCAGCCGTGTGAAGAAAACCACGCATATTTCGAGGTCTCCATCCCGCATCGCAAGCTTTGTACGCGCTATGTACAAGATCTTCACTGTGAGAAATCATTTCGTTCAAGTATTCCAATGTAATGTCTGACAATACTAATCTGAGTTGCTCACGAAACTGCTGAAAAGCCATTAGGCCAGCATTTTTATTTTCTTCTACCGTATTACTCTCACTGATTTCGGTCAAATTGTCAGCTCCGTTTGATTCATTCTCATTGGTTGCGTGCTGTTTTTGTACCGTAAGTTCATCAGAGTTTTTCTTGAGCAAATAAACCCAATCGGTTGAGTTTTCCAACTCAAACTGACCAAAATGTTGCATGTTTTCATTTACCCATGAAATTGTGCGATATGTACAATTATCGACAAGATCTGAATGCATTTGCCAAATCAATTCTTTCACACGATTTCCCATTTGAATTAGTTCGGTCGATCGATTGACAACCATCTCGTTGTGATAATCTTGTTCGATTTTTTGAAAAATAAATGCACCACCTGCAGAATATCCAGCCACGAGAAGGCAAAGACCTATATGGGAGAACAAGAATGAAATAAAATGTTTGAGATAGCTTTTTGCTTTGTTACACTTGGTTCTTCTAGGTTTTTCGTTCAAGTTATCCACAGAAGTGGTACTCTTATCGAGTTTGTTCGTTGTACTGAATGCGGTCTCTTTGACTAACGACGTTTTAGCGATCGGATATGTTTCCACACGAGTTGATCGACGTTGACAGCATGCACATAAAAGACACGATACGCATCGCTTTTCACGTTCGATCGAACTTTCTGTCGTTACTGATCGATGAATTGAGTTATCCGTGGACAGCGGTAACGGTTTATCTACCTTGGATTTTTTCTGGGCGTTCACATTTGGTGTTAATGAACGTGGACTGGTATCAGTCAAATCAACGGTTTTCGGTTTAACTCGTACATTAGCCGAATATGCGGATGACTTGGAATAGATGTGTCTTGTCGAATCATCAACGACGGTGCTCGAAACAGTTGGTTGCTTTGAGATTGGGGTTTTCGATACAGGAGCCCCTGTGCGGACAAATCGAGGGATGGTAGAATTCGAGGGAGTGGTAATAACAAAATGCGATTCCGTCAAACTTGTCATGTGCTGTTAGAGTACTCGTACTCGATGAAATTGTTTGTCAACATGTACTTTGGCTTATCACGTATCTCTAAGGTAGCGTCTTGATCGTAGACCAGCTAATATTTAGGGAAGTCTACAGATTTTTGTTAGCGGACCAAGCGCTGATTGGCTAATTTTATCATCCAACTGACCAATCACATGCGTGACCAGTCACAATCTTAAACCGGAACATTTTTGTCCACGAATAATTAGAGAGTTAAAAATACAACAACTATCAACAAATTGGATGCTGAATGTAGAATTCTTCGAAATAAAAGAAACAACATTGTTTTTTGGTAACTCTGTGAATGCTATTACACGTTTGTCTCGAGACAAACGGCAGCTTGGGTAAATTACTAGTGCATTTCCCGATTCGAAACAGCTGTGATCGGATGTAAACATGTTCAATCGGAATTTATTTATTTATTTTCGAGGTTTAATTAGTTGAAAACCGTGCAAAATGGCTACTTGCCATGTGCGTTAGATTTGCAGAAAACTAGCAACACGCTTGTTTAATGATGTCTTGTTTTTTTTACTACACACAAGTCTTCTAGTCGACCTAGCGAAGTTGTGGCACCTTACCTTCAGAACCGTGTACACTGCACAAGAACAACTCCGAAATTATGCGATGGAGGTTCGCCCATTTATATTTGCGACCAAAATAGTGGTCGATTATTTTTGTAATTAATATTTCATTTGGAGGAGAAATCGAAACTTCCCCAGAGGAACTTCACCAGTTTTGCGGCCATTGCTCCTAATCAGGTATGCGCGCCAAGCACTTTTCTGTCTGGACACGCATATGTCTGCACACTCGGATATTGGCTTTCTTCTCTTATCTGTGATGGTTCACGGTAAATTCATTATCCATACACTATTGTTGACTTACGAGACTTATTACAATCAACTTACACCGTTTAAATTCCGACAGAAAGTTTTCGGTTAAAATCAACCAGATTTTGTCATATGCAAAATGTTTGAAACCACTCTGAAAAGTCTCGTGTCTCAACTGGCGGGGCAAATACGAGGCTAAATTGAGCTGGTTGACATTCACATGCGAATTTATATCTCACCTAGACTGGGCAAATCGACCTCTAAACAAAGTCGCTCTGTATTGTTCCCTCGTTCAGAATTTATCCCCCACGGCAAAATAACGAAATACTTTGAAGTGAGTTGACGTTGCGCTATCCTCCACATGAATACATATGCATATAACCGCCTAAACTGACTGACAGAGGAACAACGGGTGTAGAGAACCAACGTGGTTGTCTCGTTGAAACCGGTGCTGTCAGTGGACGGTAATTATCTCGAACAACTCGTTCGGCATCTTAATTGAAGCTCTTATGAGGTAGCCATCTGACAGTGCAACTAATCACCAGTGCGGACGTGAGAACTATGCATGCCAGCAACTACACACAAAATTGGCTTAAACACTTATTTTTCTATCAACTACGTCAGAAAAAACGTTGTTTATTACCTAATCAGCTTTTTATCTTTCGATACGGAGCACGGTCATCGTGTTTTCTCCAACGGTTTTGCTTGTTCACGCAGAATAGCCAGTGAAAATAATGTTCTTGCATATAACGCGCGCGCGGCCGCCAACACACGTACGCGCACACGCACACGCACACATACACACGCACAGACATACAAATTTACACACATCTGAAATGCATAAAAATATGAGCTTACTATAGCCGCTTTTTTGAATCGTATGATCTGCAACTGACAACGATAAAGCACCAAACGTTGCTGGTCTGCTGGGTGTCGATCTGGCTGTTTTGATGTTTCATAGTATACGGGGTTATTTTATTGCATACACATCGCTACCACGTTGGACAAATGACAACATTAACGAATCCTTACCAGAGAGAATCCGATTTTGTGAAAACATTCAATTTGTTCTCTTAACTTGAACACACAAAAAATCGATGTTTTATTGTTAGGGAAGTAGACCCGTTGGACTCACGTTACCTTGGTATCCCGAATTTTGTTTAGTTGTTTTTGACAGAATGGAAGAGTAATTGGAAAGACTGACCACTCGGCGGCATTCTTGACTGTTCCTGGATATGTACGGTGAATTTTGCAATCGGAAAACTCCACCTAGTCAGACTGAGTCTCATCAGAGTCTGACCGACGCTGGCCAGGCGGATTAGGTCTTGGCGTTTGGATGTGAAGATCACGGGTTCGAGTCCTCCTATCGTCGATAAACTTCCCCATTTGGCAGCACTCTGCTGGCCGCGGGCTCTTTCTCGAAAAACGATATACACTGTTATTCCATTATTAAAAAAATTAATAGATAAAAGATAATAAGGACCAATAAATTAACAAAAAATGAATTGTTATCTGAACAGGAATCTACACAACAGTGCTATCGAACAAACTAAAGAGAGGCATTCCCACGGGCTGGTCCAGACCAGGGAAGCATTTGAAATTTCGATCATTCAAGGCAATGAGTTACAATTGTACAAAATACGGATTTCTAGCAGAAGTTGTCGTCTAGCTATAAGCCAGTTTCACTCGTCGAAATGTTTTTTTTCCAATGTTGAAATAGTAACGGAAATGGGGGAGAGCACGTGATCAACGGGATCAATAATAGCATTGCTCTTGTTATGGCCCAGTTAATGTATGGTCAACATGTAACTTAACATTCAGCAAACGTGAACCGTGTACCCTTAGTTCCAGATTCCGCTTTGCATCATTATTGTCTAAGTCTACTA
The DNA here is from genome assembly GCA_008360955.1 of Fasciolopsis buskii. Taxonomy (NCBI): domain Eukaryota; kingdom Metazoa; phylum Platyhelminthes; class Trematoda; order Plagiorchiida; family Fasciolidae; genus Fasciolopsis; species Fasciolopsis buskii. The sequence goes on along the minus strand of LUCM01002333.1, from coordinate 197,578 downwards.
ATCGCCACTGCTGGGGATCAAAGGTGGGATTAATTCTGGCTCGTAATCTCTCATTCCCGGGTACACATCCCAACTCAGGACAGTTTACTCACAAAGAAGAGCTTGCTGTATAAAGCTTTCGTAATATTTATGCTGATGCAAGCTAGCGGGTCATGTGACCAGATCTTTAACACTTCTTTTACCTATCTTTGTCGAATAGCATTCGTGTGAATGTCCAAAACGTGGATGTTGAAATTTTCAATGCGTTTTTATACTTTGAAAGTCATCTCGTTAACAGCATGGCATTGACAGAACATGTGATCTTTTCCCGAGACAGATATCCCAGTCTGATAGTTCAGAATGCTAGTTTTATCGATGTTGTCGAATTTGTCAGGGCCCAGGATGTCTTCATGCACATGTCGTTAATGCAATACTTGGGACAGAGAATGGTCACCCTAATCAAACAATGGATAATGCTTAATTAGGCGTTTTCACTTGAAAGGAAACATTGAAGGCAGTTTCCAGTTTCACGGAGATTTTTTAATTCTGCGAGAGACGGGTACAATTACAGTCTGCAGGGATCTCGAAGCATCAGCTTTCTGTGAGGAGCTCGTGTAAGGGCGTGGAACACCAATGTAGTTGAACTAGCAAAAAACATTGTTTCATTATTTCGAGGTGTTATATGATCAGAATACAAAATACTACTGACACCGAAAGGATTTGAAAGTTGACCTGAATGCACTCCACGCATACGATAGCAGTTTATTCTACTAACCAGAATGCGAAATGAATACTAATTAATTTGGACATAATAGGTCATTTGTTGCGTTTTCACCATACACGTGTCGCCCAGTTAACGGGAATCACTCGTTTCCTTGGAAAAATATAATTTAGGATTTTAAATCAGCTTTGGCCAATTATTTTTTGTTTTGAATTTGTTGACACTGCCTGTTTACACATTTCTAATCCCTCCTTTCCATCTGTAATTGTAATGCCAATAAGTGTTATTGTATACACAATAGTCAAGATTAAAAGACATGCTTACATTTGCCCCCTCCCAACTATATGACTTCTATGCATTCTATTCGAAAGAACTTAGGATTTCCGGATGTCGATCGATTTGATTCATTCGGACACATGGACAACTAAAATGCAAAAAACCTGAGATAAATTTTGTCCAAACCGGATTGTATTTTATACTTTTCAATTTGATTTTAACAAATTTACTTCGTATCGAGCAAGTAGAGGCGTTGTTTTCGGAATGCTAATCGAGTCTGGCAAAAATCTTTCATTCATTATTTTCCCTGATTTCATTTCAATTCTTCCCGGCGCTAAGTAACCAGCACTCGAAATCCGATACAGTCAATAAAGGTGGAACACTGGTCAGAAGTTGGTACAGTTGAATCCAAACAAAGGTTGATATCGGACGGAAATTCCCTAGCACACTTGGTTTTTCTATTGCCTATATATGCGTTACTTTTGCTTGTATGTGCAAGTTTCCCATAAAGAATCGTTTCGTCAGAAAACCCAAAAAGACAAACCCGCCCAGTAACAGGAATGAAATCTTTCGTGCAAAAAAAAACATTTAAAATGCAGTAGACCAAATTCCCGGACAATGATGTATGATGTTCATTTTCCAGAGGGATTTGGTGGTGATATTCTCGGATTTGACAGTCATGAATCAGACCATTCCTGCTATTCATGACTGATTTGGACAGTGTTCCAATTCGTCCAGTCTGTAGACCCAAGAACAAATACTAGTGACACAATTGCATGGTCATAATTTCGGAATAAATTCAGAAAAATCAGAACATTCCGAGCACGTGAACGTCGCTGAATGCAAAAATTTTGGCCTTTGCATTTTTGGGAGGTCCCGTGGACCTCGACCTGATAATCCACCTAGGGACATTTCATTGGTTAGGTTTTCTACACCTTTCCACCATGTCGTGATCTGGCTACTCCGACCCGCCTTCCAAACTGGATCCAGTTTGAATAACAACGTCCACTAACGTAGTGGATGTGGGTACGTGCGCAGCACGTGTCCGAATGAATGCTTTTGCTAACCTCCAAGCATGGTTACCGAATACCCTACGTCTTTTGAGTTGCTAAAAATTGTCTTCAGCTTAATTGAGAATTTCGGCAGAAGAACAAAATTGCTTGCTTACAGTAAGTCAGACGGTTTTCTGTCTGAGCACATATCGGTGACGCTATCCTCTCTTGATGACGGGGTCAACTAGTATGACATCTTGGATTGTAAATCTGGAAGAAGAAGGGTGATGAAAGAGGGTTTTGTTTATTCCAGGACGGAAGACAGATTTTTCCGGTATGCTTTTGATTGAGATGGGAGCACGACAAAACTCAACGGTCCAATGAGATGATTTCCTTATTCTTAGTCATGTGTGCCGAAGGATCAGTCCGACCATAGAGCCTGCATCCTCAGCCGCAAAGATTTGCTTCCTGGCCGCATTCCGAAGGAATTTTCTAAATTGAATTGAATCCAGTCGGCTGTCGAATTGTGACCCACATAAGATCATATATTATACATTATATATAGTAATTATAATGACATGTTAGATAGAACAGACCAAAAACTGTCACTGCCAACATAGTCCCAACTGGTTGACAAAGCTGATGTCAGTAAAAAATCGATAGTGTCTCTGGGTCCCCGATAGCTGTAAGTTCGAATATAAACAAGTGCACACAACCCACCTTACTCCATCTTTGGACCTTTTACGGACACAGTAAGAATCGGAGGATTTGTAATAATCTTTTATCTTTTGCTTCTTTTATAAATGAAACAACAATGTACGTCAATTTCTAGGAAGGGGGCCGCAGCCAACAGAGGGCTGCCAAGTGGGGAAGTTGACTGACGGTGGGAGGATTCGAACCAGCGACCCTCATGTCCAAACGCCCCGACCTTATCCGTTTGGCCACCGCCGGCCTATGCAACACGTTTTATTTTGTATACCAAAGCGTTTAGTACAGTCTTTGTTTGCCATTGGGATGATATGAGTATCACGCTGCGCAGAATTTAATCTTTGTGTGCGTTCAGTTCAGCTGAAAATTTAATGTTACAAAGTTCATAGATCTTTAGAATATTCTACTTGAATGGTTGAAAGTAGTAATCGGAAATTTTAGCATTCCGTAGTTCTTATTTTCCTTCTCCACTTTTCAGTAGTTGAAGTCTTGGTGACTGGGAGCCACTATAAAAAGTCGATTGCAAGGGGTCTCGATGATAAACCCTCTGATTAGCGCGACTCAGTGTTGCTATTTACTTATTCCCATCAAATCCGATTTTCCTTTTGCTCGATTTTTAACTGCCATTGTCTAAAATAATCACTGGTTTCTTTTCGTACTCGTTTCTTGCCTTTGTCGAATTTGATAACAATAATAGTTGACCGGAATTTCGTTCATGGATGAGCTAGTTGTCTGATAATTGGACACTGAACCCACAAGCGTCGTTGACAGTGTACGCTGGTGGGCCGTCATACAAGCACCTCGGTGAACTCGCAAACTGCCGTTGAAGTTCTACTTGAGAATATTGCCACTATGGAGTGGAAAATTAAGAACGATAGCGTTTCACAAGTGCGGTAATGGAAATGCCTTTGTGGATTTTTGATGCCCTCGATGGTATGATTCGCTTTCCAAACTGCTAAGAGTTCATCGTTTCTTTTTGCATTCCCTTTAGTAAAGTGAAATCCCATGATTTCAGGCACCCGTCCTTGTCTCCGATGTCCACCTCTGAAACTCGGACGATATTGCTTGTCACACCCGTGTTGAGTGCTTGAAGCTCGGCAAATCGATCACTGGGTGCATCAAGTTAGGGTATACCAGGACTGTTAACTTGTCTTGGCAAAAGTGGGACTAAACTTTAAATTTTCGTATTCAAACTTACACAAAGCTTTGTTCGCCCTGAAGGATGGTGAGTGATGCAGTCCTATAACGTAAGCATGATATACCGTAGTATTATTACAGCACTATGGGTTACTTCTTGCCCGGACGAGTCTCTTCAAAGATCATCTTTCATCAGTGGACGGTTGCTAGAGTAATATGCCAGATGAAGAACAACAGAGATCTGATATGCAGATTTTCGGACACAGAGCAATTTGAGTTTAGCTATGGGGGATGAGTGAGGCATACATCTAGTAAGGTTATTACACATCGGATGTATTAAAATCTATTTGCCGCGATCTCTTATTCCAACCCCATTCATCGGTTGCCTCGATTCTTATTCAGTCTCACCCCTCTTAGTCATGTGGGTACAAACGAGTGGTCACCGAGCGGTCAACCCAGCTGTTCATTTATTTGTTATAATCAAACAATTCATACTAGGTCTTCCCAAGTTAGGACCTAATGGCAGATTGTAATCGTCTAGCGGGATCATTGTCTCTCATTTGGCCTCAATATCGAATAGTGTCCAGCTTGCCTACTAGCATGTTACCAAAAACTAAACCGCTTTCAATCCGTTTTTGAACTGGCGCACTTGTTCGAATCCGTATTTGTCCAATAGCTTGCAGTCTATCGGACCCTTTGGCCGTGTATCATTCACTTGAGTCCAAACGGGTTTGTTGGCCAGTCCTGTTTCCCGCATGTAGTCAGGTCTCACGGTCGAATGACACATCCAGCCTTCTCTTACAGTCACCATGCTCGATTAGTAGTTCATCGGAGGCCTTAGGCAAGATACGAAAGCCAAGTGACAAGAAGGAAGAAAAAAGAATTCCTTGAGCCTCTCCGAGATGAACAGAGAATGATGTGACGACAATAGCGATGATGTAGGTGAGTCGAGTTTGGTTGCTATAGCAATAATCTCCTACTATTAAGTAAACAAGAGAAGCTAATTTTCGGTTGGGCAGCGGTGACAGCAATACTGTTCTGCGGACACAATTACACTCACTTATCGAAGTCAAAGAACCAGAGAAGATTAAAGTTGTCAGTTTCTACGAAGTACAGTAAACCAGAGCATACTAAATCGGCTAAGGCATCAAGTGTTGGCCGCCTGCAATCATAAACAAATTACTAACCTTCCGAGCTATAAAAAGCTCACTTTGTAATTGAAATAGTCAGTTTATTGATCACCTCTAGGGATTTAAACCCAAGCTGTAGGGTAACCACGAGTATGATACTTACTAGTCTCCATGAGTCGACTATTGAGTTGATGTGGTACACATATCACCATGTTTGGTAAATGGTTGAGATTGTTACTAATCACAATTCCTTTTAAATTTTGGTTTGAAATCTGTCAGGTTCCGCAGGTCTCTTAGTTTCAAGTTAGTTTATGATATCCGATTCTACGCTGGAATTTACATCAAACAAATCAGAGGTCGGACAGGATGCCGGAAGTCATTTTGGGGAAGCGAACAAACCATGGAATTAGACAGTCGTTTTCGCCATGCTTTGTGTACTAAATTGCTTGTTGAATTTCCCCGTCTCGATTGGATGTTGGTTGTTGGCTGATGTAAATTATGGACGTCAGACCTCACGAAACCGGATAATATCGAATGTTTCTTTTCGCAAGATCCTTTCGAAAACTCATTGTGCATAACTTGCATATCTCGTGGAAATACTTTGGCCACGAGAGAGTATTTCGACAGCTGGGATAATTCCATGTCGCAACAATGACGAACTCCGTTAGTTGACTTATTGTGCCGGGAGGGGGGCTGTTGTTGGTGAGTAGCAATCAAACTGTTAGTCATTTGTCACATGGAACCAATTTATAACTGAAAATCCCAAAATATAAAACTTGACATCCTTCGGATCTTGCTTACCTGTGTCGTTCGTTTTTTTGCCAAGTAGGGGATGAGGACAGTTCATGGAATGACCGCGAACACTGTTTCCACCAGCCTAGGTAATCTTCATTAAGTGCAAGTTACGATTCCGTGGCTCGCGGTGTGCTTCTGCCAAATAGAGGTTGGCCAGTTTTGCTCGGCCAAGCACAATCTAATTTCCGTGGTCTATTAAATCCTTGCCGTTCGTACCATTTTCGTCATACATTCACATCGTCTTGCCATCTAATGTCAAGTCAGAATGTGCAAATCATCCGTACAGGAGATTGGTTCAAAAAATGATAACGATAAAAAACGCCACACGTGTGAATGACACTCAAATCTGTTTGAAACGATCGATTACGCATGATCTCCCACTTCGTCGTTGTCAAGCTGCTCGTGTACTCGTTAAGAAGCTGATAAAAATCCCGAAATGATCGGTAACCAGAAGGCTGTAATTTACTTAGTTCATTTTCGAACACCGTCGCCAACGTAACCACTTGACTGCCGCCAAGTTTGAATAGTTGATTCGAAATATATTTGGATTTTGCATGCTATCAAAATGTACACGGAAGACCAGAACACCGCGACAATAAGTTTATTTCAAGTTTTTCGCAAAACCGTCTTAGTGAGCAGAAATTTTAGTGAATTGGACAGTCGTATATATGCGAACACTAAAGTGTACACTCGATTGATCGCCAAAAGGCATGCATCTCGACTGCTTGTCGATCAAGTCATCGACCAAATTACAGATTTGGATTGCATGTGTGACGAGTTATTCATCGTTGAAAATTCCTGCCTTTAACGGGTTGAATGCGAACACAGATAAACAAGAAAACCCCGGGTTCGAACATTAACGATGCCAACCAATCACCACGTTTTGCAAGTTACGTGCTGCGTCATCCATTAGTGTGGCTGAAGGAAACTGAAAATGAGATTGCCGTCACGCAGTTGGTATCCACGTGTTCTAAGGTTTTGTCGATTGCGATTTCTATTCAGTAAAGCATTTGTACCTGCATCAGCGTTTCTTCTTCAAGGGCTCGAAGGTCGCCGGAGGGAAGTTGGCGGATTTTGGAATCAACGGAGGCGAATGTCAACCGCAGTTCGCCGTTATCGGAGTCCACAATTTCACTGCATTCCTTAGTGAGCTCGGATATGGATCGTGAACACATCCAACAACACGTTTGCAGAATGAATCAATTCCCTGGGAATAGTAACAAATCGTCCACGTTTATTTTAGCTTCTTCTGTGTTTGTTCACAGTTGGTGGTATTTAGCAAAAAAAGTCGATTACTTCCACAGCATTTTGACCGGGTGTTGATGTCTCCGAAAAAGCTTTAAATGTGGATCACTAACAAGGGAAACTTTTCATTCTTCCGACGCACGTGCAAACACGTTGCTTGTACTAGTAAATTGCTGGCCGACACATCTAGCCGATTGCTGCATGCATCCATGAAACAACAATTTGTCGCAAGTCCTCACTTATCGGTGATCGGCATTTAAGTTTGAAAAAAGCGTTCAATCTATGAACGATCAACGATTCAGTAACTGGGTTTAATCCAGTCACGTTCGCAATGGCTGATCGAACTGGCAAATAGAAGCAATCGGGCATCTGCAAGGCCAGTGTTTGCCGAGAGGTCTGGAAGTAATGACAAGAGGAATTTGGAGCCATCCATTGCGAGGCGATGAACCGGACGTGACCGTTCAATGTTCTTTTTGTTATCTGATACACAGTTCCGTGACAAACCGTCTTTGTTCGCCCCGACCTAGTAGTTGTCACAGGTTGGCATTTAAGATGGGATGGAAATATCGGAGGGCAATGTTGATCCCCTAGGTGAATAAATGGGGTGTTAATTTCCGAAATGAATTTTCCACGTCCAAATGGAAGTACAAGCTGCGGCTAGCACAGACAAAACTGCGCACGAGTTCCCTTTTTCTCACCGTCTGTCGACATTGTGCCAGACTAAATTGCACCTCAAAGGCCAGTCAAGTCCCGTGCTAAAGATTGACACAATATATTGCAAATTTCCTATTTGATAACAAACTCGGTAAATTTGCGACATATTTTTCGAAAAACGGTCAGATTATTTATTACTTATTAGATGTTCTAAAGTGTGGTTGATAATTATTGATTTTAGTAGTAACAATGAGCTGAGACTGTGTGAAGACAGCTTATTTTGTGAGATGCGTTGAAACCGCTGGTATAGCCCGCCTCAAGGGGCCAATTGTTCTACACAAAGTTTTTTATTGTTGCCGATACAATCGTTTTTTGCCTTTGCATTATTTCATTTCCAGTAGATTTGTCTTGAAACAAACGGTACCTTTTTTGTAGCATGAGTTATATTGGAATGAAAGCGTGTGTCTTCCCCGGATAAGTCAGGTTGCATTGCTTGGGAAACTGAAAAATGTATTACTAAACATAGTCTGATAAAAAGACGTTGTTTCACCCGATCAGTCTTTAATTGCGCTTAGTTGGTTAATTTGTCCAGTGGTTGGGAGTTGGACGAGACACCAGGAGCAACGTATCCGCGCTTTGGACCAGAATAAAATGCGTGAACGTTTACCTACGGAGTGAATCTCCGACCTAAAGTGAATTGAAAAAGAAACCACGAAAGAAGAAACATTACTTTAGTAAATCACAATATGGTAACTGGTATTCGGTAACAGATTGTCCTGTTTGATCGTCGTCTACTGTCAGATAACACCGTCCTGTTTAGTTCCCGCCTCGGAGTGAATTGCAGTATCCTCGTTTGCAAATAGTTTGATTTGAACAAATGTGTCCGAACATTGTTCAGTCAGTGTCAAAGGGGCCAGAATGCTCGTTTCTCGTATGAATTCTCTGAGTTCGTATCGTGAAAAATCACAAGCAGCATGCCGATACAGTTTCACAGCAGATTGCCTCATCTGACGATCCGTTTGGATATCATGGTCATTATTTGAACAACTCGTTGATGAAGTAAATACTAAAAACATAAGAAATAGTCTCAGACCAATTTGAAATTTCATTCAACTGGGGAAAGTTGAGCCCAAGCAATTCATGTCAGCATTGTACGAGATGGACTTGGGATTAGGGAAAAATAGTTAATATTTGCCGCAACGCCTTATCTGGCTCAGTATGCACGGTGCGTGATTTGAACATAGTCCAAATCCGCTCGCGGTTTCTCAGGCAAGGCGTCGGCTAATCGCCCTAAACGCTTAATGAAATGCTCCCACGTGGCAGTCATTTCAAATAGCTTCTGCTGAAGAAGTGTTACGCAAGACCTTCTTGCGGCGACGTTTCGGCCAAGGTGAAAGGAAGAAGACCAATGGCCAGCTCTTTATCCTTGGTTGTCTGTTCTTGGTTAAGCTGCCTGGTGGATATGGCTAAAATTGGATTTAGAACCAACCAGGAATAGCGTACAAGGCATAGAGGATTATCAAAAAAATCTCATCTGAATTTTTAGGAGCGTAAATAGATGATTAGTCTATTTAGGAATCACATTTTCAATAGGGTTTGTGGCAAAGGGGTGTACCAGATACCTAGTATGACTAATCTCATCCCAATGTCGTATACACTGACCAATCAGTCACTGGTCTCTAGTAGATTTCCGGACCTCCTGACCAGATCATTGCGTTACCGTATGGGTTAGACCATTTGGTCACAGGATCGAGTTACGACCTTTAACTCAACCCTCTACTTCGGTTTGGGTGCACGGGTACTATCGGCCCCACAGAGAAACCATGGATACCGATGGATGGCCGAAGATGCGAAAGTGGAGGGTAGAGAAACTGTTATGTGGTGAACTGCACACATCGTTTCTTTTCCGCCTTGATATCGCCCATCGTTTCTGACTCCCGTTATGGCCCCGACTGCATACGATTTGTGCAAAATATATATGTATAAATAAGTTCATTTCAATTCTTATAGACGTTAACATTAAACCAACATCACGTTCGGTTGCCACCTCACAACACCTTCTGTTCAAACAAGAAAAGAGATTGAGAAATGACTAGATATGAACGCAAGGAAATAAGTTGGACAGCTATCCGGAAAACAAAAGATTTCAGATGTAAGAATGCCCCTGTGTACGGCATTCAGCCGTATCACCTGTTGTCTCCATCGATGGATCTCATGGACGCCAGTTCCGCAGTCTTACTGAACTGAACAAGTCCAGTAAATGCTTTTATAATTTGTTCGATGTCATCAACTGATTATGCCGATCAATAATTTATCCATTATCTGTCTCAGGGAACAACGAATCGAAAGACAGTCGTTTGGTGAACAGGAATCTACCATCTTAAACTACTTAGGTTCATTACCTTTCTCAAAAATGGAAACCCTAAGGTCTGGTAAGTTATGTCTAGGCCAAGTGCACCTGTCGTTGGGAAATAATGAATTTATTATTGCCTGAGCTAGAACTATTTGAAGGGCAATTGGTGGATGAAATCTCCTTAAAAATTAGGACAATATCAAGTTTTATTTACTGAACACGAGAGCTGTTCGTTTCTTACGATTTTCCATTTCCAGCCAAGCGTTCTGAATAAACCTCTGTCCAAAATAGAAGGTCCGGAATCCTAATCCCCGATCCCGGGGGTCATTGTGATGGCCGTCAGCAGTTCCCGGTCGTCCGAATCTTTCCTGTACATCAGGTTTCGCGGTTCTAGGCCATGTTAATTTTCAGGATCAAGATGGTCGTCTTTCACCAGTCTAGCTGCTATGGGGCATCTGCCTTTCTCCATACTCGGGAGCGTTGCATATAGTAAACAAAAATCAGATTTCTTAATGTTGAGGCTGAGAAGAATATCAGCATCGAGTATGCCGGGAACGAACGAACAAACGCATTCCGACAGACTTAGTCCCCATCGAATTAGGGATTGTGATTTCGTGTCACGGACGTATGCTGGTGTTAGCTGGTCACCCTTTCAGTAAGTGAAACGTCCCCGAGTTCGAGTTGGGCTATCGGTGTTATCTCTTGATGGGCAGTAAGTTCACGAACTTTTCTGACTCCACGAGCCATCTCTAGACATCCGTAATTATGGAAAATGGTTTTGGTCAAGTGACAATTCTTTATCTATGTTATCTCAGGGAATCAACCACGTACTACGGGATGGTCGATGTTGGGAACAGCAACAACACAGCAAAAAGGTGATGACTCTCTGGAGTACGTCAACATTCTGTCGGCTGTGCAGTAACCGAAACCACGTCGCATTCGGTGTATACTTAAATATATATTTTACAAAGCTGTCCATTGAAACAGAAGATAAATTTCAACCACTCATCTAGTAGATCACTAAAGCTGTTCAAAAAATGCATTTAGATCACAGATATCATAACCAATTTATAGGGGCAAAAGGTTAGTTCCGTACGGGAAAGAATCACTTTGGACCGACTCGGAAATCTGGTAAATTGCATTTCATCGGGTATATTGATTATCATTTTCCAGTTTTCCTGTCCAATCACTGACAAGCGAACCCCATGATTTTTTCAGATATTTAGCGAACAATTTCAAACAGATGAGTGCCTAACCAAAAAAAATATTCAACTCGATAGATGAACAGACTTGCTAGGATTACATATTTGTCTATGCGATCATCTTTGTCGAAACAAGGCAAAACTTCGAATCGGTTTACTATTGAATAGCCATTGGGATGAAAAGAATCTGGTTGGAATAGAAGCATCAATTCAGCGATTAAAATATTTTGACCAACTGATTTTCGTTTGTTTGTTAAAAATATTAGTTATTTTGGGAAAATCAGAACAGTTGTTACAGGACTTGTATGAATTACCTATCCGAGGAGATAATGTGTCATCTTTCACCGGATATCCACATGATAACCTGTGCGACACTGATTCCCGATCTGGAATCATCAACTTTATTGGCTTCGTACTCCTAGATGATAAAGTTTATTTGACGACATACGTGCAAACGATCTTTGCACGTTTCCTGCGTTCATACATACAACTGAAAAATTCTTTATTCTCCACGGTAAACCGAGAATAGAAAAATCCTTGCATCTCATGTCTGGTGAAGACAAATGATTTGTTCATGCAAATGATCAACTGTTGATACCTGGTCAAAATTAGACTGTTGGACGTATAATTGCGTCTCAACGTGAATGGCTTTTATAGACTCACATGAGACAGCGCATCATACCGCCGAATTTTCCCAACCAACTCGGACCAAACTGAGAGAATCGACGATGTGTTCAACATCGATCATTTTTGAAACCAGTAGACAGTTGCTCACTAGGATCTTATTTTGGTCGTTTGGCACATGATTGATTGATAATCTCATCGAAAACTTACACCGTGGTTTGCCGGGAAAATTTCGTTTATCCAACCCTTCGTTGAATCTACTACTGATAGCATCAAATAAGTAATTTGCTTTTATGTCAATTAGTTGAAAAACCCTATCAAAGACAATCCACATTATCAATGTTGTTCGCTATCCCGTTTTCATAACTATTGTGTTCGATGTTGTCTGCGAAAACATATATTGTATGTATAAAGTTCGATACTACCATTTGTATTTTTTGCCTCGCACAAACAACTTCCATTTTTTCGATTGTCAATTAACCGTTTGAAAATGTTTCCGTCCAATCAACACAAGATCCACCGTTCCTGTCAGTGCCAATAATCTGAATGTTCACGTTGTCGGTACTCACACTACTGACGATCCGTTCCATGTCAAGATGATTTCCAATTATGGTCTCCTTCGCTCACGATCCCCTTCTGGTTGGATCGTACAACAAACAGACACAGAAACTACTCAGTTCCATCGACGATCGATCACTCTGCTTGTTTCTTTGATGTTTACGTTTGCTTTGAAATGTAACCTCCTAACTAGAGTGTTTTGTCGCACTGACCGGTCTCCAGTAAAATTTTATTTAAGCCTGCGTACTTTTTATGACTGATCTGCAAAAAACTGGACGCTTAAAGCTTTGAAATTAGTTAGACATCATTAGGTCACTGTCGGGAACAACCGAATTAATCATGAGATAATGTTACTGGTAGAGGTTGGCTTGACCCCGTCAGTGAATATTTTTTCGGGATTTTGTCTGGTTGACACCACTGTATTTGCGATTTTCGCACATTTTCTCGCTAAATTATGGTTATTTAATAATAACCACTTTCACGAGTGATGTTTTCACGCCAACTTACGGCATAATTTGATAGAACATTTTTTCACTTCTGCAGACAACTGTTGTTAGAAATCCGACTCACTTACGCACATACTAACTTCTACTACGAATCCCAAACTATATTTCCTTGTCACCGCTGTTCGTATCAAACGCGGATATCACGACCAAACGACAATTTGTGTGATCAGCCTTGCTACGAGGGCTCTCGCTGTTATCTCATCTGCGTCGAAAAATTAACGGAGATCACCGGAAGAGATTTCGCGTTACAGAGATACTATCGGACAAACCGAAATGCACGTATCGCCATGCAATCTTGAAATCGCATCCTCGGATGACGTGTCCATTTCGTGAGATGATGTCGGTTTCTCGCCCAATCTGTTTAGGAAAGTCATAAAATTCAACTTGTTTATGTCAGTTTCGTGACTTTAGTTTCTGAGTTGGACGATCGTTAACACTGCTCGGTTGTCGAACCAAACGACAACGGACAGTAAGACGTGTGTGCTTTGAAACGGGACTCCGGGTATCTTGCCATTTCGTCCTCGACTGTCACGGTGTCAGCATTGTCGTGCACTTTGAGTGTCAGCAATCAAGTTACAGGAAGCAAACAAGCTGCACGTTTTCTTCACGTTTCGTCACAACGGACCGTGTAATCTACTTCCGAACTTCGTCCAAAATGTGATAGACGATATATTTCCATGTGTCTTCTCCGAATAGCACGATTTGTTGTGAGAATTGGGCAAAGAAATCTCGATTGGTTTAAAGCTTGAAGCTGATTGGAAGAGTAATGAAGGTGGTCTAGTTGGAGTGTTTTTTATTCCGATTGTAACATAGGCGATTGTAAATAAGCAAAGAGAACATCACTCACGAAAAGAATTCACGTAAAGAAAATGCATACAGTTGACTGAATCATAATCAAACATAGATTTTGTATTCATACGAAACAACATGCAGCTATTGTAAAAAAATCACATGTTCATACGCACACAAAAACGAGAACGTGTGTGTACACTCAAATGAATCAAGGTTGAAACAAGCGAAAAAGAAAACAGCTAGATAAGAAAAAACTAGGACCATCTAATGAACAAACAGGCTGACGGATAGTGCAATCAATCAGCTGATACAATTCCACAACTTGTCAGAATGTTTGACTCATTTGAATGAAACATGGTCACGTGAAACAGTGTGACTAAGTAAAATACTTCATTACCGATCGCAATCCAAATATAACCTTGACAGTTTAAACTACCGTTTGTGATATTTCGGTGTTCTTGATTTGATTTGTTCCAGTCAAACAAGCATTGCAAATCAGGAACACAAAACAACTTTCGGCAACTTTAGTTCGACTTGACTAGGTGAGGCTAGTAACGAACCCATGCAGCAACTAAGGAGTTCGTGATAGTAATATTTGGGCAAAAGACTCAAGCACCGGCCAGGAAATTAAACGGTTCCGTAAGCCTACTGGTGGAATGTGAATTTGAGTGTATCACTACAGCCAACGGAAAATAAACTTTTCGGTTTCCCTTCAGAAGATCGGGACCAAATCAGAGGCATGATTTTCACCCCCGATCAAATCGAGCAGTAGGTATCGAACAAGATTTACGCATCTGAGCATGCAACAATGGTCAGTTACTAGAAAAGTGGGATGTTTGATCTGAAAAATACCAGTTAGCTTTACATCGTCTCTAAATGAAAGTGACCAGAATAAATCTGACCGATACGAATAGTTTCATCAGTGAGTGAATGAAACAATCTCGGACACAATTCTCACGAGGAGGGCCGAAGCCGTTTAGCCGCTGCCCCAAAACCGGAACTGATTTGGTCAGCCTTGTTTGTTTCATCGTCTACCTTCTTTATTACTAAAGCCACAATGTTGATCGTGTTTGGGAAGGGGACGCGGCCAACAGAGGAATGCCAAATGACGAAGCTGATAGCTGTTGGGTAAGGGGGGTGGGATCGAGCCCATGGCTTGCAGGCTGAAATGTCACGGACCGCTTGAATACCATTAACGAAACATGATGTTTAAAGTTTGAACATCAGTACTCGCAAATAACGCAACATCCCGTTCTAGATGTTTCAATAGAGCTCAGTATAGACAAACTTACTAGCCAAAAGAAGACACTTCCTAAATCGAGATTGCTCGCTGTCTGCAGTCCCGTACTGACAATGCGTTTTATTAGTGACTGCGAAACAAGTCTCACTGTTTCCATATGACAAACAAGGTGACGTATGCATTTTCACGTGAGCAATCTATCACAGCGTGCTACGATTAGTCCTCGAAGACTTTTTTTACATTTTTGCAAGATGACAAGTGTAAATTCTTTTTTCTCCTATTTTAATTTTTACCTTCACGTTTTTTGACTGAAATGCGACATTTATTCGCAAATGCCTATACAATACAATACAATGCAATGTGACACAACATAATGCATTACAATAGGTAGTTTTATTGCATTTTGTAGGACTCTCGAAAAACGTGAACGGAATAAACCGTGGTTCACCGTGTTCGATAGTTCATGGGGAAAAACTGTAAGTGCGCGTCTGCACCGCTGTCATTTGTGTCAATTTAATTGAAACAAAGTGAAACTGATTTGTATCAACGGCTCGTTTGGAATACTTTATTTGATCACTAAATAAAGACATTTGGACCAGGGATTGGCACGGATTTACCTAAAACGATGAAAATATGCCAAACACTCCTGGAGGTGGTATTCGGAGAGTGTGAACAGGAATGATCTTCCGGTACAAACTTTTGGTTTACACCTTTGTAGTGTTGGTGCTTCGAATAGCAAAAGGGAAGCAAAAAGCCACAATTTGGACTGCCACCACTCCAAGACAATAGACAGAAAACAGTTCGAGATTTATTTACATATCATGAATTTACCGATGTGGTACCAGGTATCCGCATTGATCGACTATCTTCAGACCAGTGTCACCTGGAGCATATTCATATTTTACGTTCTGATGTGGGTACGGTTCTGATTATCTACAAAAGACATGTACCGAACAATGTCACGTGACTGGCGTGTAGATCGATAAAACGTGCACCGACAGTCTACGGGAATAAAAATTGTTTGATTTCATACGTGAAATGTTCCACTGAAAACTTGCAATGTGAACATCCTTTGTTCTAGCTCGGACAATCTTATCAAACGGAATTCCCAGGTTCGTATGACAACCGGAATGAAGTTTGATTTGGGATAATTTAATTAGTTTGTCATAAAAATTGATGATCAGTATAGATCAGCTGTTGTATTGAATGAAAAAAATATTTCCCCTAGGTTTGACTATCCTTGAAGTCAGTTATTGTGGCCGGGCACGTTGCCATAATTCAGAGTGAAGTTTCAATAACAGAATGTCAGTGGAAATTCATCAATGATCTTCCAAGTATCTCCAGTCGGGTTTACAAAATTACACATTGTTATCAGGCATGCAAAAACGTTTCGTCGAATTTATTGGAAAAACGATGCAGTTCAAAATTTCCGATTTGAGAAGGACTTTTGGTTGACCGAAACACGCAAGGAAAAGTAGTGGAGAGGTGAAATATTCAGAAGACATTTTGCTGTCTAGATTTGATGAAATCCAGTATTAAGAAACTTACAAATTCCTCGAAATCGAATTTAAAAATCAGTAGTCATTAATCAGATTTGTATCCTCTACTTTGCGGATCCTTTCAAAAAGAGAGTCTCGGCCAACTGGCGGCTGCCAGCTAAGGACGGTGCGTAACACTGAGATTGGAGATCGAACCTGCGCTGTTCAGGTCAGGGTACTGTGGCGTTGACCGTTTGACCACTGTCGGTCTTAACCATAGAACACCGAATAATCGAACTGTTCTACAAGAAAAAATTATATTTTTAGTATACATAAAATGTAACGGAAGGCAAAGATGTTGTTTTTGCCACACAACTTTCGTGATGCAAAGCTTAGAGAATGCTTGTTTGAGAAGGCTCCCTAATGAAACCTTCGTTTGCATCTGTTATCCAAAACCCAGTCGAGGAGGATGCGATGACCAAGGGGATATTTGTGGCCTTGAAAATCGTGTACAACTTATTCCGTGTACATGTGGAAGCAACTAAACCGGTGGTGGTGTTTATTCCAAGGTAATCATGCACTGGTAAATAAGGGGAGTGAATAGCTGTTGCCAGGCTGGAAACATGGATTACGGAATCGTCTCAGCTGGGTATCCCAGAGAGGAAATTGCTCATGGGTTAAATTCACCGGTTACTTACGCGATTCATCGGAAGAAGACAAATGTGAATGATTTCTTGAGTGTTTTACCTTTCTTATCTGATTAGTTACCAACAAATATCAAAGAATTCCAGACCACATATTAATTAATAAAATGACTTTAGTCTCCCTCTCTCTTTTGAATTTTGACCGACAGACAGAACTAGGCAAATAGAGATGGAATGAAAGATAGACAGGCAAACAAACATGCATGCAGGCAAAAAGATTGATAGACAAATTGACACACAGAAATGACTAGGTAGATAGAAACAAGTGGATAGATAGATAGATAGATAGATAGATAGATAGATAGATAGATAGATAGATAGATAGATAGATGGATAGATGCATACACACATATGAGTGGACAGACAGACACAGACGAACAGTCACACAAACACAAACAAGCGCACAGGCAGATACACAGAAGGTTTCTCGCAGTGCGCACACTCCTGGATGTAACATCAGTTTTTAGCTGATGGACAATCCTACTCACATCCCGAACAAGCAAATGATAGTCAACGAAGTTGGAAAATCAAATGAATTGCATTTTAGCTAAAACGTATGGTTTGTATGACAATAAGATTTGAAACAGTTATGTATTTATTCCGAAAAAGTTTAGCTTTATTTGGCATGTATATGCTTCCTCCTAACCAGTTGTCCACTTAGAAGTGGACACACAATGCCTTCCGTAAATACAGGTGAAAAAACAAGTTAGATAGTCGCAACACACGGAATTTGTTCACAGACTTATAGTGCCATAGGATGTTCTTCAACTTGGCACATCTCATTGCCCTGGAAATGTAGTGAAATTTTTATTAGTTTAACTCTGCCTGTCACGTCGATTCACGTGCCAATCCGAGGGTTTGCGAAAAATCCTCGGAATTTGTTCCAAATTCGCTTCTGTTTTCCAAAATCACTCAAGGACACATCTGCATGCCAGTTAGTGAGCAATGCACGGAAAGTCATTTCCCCTTACGGTACACACGCACAAATGTGCCCGTGTGAGAAGGATCACTATTCTGTGTAAATAAGAGCCCATAAAGTCAGATTGAAGGTAATTCCGAATGGTTTTGACATAATTCCGAAGTATTATGATGAAGATCCGAAATAATATGAGAAACGGCATGGATTTTCTAGATCCGCTGTAATACACTCAAAGCCCTTACTATTTGTGTTTAGATGTGCTTGCGATCAGGTTATCAGTCGGTAATGAATGACTGTCTTCTCTTTTTGTTCTCTTCACGTTCATCATCTGCTCTGCTGTACATAACCACTTGTTTTAAACCAGAGATAATTGGGCCGAAACTTAAAATCGAATTATCCTTCTCCGGATTTCAATTTCAATTTCATTCATCTCTGATTCCATTTAATTGTTTGCAAATGAGCGCTTGCTATGTACATACTGGGATTTGTTGAAGAGCACAGTTGCATGTTAACGCGTGACAATTTCACGGTTCCTCATAGAGGATAGAATTAACATGCTTTGGGAATGGTCAAGCCGCTATTCTCACTGGGTCTCAAGCTGTAGTTCACAAGTCTGAATTCTCCAGCCACTGGACAGTCCCTTTTGCCGATTCCTTCATAAAAATAATTGCTAATCTCATTGGTAAAGAAAACAAAAGATAAGATTGTTAATCAAGTGATGGAACCACTGATTGAAAATCCTTTTGCCATGACAGTTCAAATCAACCAATCAAGAACCGGTATTGAAAATGGAACTGTCGATGAGTTTTGCCATTAACGTAACAACTTTGGGCATTTTGAATGGGAAACAAACAAGCAAATTCAACCTTACCGAATATGGTTATGTAAATCGGTGAAAAATGTAATCGTCGAGCTTCGAGAAATTGTGTCTTGAGGCAAATCTGTTTTTGTTTTGCGGTTAGCATAAGGGCACATTTGATATGCTGTCCAAAATTTAAAAAAACCTTTGCTCTTTCTCAACCAATAGCGGATTGTTATTAGCACTGGAACATTCATGACGAATTAAAATCTCTGGTGAATTATGACCAAACAGTAGTGCTGTGATTGCACGTAAAACCTTTTTTTCGTGCCCTAGAATACACTCGTTCAAGGTACACGGGATCATTTTATATATTTAATAATGACAGTCAGTTACGTCATTAAATAATTGAAAATTTGATCGCATGCTTCCAAACGGTGCTCGGATAGAAATTAATCGTGCCCTCTTTGAATACGATTGGGCGAATACAAATTTAGCCTCATTGGCTCTTTGAATAAAATATTCGGAATTGAGTTATTGATCTGTTCAAAAGTACACATCTCAAATAATTTGACTTTCAAGTGACAGGTGGTTTGTTTATTTACAAAAACCATCGATTACTACCTCAATCCAACTAATTGACTCACGAGATCTGGTATCGGACAGTTCATTTGATCTTTCTATGCTAATGATCGTAGTTGTGCTTGCGCTAATATCTGTTATTTTAAGTGCCACGTTTTCATTTCTTTCATTAAATGAATAATTGACTGAATTATGTCATCTAGGAGAATCTGACAGGATGATTCCAGATTAGAAAACAAATTGGACAGAAATCTAATGTTTGTCAAATGCACAATGATTCGAACATAATCACATTTGTCCTATGGATGTAATAAGAAAAACGAGTCAGGATTGATAGATATTTGCACATTTTGTTATTCAATCATCCCCTGTTGCAAGCTAACACAGGAATACTTGAACACACCTGACTTTTGGGCTTGGTATCGTGGTACTGAGTGATTCCGATGAGCAGTATTCACCTCGCTTGCCTTGCCTGAACCAGTCATTTCTTCTGAACTCGAAACAATTTGTTGTCTGCAAGTAGAAAGCAAATGCTTATGTTGTTTAAATGGAATTAGGCAAAATCAAAGCAGTCATTTTAAAACTCTGATCGATCTCGTTTCCCCAATGTTGGGAACTGCTATCTGTGATTACAGCTTGGCTGTTTCGAATACTTTGGGAACCAAAATATAAACTAAATTTGATTCTCACTCCCGAATACTGGTTATGGATCACTCGGTAGAAAACGAGCTTAACTCTAATGAGCTAACTCTAATCATAGGGACGCCGGCGGTGGCCAAGCGGATAAAATCGAGGGATTTGGACTTGAAAGTCGCGGGTTCGAATCCTCCCACCGTTGGTCAACTTCCCCACTTGACGGCCTTCTGTTGGCCGCAGTCCCTGCCTGAAAGAATGATGTACACTGTTATTTCATTAATGAGGGAAATAAAAGATAAAAGATAAAAACCCGTCTTGCCGCATTTACCGTTGCAACGACCGTTAGACTAACCAATACCGTATCCATTTCACACTCGTTGTAGAGTAGATTCAAACAGTTTATGAGTTGCACACCATCTATGAATATACTGAAATGTGTTATGGTTGGCAAAGATCTATTGTATTCAAACCAAAATTGAAAAGAGAGCTGTTCCATTGAGCTGACACAAATTTGAATTATTCGCGCCTGGTTTGAATATCGCCATTCGAGCATTGTCTGTTGATCTCATGTGGTTGTGATATTGAATGTGAATAGTACTGTTTAAATTTCACATGTTAGCTGACTCCTACTTCGTTGACAAATGATAACTGACCCGACGTTGTTCACCCAGTTGACCGGGCCGTTCAGTTGCCATGGCAATGACCAGCACATCTAAGCACAACCCGCAATCCGTTGTAGTTTATTGTAAACTTGTTAGATAAAAGTATGATAAAGACATCTTAAGTGATTATATGTGCCTGTGAATACTTCCATTGATTAGAGCGTCTAGTCAGTCAACAAACGGTTTCCAAGTCAGCTGGTGTCGACCTTTGACAGACGAGCATCCAAATTTATTTTTCATAAACTGCAAGTAAATTTATTCGAACGTTTTCAAATGATAAGGAATGGATTATGTGCAAAGTAATCGTTTCTTGGACCTACAAGTCTCGTGTGTTTAAGAAACAGATCATTCCAATCCTTACAGTAATGGTCTAAGCAATTATAGACTACCGTTACGTCTGATTGTTTTGACAACGAGACCAGAGAAAACAAGATCGGATTTCATGAAATAATTCACCATGTGATATCTTCGCTCAACTCACCATAAAGAAACCATGGAAGCACTTTACAGCTGTTTCATCCTTGGCAGGGATCATCAACAGTGCATATCCACCGCGTCCGAACTGGGACGCGAACCCGAACAAGGACGAACGATTCTGAGTCGAACGCCTTAGCCATCACGTTACCCGGCAGGTTTTGAATGGTTTGTTAAACTTAACTACATGATTTTGCACCAATCCGTCACTGATTTGCATGATTACTGTCCGCTAGATCGGAGCGATCGACCCCAACTGATAGATGACTTCTCTGCAGGTAGCCTAAGTAAAAAAATGTATCAAAATCGGATTTGATAACTTCCTCTTGGTGGCAGTTTAGTACTATTCAAACAATTGTTTATCTTCTACACCAGTTTTGCTTAAATCATCATTACGGTTCAAGGTGATCTACAGATTTCCTGCATGCATGTCACATACGAACCAATTATCGGCGAGAAACACTCGTACTGGTGGTAATTATGTTTCATACCCGGCCACCTCAATTACAAACCCCATGGTACAGTGTCAGCGCTTGACGCGTCGACAGGGATCCCTCGGCTTGCGGTTTGATTGTTCTAATTTTGAAAGAATTCATGAATAGTGGAAATTTATCAAGGTCAAACTGTGGCCTTTGAATTGGAACGAACAAATATGAGTTTCACCTGACAACCGGTGTTAGATCGCAGTGATGACGGGTGGATAATTTGATTCACGTACGCCAAAAGGCTGTCAGTCAACCTGAGTAACCCAGTCGAGTGATTTTCGACTTACAGTAGTTCATCTCGGGTTGATATCTCAGACCATATTTAATGAACGCATAATACTGAGAATAAATAAAATACCGGACTGCGTAAATGAGCACTGCTTCCTTGGTTTCACAACTGCGTATTGGAGGGTGATATTGAAGAATGAATAATTCTGGGCAAAATCTAATCGTATTCCCATTAAACTGTTTGATATAAATGAATGCTGTCAAACTGAATTGGTTCCAAGAAGTTGAAATAACCGCGACCATATCTGTTCAGGTATGCATGCCTATATCTTTGCGACTTCGTAAGCTAGAAGAGAAGAATACCGCAGATGAGGTTGCACGCAAGCTGCGGTTCCATTCTGATGGGAATCTATTGCTACTCAAAACACAAACTTATTGATGTGATCATCCAGATACAAAGCAGTACATTTCCGTATTTAGCCACGAACTGGTCATCCGCAGTCCGGTGGTCGTGACACCTGAGTTTCCCAGAATATGGATGGGCAAACCTATGCAAAATGAGTAGACATGTGTACGCAAATGCAAACGACAGCCTCGTCAAATGATCATTAATCAAACAGTACCGTTTATCGACATAAAAAGCGCAGAAAAACGGGCGTCTAAACACGACAGATTGAAAATATAGAACACCGTTGATCTTCTTCGGGGCATAGTGTATTTCTCACCCAGTCTGGTTCATTTAACCAAACTGATCGCTTTCGACATCCGCCTGGTTGTTTGGTGTTCTTTATGGGCGGTGGATGTATTCGAGTCTGAGCAAAAGCAGTCTCATCACCAGACAGAATGTAATCGTCCGACTGATCAGACTTATTTCATTTTTATGACAATTACTTTTCGTGGATTGATGTTACAAAATCGAGCCATACAAACCGTTTTTCAGATACGTGTCCTTGAACATTGACGCACACAATGTAAGTGTGACAGTCGTTTGAAGAGCACTAGGAGAGCTCTTGGAACAATAAGGCATACCCGAAAACTACTATTTGTCAAGAAACGAACGTTATTTGATCTGTTATTCACAGACGGACGTTAATGAACTTTGGGTTTTGTTTCACTGTCGAACACGATATACGGTATCTTTTGTGACAGTACATAGTCATAAATTATTAGAGAGCTACTTTGAAGATGAACGATTCCGAACTTGAACTGTACGATAGTCGTGGCGAAAAAAAGGTATTCGATATGATTAATACACCTCAAATAAGTTAAGAACTTTAGCTTTTTCTTCCTAAAAGACATTCACTCCGGAGTTTTACGTGGCCGGAGCTAGGATGGAACTTTATTTTTTGGCCCGAAGAAAACAGTAGCGAATTGGGCTCGATTAGGAGCAATAAATGATCAAGTACACGTACTTGAACAACCTTCTAATTAGGGCTAGTTGATCAGACAACCCAGAATGATGTACGAACATC
The DNA here is from genome assembly GCA_008360955.1 of Fasciolopsis buskii. Lineage (NCBI taxonomy): Eukaryota > Metazoa > Platyhelminthes > Trematoda > Plagiorchiida > Fasciolidae > Fasciolopsis > Fasciolopsis buskii. The sequence continues at coordinate 174,227 of LUCM01002333.1, read as the reverse complement.
ATCGACGAGGCATGGATTTCCAGCCTGGATTTATTTGCTATCTATGGAACATAGTTCCTCAAGTAGCATAACGATTGTGGTCTACTACGATGAACAAGACGTTTCGGGTCGCCAAATCACACGTTTCCTTCACATCCAAAGGCTGAAAATTAACAAACCTCTTTTTTGTTTTACCCCTTATGGATTTACTTGTTCTCCAAGACCAACGGAAGTTATTACACTTCAATTTTTTGGAGATAGCCGTCTAAATCATCAGACGTATTTGGGGCTGCGACAGTTAAGCCGGTCAGTTTCGTAATCAGTCTGGACCGATCCGAGGTCACGGACACAATTAGCAAGATCGAGTCGTTCCTCGTGCTAGATCCGAGTAAAATGATCCGGATTTATAGATCTCTCTCGTATCTCAATCTCAACAAGATCGGTTATTATTCGTTCAAAGAGGGACACTCACTACGGTGGAAACAACAGGTGTGTGTGTGATCTGCTTGCTTTGGCTTGTCCACTATTGAGCTAGCGATATCTTATTAATGTCATTCCCTTGGAAATTCCCAGTGAGCACATTGAGAAAAAATCACGAGTTGGTGAGCAAACTCGTTTTCAGTGATTCCTAGTCATGTCGTTACATCATTAAATATTTGGAATAGTTCTTTTTAGGAGAGATTGGACTAGTCAGATACAAATATGGGTGGGAAAGGGACTCGTGGTGTTACATGCATAATCTGAATACACAAGAACGTGTTGTATTAATTGCTTCGTTGTCTAGGATCGGCACTGGGATGGAGGGTGGGCCAGGGTAGTTGAAACGTAACCACAAATTTGTTTTGACAGCACAATGGAAGCTTGTAAAGACTGATGTTAAAGAAATTTTTTCCCAATATATAGTAATTTAATGGCATGAATACGAGTCACTGAAAACGAGCTTATTCGCCATGTACCCTGGAAATATTTCCTTTTTATTTAATCCGTCGTCTAGAGCAAATTGGCATGGATTTTATGCCCCGGGACACGAAACCAACAACGTTTTTGAGGACGTGCTAATTTCGTGGTTTCCAAAAGACCAGTGCATAAATTGAGACATCCTAGTTCTATTCTATCACCATATAATGTTTGATTGTGTGAATATAATCCTGGCATAGGAAGCCTCAATTGGAAATGAAAGTTCAACTTGCATGTATGCATCGGTGAAGCTAACACCAGACTGTGTGCAACGTTTATGCTTGGCCGGGCCGTTCCAAGCCAGTTTTCGTCGAAATTGCTTTGGATGGCCATAGCTCGTGCATCTTGTCAAGATCGTGATGTTGGCAAGGATGTCCGCCTAGCGCAGGGACTGAAATCGAAACAGAGTTTGTTCACCCAGTAGACTTTTCATTGCAAATCCCAGACTCCTGGAGATGAATTACGAACAATGTATCATTAAGGAATCATAGGTTGCGATGTTGCTCGAGGCCGGTTGAAGTTGAGCTTGGAGCATTGTAACCGTGTGAAACACAAACTGAAGATGGTCAATTCAGATTTTCAGCAGTTTGCGAAATTTCCTATCGCAGCTGACTCCAGCGGTTTGGGCGCGGTGTCGTGGTTAGGTTACCAATTGTATTGTATTGTATAGATTTTTGTGTATACAAAAAATAGTGTTGCATTTCAGTCAAAAATAGTAAGACTAGCGGCGAACGGAGACCATAATCGAACCAAATATCTGACAGGAATACAATGAAACAATGACGACAAAATTGTAGCGCAGCCAATCAAAGGGCGCGTCTGTGTTTGATACGACCACTTTCATCAATCATTTGCGAATTTCACTCGTGATTAGGGGATTTCAAAAGTAAATGGGAATAAACGGTGAATAACTAAGGGTTATCTATATATTTCCTCGTCTGCTGGTACGATTACCGAAATCTGACAACCGACCGTGGCATGTGGCACGAATCACACTGAAAATTTCGGTCTCTAGTGGCATATCATTTTGTTACCCACTCGGCGGAAGAACGAATATGAACATAAAAACTGTTTTACATGTCGTCCCACATGATGATGGTAACCAGGACAAGAATGGAATGGAATGAAGCATGACATTTATTTGCCATAATCCAATTTAAAAATCATTTCGCAGTCTCAAATTGATTAAGAAGAAGGACTATAGACCTGCCGTCATTGACGAGTTCCATATACCGACTGACATCTTCACAACCCTGGGTTGTTCAAAGCCGTTCTAATGAGCAAATAATATTGCTGTTTCTCGTTACTGGGTGAGACGTCGACGAAAATTGCCCTACTGTATTTCGAAATCTGCACAGCCGGTCGGCAATCATCTCTACGCAGCGATATTAGGTATGTCAGAAAGCAACGCCGATTACGCTTGTATATGAAAATTTTACACTAAGATCATGCCATTTTGTCTTTTCAATTCATTTAATAATTGTTCACGCAGGGGGCCTTGGCCAGCAAAGAGCTAACAAGTGGAGAAGTTGACCGGTGGTGGGAGGATTCGAGCCAGCAACTTCACGTCTAAAAGGCAGGACCTTATCGATTTGGATACCACCGATCAGTTCTGTGATACGTCGCCGAGTGTTATCGGGCCCGCTCAGGGTTTCCGTTTGATTCCCATACCCAGAACTTGCCAGTGTTGTGTTCCGTGGCAAATTTTGGTTTTTGGATGTGAAACACTTTACTTAGCTCTAGGATGAAATTGTTGTCACCGTACGGCACACCCAAGAAAACAAAGCTTCATTTTCCAAACGTGTCACAAAGTAACTGGCGATAAACATTTCACTTTTGTGAAGTCATTAAAGAAAGCGGTCGACGGAGACCGTCAGCCTGTGTAAACCTATCATGGTGGGTCTAAGTGTGGCGTCAACTTTTTGTATTGTAACGCAATCAAATTTGATCATTTACCGAGACTTCTTCTAATTGTCGCTGAAATTATGATCACCTTGGGTACTTTCCAGAAAAGATTTACGGCCGATCATAAACCTAGTCGAAGTTTTACCGTTTTGGAATTTCGAACAATTTCTGGGAGACAACAGCATCCACTTTCCCTACTAACCCGCTTTTCTCCTAGAAGCAAATGAATCCTTTTCCAAATCAAATGAACCGTGAAATTGTTGCGCGCGACGGAAATAAGTGCTCAAGTGTCTTATTTGTTCCTATGATGAGAGGCGGTTATTTGTTTGTTTGTTTGTTTTTTTTGGGTGGGGGCGAGAGGTATAGTTTCTCTCATTTACAAAACTAGGACGTGACCAAACTGAAATCCTGGTGATCAGTAGACTAAATGGTTTTTAGTAACTGCGACTTACGGCTTACCTAACTCATTAAAACGTGATTCGTTGCAGCTGCACGATCTGGCATGAGATAAAACTGTGTTCGGACGATAGGAGAAAAAACTAACGTGAATCAGGTAATCAATGTTAGAAGTTCGTCTTCCCAATAGCGTCACTCTAGGAACACACGATAAACTCCCTGGTGAAAGAAGTTCACATTGCATTAGATAGATCAGACGAAGTTCCAACCGTGCATGCATTCATCCGGTGGGCGCAAAATGAGTTTTGATTAATAAATGAAAGTGTTCTCGGTTGCATGCGTCTGTTCATGTTATTTGGCAGGAATTGGCGATACCGATTCCATGATAAGATTGGTTGATAATTCCAAAATTTACATGCAAATAAAAGTCGTTCTAGTTTTGTTATAAGTGTTGTTTGATGTTCTTCGTTCTTTCGAAACGTGAAATTCAGACGATATGACGGAATATAGTTGATTGGATAAAGCGCCACCTTAATTGTTCGTTTTCAGCTCCATCACTGAACTATTTTAACCTTATGTGCACCAGTCGATCGTCCTGCACATCTACGAAAACCACGATCGTAGTCCGCACTAATTTGGTTCACGAGGTGATTCAAATTGGAACGCATTCAGCATCGACATATCGAAATATTCCATTTTTGTCAACATTAGATGTCACTCGACGGGTATCTTGTTGTTTAATAGTGTTTGCCGAACCAAGGTTTTGTATGCAGCAACATTTGGTTTTCTTGTGACTGTTGTAAGCGGTGAAGTCTCGTCTGCCTCGAAGACTAATCTAATCACCAAGCACATGTATCAGCAAGGTGACCATCCTAGAACCAAAATTACTGCAGCATCATCATTTGAGTACACATACTCTATGGCTGCATCTGCGGTAGACAGATCGGTTTGGTTTCCAAACAGAACAGGTTGAGTATGTCATTTTGAGTTACATTGCCAAGTTCGAAATCAGCATTCGCATGCCCAAATAACGTAACGAAACAGTCTTTTGCTGTAGCTAGAATCCGAGTGAATTTTATGTACCCATAAATACTCGAGGTTAACATCTTCCTGCCTAAACCTTTTATCAGATGTGTACGAGTTTACAATGCTGATGTCATCGGTCTGTATGTTGAAATTAATGGCATGTGGGCCAAACAACCAATCAGCAAGTTTATCGATTGTCCCGGAAGATGCCCTCACCAAACTCCGTGGTTTGAACCATGGTGACTGATGAACATCTGTTGCACTAGAGATCGCTCGAACTCGTAGGTGACTCAGCGGAACGACGAATAAATAACACTGCAAGTGCACCTCACCAAAATCGCATCTACTGATAGAATCATCATCATCATCATCATGATCAACATCATCGTTCAGCATTAAACAAGTCGCAATGACTGCTGCCTCCTCCCCAAGGTTGTATATGTCTATAAAGAGAGTGAATATCCAAGGGGAACAGGGAGTGGACCTACACAGGCGGGGACAGATAAGATGCTGCTGCAGCCAACACACGGAACACAGTCTAGCTGTACAAACGCACGTGTTTTCAATCATTCTGATTCGATCGAAAATGACAACACGATTGCCACTGTTCACGGTTCACTGCCATATCCTTCAGTGTCTCCAGCCAGCTAGTCGACGAGTCTTTCGGACTCCAACCACGAAGACGAAGACGTGAGAAACCTACTTTACCTATGTTCGCTGTACATTTTCTCATTCCACGTTGCCACGTCGTCTGTTGGCCTCCACATGGCTTCTTTCATTCCTTAGGAGGAACACAAAATAAGGCACGGTATGGTGGACGAGTGTTCGTCATACGCAACACGTGACCCGACCAACGTGGTCTGCTAAGTTTCATACGCTGAAACAAGCTATTCTCAGAAGTGGCACCTAGTATAAGATTCCTGACCTCCACATCATTGACCCGGTCACTCCCAATCCTAGCAATACTAAGTAGACGTCGTTGGTCGAAAACCTCCAACCGACGAACATCGCCAACACTCACACTCCGTGTCTCGCAACCGTACAACAGAACTGAACGCACTGCAGCACAATACACACGACCTTTCAACTTCAGTGAAATATTAGGTGGACGCCACAAGTGTTTCAGTCCATTGTAAGCTGCTCGAGCTTCGGATATACGTGTATTTTACCTCTACTGCCGAGTTACCATCGTTCGACTCAGCGGAACGTGGACAATTTCACACACGCATGTGGCATGTTCTAACCAGATTAAACTATCCAGCCCAAGATTTCAAGATATTCCTAGTAAACAGCTGGTTATTTGGGCTCAACGAGAAATTACTGCGCTTTTCTTAGGAACAAATAAGTACAGATTGACAAAACGCAAAAACTAAGCCGCCCTCTGGATTTGCTCATTCTCGATCGGCTTGGATCCGAGTTATTCATCGGTTTGTACCTTATTTTTAATTACTCCTTTCCAAAGAACATATTGTAAACTGTTCCGTAACATTAACGCCAATACTAATACGGTCAGCTCCACTTTCAGTGCCGTTTGGTACTTTGACGAACATTCGAAGGATCGATCTCGTCAACTTCTCGAATTACGTACCAGACAAATAGCGACGAATTGGAGAAACAAACATACAAACTGACATTTGTATTATTACTATTCAGTCCATTCTTGATAATTGTCGTGCATGCGGATGTATGCGTGTTGCAAAAGCCACATTGTATTCCACTGTACCAGGAAGTGACTGATTGAAAAAGTAACTAAGATATTCTACTAATAATGCAATCTAAATTGAATTAAAGTGTATGTGCACCCAAAAGACAGAATGAAGAATGGTTTGAGGAGAAAAATCGATCAAGGAGAGAAAGATCCTGAGGCGAAGAGATAAGCGAACAACGTAGAACACCGACAGCAGTGTTAGTCAGGCGCAGGAATCCTGACCGTAACGGATGCTTCCATGGGATTGCATCATCGAGTGACCTTTTGACTGCTTTCCTCCTACCGTTTAACATTGACAACAAGAATTATTCTTCATCTTTTCACAATTCTACGGCTCAGATAACGTCTTTGTTGTTGTTGTTGTTGTTGTTGTTGTTCATAAAACCAAATAGGTAAAGTAAGGTTGGAGTTAAATTAAAATGCACAAAAGATATCACCACGTTTTATGGTAGTTCTCTTATCTTTCGGGGTAGAAAAATGGAACATCTGCTTCATGTGTACCGACCAAAACAAACGTATCCTGGTCGTGAAAATTGACGCCGTTCTTAGCCCAATTGGTCGGACCCCAGAACGCTTTGAATGCTCAGCTTGGCATCTGCCGGGGAAATGTTTTGTCATCGGTCTGGATGAAATTTTCACGGAATTCGATTAGTTGATTGCTTCACTCAACTGTTACAACATTCCCAACATTTGGAGGAAATTCGACTAGCTGGATATGTTTAAAACTACCGAAGGCTACTTGCTTCAGCTTCTTTCCCCTGACCTCTCCTGGATTTTGGTCTGTTTCTTTTATTGTTTACATATGTGCTAATTATGCAACCTGTGGACTGTGATCTCATGTGCAATTTGACAACTCACTCAACATTGCCTTTGTTTTACTTTCTTTACTAGTCAAATAACAGCGTACATCATTTTTCACGAACAACGGATGGCTGCCAAGTGGGAAGTTGATCGGCGGTGGGCGGAACCCGTGACCCTCACGTCTAAACGCCGCGACCTTATCCGCTTGGCCACCTTCGGCCATCAACACCATCTTTGTGAATTGATACGACCACGTGGTCACAAAGCAAAGAAACCCGATTTTTTGCCGTGCACTCTATCTATAATTTGACTGTTCCCTCGGTCCGTAAGTTGTCTAGATGAGACGGTAGCTTGTCAAATTTGGGAATAGAAAGAACTCTTCAAGGGCTACTAGTAACGTCAAATAGGTATTTACTTTAAATATTACGAAAATATGCTGTCATGTAAATCGATCTCCGCGGTCAGTTTTGAAATGTGATATACTGAGGCAAGATTAATTAACAAGACACTTCTAGTGGACTGGATTGATTATCTGGTACGCGCTATTTTGTAGTCTAACCTCGATTAGCTCAATGTTTCCGGGTATCCTTAACTAAGATATTCCAATCCAAATTTTGCTATGCCCATTGTTTTTTTGCTGTTGTCATGTACGTTGGTTCAAGGCCGATTTCTTCTCTTTCTTTCAAGGAACAGCAACGAAAGAGCTGGTGCACCGAGTTTGGTGATCACTTATTTCTTACTAGGTATAAAATGATTGGATATTATTTTAGAGGTGAGAAATGTTTCAAATTCAGCTCACCGAAATCAATTGGAAATAGCCCATCGTAGCGTGGATCGATTCCGAATTGCTGACATTTTTGTATCCATGCTGCTTATTACCGATTGGAATTCGACGGCTGTTGTTGACGGAAAATCAGTCGTACTCATTGTTCTAATGGCTTGAATACTAAAAGTTTGAAATTTCGTGTTAGAAATTTCCAGCAACGAGAATACCACCCACTGAAGTCGTTCCATTGACAGACAAAAGCGCTTGTATATGATCCCAATTAGTACCGTTGCCCAACGTGCGCATGCACGCGAAAGCCTTAAAACGTCGTTATTTTTGCTCTATTCCTCCTCGAAATTCATGAAAATGAAAACACGCGAATACGTGAAACAAATATACCGACCAATGTCACATTCACTGATCACATACCCCATTGGAGTCTTTGGGCACATGAGATCTAACTGATTCGGGGTTGGGAAAAGGGCACCAGATCGAAGTTAATTTACGTCCAAATTTTTCTATAATTGTTGCAAATAAGATCGACCGAATTGGACAGATTGTTGGATTTTCTTGAAGCTAACCTAAAAACAAATCATCTTGCATCAATCCCACTCCCTCTCTCATAGTTGATAGCTATGTGTGCCCAGTCCAGTGGCAAAATGTTGCCATAGCGATGCATATTTTATTTCTAAATTGCATCGTAATCATTCGAATTTATGTCCAAAAGATTCGGGCTGAGGTAAAAACGTGTGTGTGTGTGTGTGTGTGTGTGTGTGTGGAACTTTCACAAGATCCGGCTAACTTGTATCCGCTCGCGAATTGTGTAATGATTCACAAACAATTCGTGTAAATAGCATAACGTGCACACACAGATGTCTCCATGTAGATTGCATTTCTTGCCAATTGCACGTGAATTGTAGTTTTTCATGTTCCAAGTTTGGATTGGATGATGGACAGGTTGAGTGACTACTAAATTGGTACTTGATCTATTTAGCAAGCTTGGCACACGCGTTCAGACAAAGAGAAAGAAAAACGTGAACCGGGAAAAGACCGCCGAACAACAGGCCGTGGCCAAGCGGATAAGATCGTGGTGTTCGGACGTGAAGGTGGTGGGTTTGAATCCCCCCACTGCCGGTCAATTTCCGCACTTGGCAGCCCTTTGCTTGCCGCGGCCCCTTTCCCGATAATCGATGTGCATTGTTTTCTCATTGATAAAGGAAGTAAAAGATAAAAGATAAAAGATTCTGCCGAATGCTACTATTTTGTATTTGGTATTTAAACTGTCTACATAATATTCACTTGTCCGCTGTGCTGAATAGGCCTAGAGGTCGAATTCTGTACAGCAAAAACTATTCTCGTCTCCATGACAAATGCACAGATGAAATCAAGCACAGTCAGGTTTCGGACCGAAATCAGTTGACGAATCACAAACAACCATTAACGTGTCCGTTACAAATTTCGGGATCAGGGATATAAATAAATTTGTGAAATTTGGCTTATCATTTAAGCGCCCCAATTACCGACCTAGCCTCAACCTTCCGGAGACCGAAGAAAATCACAAGCGGTGATTAAAAGAAAACGGATTAGGGTGGTAGTAAAGTTGAATGAAACTGACCATGATTCGCTTATCACGGCAAAACCGACGAAAAAATTTGTTTTCGCATAAGCTTTTATTGATCAACAGCACCGCACGGTCGAGGTAGTGTTAGTCTGTCGACGTTTCGGTCATCGCGGATAAATTTTCTCAAGACTGGTTTCCAAGCGAATTAAGGGGAAATGATAGTCTAGAACAACTGGATATTAAACTAGGTGCTTTCATGTCTCCGTCCAAATATGTTTGTGCATTTGCGAAGTTGCGAAGTGTAACGGTGTGTGTTAGATCTCTGATCCTACTATCCGTGTTGGCGGTCATGGGTTCCCTCGGGGTCAAACAGGTGTTGTTACCCTTTGGATGCTTACATTTTCACTATGTTGGATGCCCACAGACAGGCTGGCAGTTCGTGTCATTCTTGTTGAATCTGGGCAGTTTGTCTCTCAGTTCTGGCGGATAACCAACGGTTACCGCGAAGGAGTGCGTTCAAGCGTTGCGTTTCTCGTTTGCGTGTGACACCATCATTGCACAGTTTGTCGACCACGTTGGTTATGGATGAGATCAGTGCCCCGTTTTACGCATTGTTAATGGGCTGGATTAAAGTTCAGATATCGATCGGAGTGCGCAGATTTCCTGCAAATTCCCATCGTGAATCTGTCGAAGTCGTTCCATATCAGCCGGCAGCCAAGGAAACTGATAGCACCTTGTGTAGCCCATATACTAGAAGAGTACACAACGCTTTGTTTTCCTGTATCGTTGAAGTAATTGCAAACGAGTAAAGAAAGCAACTGCGTCGAATGTGCAACTATTTTTCCTGAAGACGAACGAATGAAAGTCATCGGAGTTAGCAAAGGACGCATGGAAATGCAGCGAAACTGATCGCTTCACCAATATCGAAGCAGTAGAAATGAGAGCCTGGAAATTATTAGTAGTTGCTTCGTGCTAGTCATATTATCACCTATACAAGCACGTTTGTTTCCATGAAGATAGCACTTGGGAAACATCGTTGATGTTAGACCACGTTGCAGAAACACCGTGATTTCCGGACCGCTTATATCGAGCTCGTGGTTTAAGGCGTCAGTGAGAAATGGCGCCCTAGTGAGCAGAGGAGAAAAACCGAAAAGCGATCGGTGATTACCTCAACCAATTTTCCTAGCAAAGACCGATTCTCCTGGGACGGGTTGGTGGAGACAGCAAAGCCAAAGAGTGATGCCTTCGGGCAGAATAAAAGATACGCATCCAGAGTATGAGTAGCTCTTGTCGATCTGTCGAAAGTTCGTTTGTGATCATGGGTATCGGGAAATGAAAAACGTCTAGTAAAAAAAATTTGACGATTTGGAACAATGGTGATTACGTGGTCGAATGCACAGGTACCCTAGCACAAGTTCGAAGAATGCTCATAAAATCGAGAGAGAGAGAGAGAGAAGTAGGCTTGGTTGAATTCCGCAACAACGATGTGGAAGCTGTCAGCAATAGACTGCAAAATAACCGACAAAATTTGTTGTAACATGGGCCAATATCTGATAACATACATCGAAGTGCATTGCTTCTATTGTTGGCTGTAATGAAAGAAAAACGGCAAAAAATGTTAGGTGACAGTCATTTTTCAAACCCTGCAGTCCCATTTTGTGAATGAGTCGAGAATAGTTCAGCCCTGTCATACCACACAGAATTCAAGTAGATAATGGGACCACTTTGGAGATTCTTTTGGCAGTGTTCGATGTCTTATCTGACCAAGACGAATTCACTTAAACAAGGACACGATCAATCCGTGTTATCATTGAACCGTGATTCTTGGAGGCATGAAATCTATAAATTTTCAATTACTGCTAGAATAAATAAGCTAACTGCCGGACTGTCCCAAACAAATAACAACCATTTTTGCCCAAGGCGGTAGGTAAAATCATCTTGGTGGAGGTTGTACGTTCAACAGCAACTTGTCAAACGGTTGTGGCATTTACAAAGGCACGTCGCTTGCAATTGACCCATCCGGGACACATTTTGGAAGTAGTACCTTCGCAACACGAATTACTTAGTATATCGATTATTTTCTTGGCGAGTTGAATAAATTCCTGAACTCGACAGAGGGGACAGATATTGGGACAGCCGTTCGCATTTGGATGGCCATTCCGCGTGTTGTATATCATAAGTTCTGCCATGATCTCAATCAAGTTTATTTTATTTGCAAACAGATTCGAAGTGCGAGATAACACAGTTCTGTACTAGTGAACCATTTCTTCACAAAGTTTTGGCAATATTGATTTGGACTACCGGTTGATTGTTGTACAATTATCGATTAACTGGACTAGAAAATCCAACCTTTCTCTGTTTATAGATGCATCAATCCACAAGTAATTCATAAAACCCGATTCGCCATGGAATGATAGAAATGGAATAGAATTTCACAGAATTTTAAAGTCGTGAGCAGAAAAACATACTGCTGTCTGCACACTCGGGAGGAAGAAAAACATGTCCCGGAGACGTGCTAAACTCTAAGATGCAATCGATTCTTCTGGTCCCTTGAGCTAACGATCAATGAGATGATTTTCAGGACTCCATGGGAAAATTTTATCCATCACTTTTCTTCACTGGGCTGCTAATTCACACAGTGGCGATTTAGAATTAACGTGACTGGACAGCGATCCCAATAGTTGATCAAACGTAACATTTTACATACGAACAGAAAGTCCCTTCCGGCCATGGCCAAGTGGATAAAGTTGTGGCGTTCGGACGTGAGGGTCGTGGGTTCGAGTCCTCCCACAGCCGGTCAACTTTCCCACTTGAGAGCCCTCTGTTGGCCGTGGCCTTCTTTCTGAAGAATGGTCTACATTGTTATTTCCTCAGCAAAGGGTGTAAATGATGAATAAAAAACTCCGTAACAATCGTTTAACGCGTCAGTGACATTTATACAGTCAGCAATATCCGGATAGATAGAGTATTAACATATAAATATATATGTATAGATATATATACTAGGTAAACCTATTAGCATTAGTTTAGTAGAAAAACAATCTGATCCATGTACTGTTCGACTAGGGATTATTTAATATTAGGACCAAATGATGCAAGGAGTGCATCGAAAAATCGATGCGTCATGTACTGGTTTTAATTGTGAATGATATAGTGTTAATAACACAGCATTGTTGGTCGATGTAATGTGCCAACGTTTCGACTACCGTGGGTAGCCTTTCTCAAATATTTAACCCCACTTAAATAGGGTAGGATGTATTGTTCAAGTCTTTTATAGTTTTTACCAAATACCATGTCACTAGCCGGAATCTGTCTGGCCTGCAAATTTTGGGGGCATTTGACTGCATCACTATACGAGTTCTCTTAGATCACTAATGAACGATGCTTATGGGCCGCATTTTACGCGATTGCCTTCCCAGAATTTCTGGTTTCCGAACTTTGCTCACGGTTCCCGGACGTTTTCGCACAATGTCACCTATAATACGGGAAGAATTGCTTGCGGTCATAGAACCGCAAAACAGCGATTCGAAGATCACGGAAACTCCGACTCATTATCCAAAAAGAAGCTGGCATCTGATATCGAACCAAGGGAGTCAAAATTCAATGACATCATTCGCGATCTCAGTGTAAATGGAAATAAACGACTGTTGTGACGCGCTGCTTTCTACTGTTCTCAGGTTTCCTACCTACCTTTCCGTCAGTTAATCAGTCCGCAGAAACTTTGGGAACTGTTGTTGTGACAAACGACTCGAATTCTTGATCCCAAAACTCTTTGCCAGAAGATTTTGTTCGAATCGGCCCAAAGATGAAATATTGGAAGCATTGGACCGCCTACACTGCTTCGGTTTGACAATTTGCCAGTTCGACGCCGAAGACATCAAACAGAACTAATCTTTTTAGCCGAAATCTTAACAGATGTACACTTTCGATTTGGTCAAAATCACAGTTTCCTTGGTTGTCAGCCAAACTTGTGGTTACTTTACATTCGTTCATAGTTTTTTAAACCTCAGGCCTTTGGGACTTTATTTGTTAAAAAAACCGACGGTTGATTTATTTTCGTACCGTTGGTTTAAAATGTGTGTCACTTGTTGATCGGAATGGATGAAAGTGACGAAGATTTACTTTGTGGCATGGTCCACATGAATTCTTCCTTAGTTTCAACATGTTGCAACCCCTCGGAGGATTCATTGAATTCAGACTAATTTTCGCGTCCAAAAGGCTTTTGTTCTCGCCTTTTTGTAGCGCATAAAAAGAAATGATACACTAATAAAATTCTGTGTCAATTTTACCTTTTGAATCCGACCGCGGACGACCGATACGCGTAGGTGTCTTTTGTCCACCACAGACACATGGTTTTGAATTTCTCAGCGCCTCGTGATTGATTCGGACTATTGTGTCGGAGCACTGAGTTTTATGCCACTTAAACGTAGGTTATGCGTAGGTTGCACCCTAATTTTTAACCCTCGGAATGTGTGACATTTTCAGACTGGGAAGTTAAATGATGATCGATGGAAAAAGTGCCACGATCATTTGTCGGGCCAAATCGTAAGAAATGCAACGCGCTTGATTTGATCAAACAATAATTTGGAAATATTGAGCACACAAAATATTGCTTAATCCATTCACGGAATGACCTTGAAGAGTGATTAATATACTGGCTGACCTTGATAGAAGTGACAAAATGAATTTGTGCCTGACAGGCTGACTGATGGAAAGACTGACATGTATGACTTGGTGGCTGACTGATTGAGTGAATGACAGACTGAATGACTGGCTTACTAACTGGCTGATCTTGGTAACTTACTGATCGATTTACTGATTTGATAGATGAATAAATCAAGGTGTTCATACGAATAGGCAAATTAATGGAGCCATTGTTTTTGCGTTTTTCTTGTTGAGTTAGATAATGAAAAACTAATTAGCGAATGCGTATATCTGCAAAGAGCTGACCGGCAAGGAAATTTAGTCCCCAATTTAACAAAGGACATTTGCCCTATTTTGTTATCTTTTCACGTGGCTCAAATTGATCTCTCACGGTGGTTTGGGTGTGGCCAGCGGAGATGTGAACAGCCTGGTCACATTTGGGGATTTCCCACACGAATTCCAATCAAATGTTCTTTCCAAGTGGAACTAGATAAATTCATTTTAAAGTTTCTATGCCCAGTACCAAGAGCATGCGCATGTATTTTTTTTTGCAAACAACGAACCGAACATGCTCATATGTGTAAATGCTGGAGATCTACAAATCCTGTTCCTGTCGAGTAGTGAGTTATTAGATTGAAAATTATGCACAATATCATGTATTATAACTAGAGATGATAGGAGATGGTGCCTTGAGGTGGGTATGAAAACAGAGCACATTTTATATTATAAAAATCAATGCGTAGGCTGATTTTCTACTTTCATATTCGTATAAATGTGAATCTGCGGGACTCCTGTGCGATGGATAAGCGAAATAGTTGCAGTCAATCACAGGCAAATTGTCAGAAGTTCCCAAATTCGAATTGCCTCGTGTTGCCCAAGGGATTAAACTGCCCACCAAATGCAAATTTGTTTTATCCACGTTTTAGTGAAATAAGTGAGTGGAAGTTGCTACTTCTACTGTGTGAAGTGTTCGGACGAAGAGTCTTTTGGACAGATATACTTGAATGTCGGCACGGTTTTTAGTGAAAGCGTTTTTATCATTCACATGGCAGAGAATCGGTAAGATCCACACGTCCGAGGATATCTACGATGATGTTTCGGTGTTAACTGCGATAGATGTGTTTGCCCTGTTTTTTGCGAAATTAGACCCTGTCCGCCCACAGACCCCGGGTATTTTTATCACACAAGCGCTAGAAGCCTTCGAAGATTATTTCAGCATTTCATTATACCGGTTAATTTCAATTGTAGTCTAAAAGGTATTCACCAAATGGGCTCGTGATTTTGTTAAAAGTTAAAAGTCAAATGTTCCGTGGGCGTTGAAATGTTTTCAAGCAACACCTTCATTTTGTTGTTTTTTTTTGTTGCGCTAGGCCGGTCATCAGGTAAAATCCACTGGAAGTAACCCAGCTGAATGTTGATGGGAGCAATTTGCGATTGCCAAATGTTCTGTACCTCACGGACGGGAGCCGTGAGTCAAATCCGGTTAAGTACTCTCGAAGGTTTACTAACGACCGATTTGACTACGTTTTCTCTCTCGCGGTAGTACGAAAGAGAAATACAGCCAGTAAGAAAATAGATCAGTCATTTGGACCAAGCTTTCGAGTAAGAAATTTGTGTATCCTGATCAAGCGTGCGCTAGATTAGGTAGAACTGTGATTAGAGTTAGACGCTTTCCAAGATCAATTAATATGATGCAACCGAGAAGCGAATTATCTTATAATTCTAACAATTTCGCGACAGATGTTTGACAAGATGTTCAAGAATGGCGTACTCTGCCCACTATGCCACACTCAAACGTGAATCAGATCACCAAGAACCAGCCAATTCAGTGCTAAAATCGTGCGAGCCGAGCAGGGAACAGCTCTTCAGTTTGGTTGTCCTAAGCCATTTGTTTGCTTCACTAATAATCCGTATTACTCCCAGCAAGCTGCACATTCTCGACATCAACCAGATGCCGCAAAATGTGGCTGTTAGCTCGGAAGCGTTTGTGCCCTGGTTCAAACGTAAGCAGTTCCAATTCGGCTTCAACCGATAATCTCGTCGTTGCAATTTTGTCAGAATGTTCGCAAAAATTGCTGTCACGTGAAAATTGCTCTCTAGACACCAAATACATCCAACATGCTTCGATTGCACATCTCCATCTGTCAAGGTATCATCGGGTGAGTTTACGGTAAACGATAATTTATTTACGAATATGCACAGTTGAATGAGGCCATTGGCGGAATGAGTGGACAGCTGGAATGTGCACGTTGATAATTCGATTTGTATTGACCAAGCACTATGGTGGTGATGGGGGGGGCGTGGAACTATAATCGTGGGTTAACACAACCGCTAAAATTGGTGCTCTTGGGAATAAGGGGATGCTTAGAAATCCTGACAAAACGGTTCGAACCTTATCCTGTGCCCTTGGTGGACATGCACAATTCACAGGGAGCAGTAAAGTGCAAAAGAAGCGAACGCATCGTTTGACAAATACGACTACTGTTAACCAAACGGAATAAATCTGTGGGTAATTTTGTTAATTGGAACGAAAATTCTAGCAGTTTGTTAGCATTCGTTTGATAATGTAAAGTCTATCCTGGAATGTTTCACATGACTGAACCAGGTGCTTAGTTCTTCTTGAACGTCTACACCTTGCACCCAAATGTGAATTCGTTTTGGGCAGAAACAAGCTTGAGGCATCTATCATCCACATCGAAGGTTTGCGGGTGAACAGAAAAAGTGCAGATTTGTTCTTATCACTGACAAAATTACGCAAATAAATGAACTCGGGAGAATTCGCATCCAATATATAGTGGTTTGGATGCGCACATTCACTGAATGACACCTTTTGGAATCGCTTGATGTCGTGGAAGACACTTTGGAACTGGATTTTCTGTCAGCATCAACCCGATAAAAGGAAAGCAATTAGCTCAACAAGTGAGAATGCTAGAGTCATTGAGGATGGCTGCGCTTTTCGACCAGAAATAAGGAAAGGCTGTAAAACAAAGACCAAGCGAGGCAAAGTGGTTCCTTTGCATGTCGCATTGGATACATGCATAGCTAAACACAACTGTACGGTGACGTTATTCGTCGTGATTGAGCCAGAAATGAAATAATCTAATGAAGAGTGCTTCTGCGAATGATTACTTTTTTCCGACTCGGTTGAAATAGAATAAGAAAGCAAGACTGGTTGATCATTTCTGTCTTATTTTGCAAACATGAGCGTGACTGTAAACAGTCATTATTTGGAAATGCAATTTCTTTATTTAGAAGTTGAATCACTTTGGATTTCCAAACTATTCGGGTAGATGTGTTCTAGCAGTCGGTCCTAAACATGGAATGTTTGACCCTGATTACAAAGATTTTCCCACGACTTTCGTCAAACGAAACTGTACGGCTGGTGATGCTCAGCTACTAGAATTTGGTTGGAGTTGAAGTTATTCAACCACGACAATGCAATCTAGCGTTAGGATAATCTACGTGACATATCGTCTATTGTTGGATCGAACCGATTTAAGAGCAGAAAATCAGACAGAATGTTCCAGTCTCAACACATTTATATTTTACTCTCATTTTATTCGTCCATCAGCCTAAGGCACTACTGGAATTTGTCAGTTATGACATATCCCACCGCTACGTTGTTACGCAGAAAGAAGAAGAAAATGCTGGCATGCATTGTAGACAAAATGCGGTTTGGGAAGCTGCCTCGTTCGACTACGGATCAAATTTACAATATTCTAGGGCAAATGTCCAAGTGCACTCGGCATAAACTGGTTGTAAATGGCGGAATAATTTCAGCCGATTCGTGCTCATGATTTCCAAAATTGTGTAGCTACGTATTGGTGCCAGCTTCTCGTGTTTGCACAGTGAAAGGGGCGAAGACTCCTCCGATTCTGCCAATTTGTAACGTGCCTAATTTTATTCAGTGGTCACTAAATTAATGAATCGGACACATGTAGACCAGTACGAGCAATGCTGGAATCCCGGATGTAACTGTATCCGTCGGGCAAAGATAAATCATCGATTTCTATTTATATTAACAACTACTAAGCAGGGCAGATATGCGATTGCATTGGGAATAAGATTTTAGAAGTCAAGTTAAATATTAAAGCATTTCCTCTGAGAAATTACACATAACGAAGTTCAGACATTTGTGTGATATTAAGTATCTTTCATGAAATCTAAAATTATCTTCTCGGGAATGATGACATTTTTTACCAGCGTTGAGTTGGCTTGGTCTGAGCGACGTAAAACCATCCCCTAATCCTTTGTGATGGCCTAACCGCATTCAATCGATCGTTCATTGTCAGAGCTGATTCGGTCCTTAGCTCCGTCAGTTGATGATTGACCGCCTCGGCGACCTTGTGAACTATTTCAAAACGAATTATGGGTACTGTTCCACGTGTAACAATCTGAGTTTGTGACTTGCTTGAGGCAATGCGAACGATAAGTGAGCACAACCGAAAACACAGGCGTACACGTGTACACGTGTGTGGGTGACTCGGTTGCTAAATCTGTGCGTCACATGACGATGTAGGTACCCGAGCTCACGTGTGAATGAATTCCACGTATGTAATCGGCATACTGTCTGACACCATATACAGTTTAACTATTATATAACTATATATATGCTACGTAGAATTAATGCGTGTACGTAAGTATGACTAGAGTGACGTGCTCCAGGACTAGCCGTGATAAGAGTGCACACATATCGAGCGATGACATTAATTTTACAAGGCATATATATTTTCGTCTCATTTTTCAAGTTGATTCATAAAACATTCATCCGGGCGGAAATTAATAAAATCCAACTCGTTAGAATTACAAACACTCCTGTAGAATCAATGAGTGAAAATTTGCGCAAGTCCGTCGAAACAGAGCGGCATTTTGTGACTGTTTTTTACTCGTAAGCTCTGATGTGCTGAAATAAGTGTGAGAACCATTAGGGAGAAATGGTCCGTAAAGCCTGGTTAGATTAACTGAAAACAAAACTGGGAGAGACCGCACAAAGTTCAGGCGAACGGCTACCATTACAAAACGGAGAAACCCTTTATATTCATAATCTTCCTGATTTATCATTTGCCAACAAATCAGAGGGCTATGCTTACTCCGGGTTTGAAATTTAGTATATCAACTATCCATGCGTATCCCATTTTAAAGTTTTGTCTTCACATCCTCTGACGAAGCCGTTGGTTCAAGGCCAAACAGACTGTTATTTCAGAGCAATACTTTTCTGTTCGACTATGCCATTGGTATTGTCTGTCAGCCCAACACGGACAGACCCTGAGCGAATTTGAACCGAAGAGCAATTTATTAATTCTCTGATCGGACAAAGCATCCTGTGTTGCAATCACGAAAAAGAATGGATACGTGGGCAAGATGAATAAAGTACTAAGCATGCCTTACATTAGCGAATATCTTTGAAAAAAGGGAATGACATCAAAGCAGCCTCAGGTTCTACCCCAATAAATGCTTTATTTCGGAAAACGGGACTTAGACTTTGAAATCAGTGGGTACACAGTCGACTTATTTAAGAGTATCGCTGAAAATTTGAAAACCGGATTTTGATATGACTCAGATTATGCATGCCAAGCTCAGCCCCGTTGGCGACACTTGCTCCAGTTCGAGTAGAAACCAACACTGTCGACAAGACTCATCTGAACTCACGTCCACTCACAAGTGTTTCCGTTAGGTTTCACAAAACATGCGCTCTCTTTGTTTTAAAGAGCTACCACTTGGACGGACAGTACACTTGTGTGGGTGTGAAGGAAAAGCATTCCGCCAAGTTGATTGTGTGGCCATGCGAAATCCTTTGGGCCCGACCTTGACAGTTGTGCTTTGGGGCATGAACGAACACAAATTCGTTAACACTAATTTGAAATCCTTTCCTTTCCTAAACCGAGCTGACAATATGTTCAACCCCCTCCGTCTCTCTCACCTCTCTGGTGAAGATGATTTCATTTCTTTCGTCCGCATTCCGACAATTTTTCTAGTGCTCACGAACAAGAAAAGAGGCAGCCGTCTACCGTCGCTGCATAATTTATTAACCAGACGTCCGAATAGACCCCTACAAAGCAGCCGGTAATGTGGAATCACTCGGGGCGGACGTTATTTGCATTATTCCGGTTTTGGACCAGCGGCATGCCAGTGTGGATTCACAAGAACTCTATTCCACAGAGGACGAAAAATTTGCACCGACGATGAAGTACAAAACAAAACGAAGGTTCATGAAACGGACGTTGCTAGCAGACAGTTTCTCGGAAACTTCCGTCAAACGGCATCGGACGACAAGAAAAGTATGTGAAAAACCGATCTGAATCGAAAAGAAGCGAATTTCTTCTCCCCTGTTCCTATCTGAAGTGATCATTTATTTAAGGCACATCAACAAAAGCCTAAAAATTAAAACAGCGCGGATTACTGTGCATTAGCGAGTGCGTTGGATGCAAAACGGTCGACGGTGAGTACTCGTTTGCAGTGATATCAATCCAAACAACCTTGTTCTGCTCGTTACTGTGTTCCATTGGTAACTGTTTATATAAGCCTTTCATTCATAGCTTACAGACTACGAATTACTATGTTTTATGTTCACAGTCGAAAGAAGTAGACGAATTGTTCGTATTTCCTGACAATTGAGGTTATTTACCTTTTGACGTATTATCAACAGGTTTGAATGGATTACGATGCCTATCTCGAGTGTTACTTTCTTTTTTTTTATTCCGGTCGAAGGGTTTCAGTCCATTCCGCTCCATCTTATCGCCAAACACTTGGAAAACGCCATCCTGAAGTCGTCAATCTGGCGGCCGTTTTTCCTTTCCATAAAGAAACATTACAAAACAGTCCTGATGACGATTACAAGAATATCGAACTCTTGAATGATTAACATTTTCATGAAATAATTCACCATATGATATCATCGCTCAACTCACCATAAAGAAACCATGGAAGCACTAGCACTGTACAGCTGTTTCATCCTTGTTAGGAATCATCAGCAGTGCCTTCGTCGTACTTAGGCTACCTACAGAGAAGTCATCTATCCGTAGGGGTCGTTCGGTCTGAGCTAGCGGATAGTAACCGCGCCAATCAGTGACGGATAGGTGCAGCATGGTGTTGAAGTTCAGCAAACCGTTCAGAGCCTGCCCGGTAGCGTAATGGCGATTGATAACGGTCAAGGACAGACCATTTCTGGTTCTCAAACGATCCCCAAAGCTCCATAAAAATAGGCTGCTTCGAGTACCATTACGCGATTTGTTCTACTCGTTTCTATTTTGTCTCCTTGACACTGCGAGTATTCTGAAATGTGTACTGAGGAAGCGATGTTCGAACAGTATTCAAGATCAAAAGAGAAGTAGCCAAAAATCTCAAACCTCTGAACTCCGGGAAAAACTCGAACGCCTGTATCCGCGCTCCGTACACCCACTCGATTACAGTACCGTAGTAGCCAGTGAGCTCTATGCTACAGAAGCACGTTCGTGAATAATAATCACAAATTTCTACACTTTTTATGCGTTTTATGCCAGCTGATAATGCTACAAAACAAGCAGTTTTCGAACCGAGTGTTATCCATCATTGACAACAAGTTGTCGTGTTTTTCGCTCAGTTTACGTCATTGTTTGACGATGAATAATAGCTACGTTTTTCATTAGGTTAATAGGTGTTTAATCTCTAATTAAGTTAATAAGTTGGCGTAATCTAATGCTAAATTGGACACTCATTGGTCTAGACTGAAACTAATCTGTATTGACAACAAAAGTCACTTTTGACAACACACCAACACGATCACTATCAACACTACCACCAACAACAGCAACGGATGAAAAACAAAGACCAGACTACACTTTTTTCCTTTCTGTCAGTTTTGTCCACAGTGATTTCCAGCAGACATTTTGGCTGCTGACATGAAACAGACAAACAGTACTGTCGCTCATCGTCTTCCTGCGTCTGACAAATGTTCACGTGCAGAAAACTTGACTTAGTTTACGTGTTTCTATCATTGATTTAGATGTCGGTTGCTGACGTCTTGGATGACCCATTCACAAAAGAACAACGTCGTTCACGCAAGCTGGTTTGAATGATCGCATCGGTTCTAGTCTCATCATGTTTCGCCCACTCAAGCAATAAAGGACTTAGGGTCTCTGATTCGTCAATAAGTGGCTCGTTTACTAGTCAGAATCGAGTGTCATACATAGGCTATTAACGTGAAAATTCATTTGCTTATAGCTCATATTCTATGTACATTCATCAGCTTCTTAGGCGTCTTCGTTTCAGACAAGAATCCCACTGAGCTTCGACCGGGTCACGAAAACCGCACAGTTTACAATCTCGTCCCATGGCCAGGTCGAAATGGCAGTTACTGGGCCTTGGATTGCCATTTCGCAATTGATATCAAACTAGCCAAGTTGCCATTCCTCTGATTCCGGAGAATCGCATCAGCTTGTCGTTTATTTCGGACAAACGGAACTGATGCACAATTTGTGGACCGCGAAGTTCACCCTACTGAATAGTTTTAATCAGCTTCGTAGCTCGCAAGCACATAGCACAATAAGTGGCCCTCTCAACGTACGCCAATTTGGTTGACCTTTTGCGGAAAGTCGTGGTATTCAAGTGGATAAAGTCGTGGAGTTTGGATGACAAGGTCGCTAGCTTGAATCTTCCCACCGCCGGTTAACTTACCCGTTTGTCAGCCCTTTGTTGGCCGCGACCTCCATTCCGCGGATTTTATTTCACTAGTAATGACAGTTAAAGATAAAAGATCAAAGGGTATCATGCAATAAGCAAATGATATTGCATCACTATATATCTGGAATAATTTTCTTAAGGAAGGATTGGATTAGTCAGATACAAATTATTTTGTTGTACAGGGTTTGTATTGGGACGGAGGGTGGGCCAAGGGAGTTGATGCGCAACCACAAATTGTTTTCGAGAACAAAGTGGAGGATTGTGAAGACGGATTGCGACAGCTTCTGCAGTGCCCAAGAGGCGACAGTTCGCCAACCTAGATTGTTGACCTATGAACTTGATACAACACATTCTTGTATATTCAGGTTATGCATGCAACACCACAAATCCCTTCCCCACCCATATTTTTATCTGACTCGTCCATTCCTTCCTGAAGTGATTTTTCCAGATATGTATTGATGTATTGGCATGAGTACGATTCATTGAAAACGAGCTTGTTCGCCAACTCGTGTTTTCTCAATGTACTCAGCGGGAATTTTCCTTTACTTTATTTAATAATGAAGTATCAATGTACATTTTTGAGGAACGAGGCCGCGGGCAACAGAGGACTGCCAAGTGAAGAAGTTGATCGGGGTGAAAGGATTCGAACCCGTGACCTTCAAGTCCAAATTTCCACAGCCATGTCAAATGCGTGAGCGAACGACGTAAATACAATTGGTCGAAGATGCGTCCAGTTTAAGGAAGCTCCCCCCTGGAGAGCAGACTTTCAAACAGGAGACCGAGAAGCATCCAGACATAGCATGTTTACAAGTGCGGGCGTGAGAACAAGATGAGTTTTTTAATCTTTTTTCGCTCTTGAGTGGAGTGGATGGGACATATACCCTAGTCACTGGGATTCACCACACGAAGTCGACCTGATCATGTCAGGTGTGGTAACGAGCCGGATGACAGCAATTTGTCATCTTCCACCTAAGTGACCGCTAATTTACGATTCGAACCTTTGATCTACTTTGGAAGCAGACGTTTATGCCACTTGACCAGTGCCGGTCAAGAATCCCAAACTAAAATGCTAGGTACTAATCAAGTCATACCACAAGTACCACATGTGACTAGTGTGACTGATGCGATCGATTAACCGACACAGAGAGGGGAAGACAATAGGACGATCAACAACTAAACGTGGGCAAGATGACAGGCACATGGGGTGTCGTTGCGCCTGTTCGTTGGGGGTGCTAGTGGCACAACAGGGGGGTGAACGGCGTGACGATAGGGAGAGAGAGGGAGAGAACAGGGTTTGTCGAGATCACTTGCCTAAGTTTTGTTTACATGTGTAGTCCCAAGCAAATGGGTTGAGCGAACTGTGAATGTCGACTGCCAACTGGGAATGAATGTCAACCGATTAGATACAACCTGTGTGAAAATGCGACCATGAGACGAGAAGACGAGAAACCAAGTGTCTGACGAAAACGAACAACGGGAGCTATTTTTGCTATCTGACAGACCACAGCTGGAGGTCCGTGCAAATTATCTGGTCCCATCTGTGCTTGACATTTAGATTTACTCACCCGTGTAAAGTATTTTTTGTACGGACTCGAGGCGTCCACGTGTAGTGGGAATGGGAAATCCACCTGAACCGATTAGATACATTTCTGGACACACACCTATCAGGTAACGCTCAATTGTTCTAATTACTCGGATCACAGGAGTAAAACAATCCGTCATCTCCTTTGCTCATACGGGCGACCGGCGGTGGCCAAGTGGACAAGGTCGTGGCGTTTGGAAGTGAAGGTCGCGGGTTCGAATCCTCCCACTGCCGGTTAACTTCCCCACTTGGCAGCCCTCTGTTGGCCGAGGCCCTCTTCCTGAAGAATGATGTACACTATTATTTCATTAATAAAGGAAGTAAAAAATAAAAAAGCTAGTAGAATTGGAAGTCACATCTTTCTGGTAATATGGATGTTTAAATGTACAAAATCAGTAAACACATCTGTGGACATCTGCACGAAGAACACGAAATCTTTCATTCAATCGGCAGTCATTTCTCTCTTCGCTGTCCGTTCTGATTTGGAGTCCTGTTTATAACAGGGCACACGAAAATTAACTGTGAGCAATATTCGTTTAGAACCTTCCTTCGAAGTATCTTCAGCTCAATTTCACACCGCCTAGATCATTCGGATCAATTTTGGGCCAAAATTTCCGGTCGTGCACTACCAAACGGAAGGGTCATTTTCTAAGAATCAGTTTCAGTTTCGTTTGTACTGTCGCATGTTTTTTGTCTTTGTTCTTTTTACAGTCTCAAAACTCTGCTAGTTTACTTTTAGGCACATTTCTTATAGTTTTCGTGAGCTTTCAATTTCCCAGTTGATCTTCGTACGCCATCTGCTGGTCACATTCGCCTCATAGGTCTTCGACGAGCCTGAGCTCACGCGGGTCCATAGATTTTGGTCTGAATCTTGTGGGGTGTTTTTGTCCGTGTTGTGTATTGGCCGGTTCTTACCGGATAAGGGAGAATGTAAAATGTGTCTTGATCACTCCAGGTTATCGTCCAAGGGGTTATCACGTACACATCTTGCAAACTTTTCCGGTCAGCCAAAAATCATGAATCAATTTTGCGTCTGTTCATTTTGAAATGAATAAGCAATCAATAAATGAGGTGTGAAAATCATGAATGTGCCATCTGGTAAGTAAATTTAGTCACTATATTTAGCTAGTGTTCTTTTGGCATTTAACACAAAACTAGGACAACAAAATGCACTTTGTTTTGTTCCTGTAATCTTTGTGATAGTTTACTCAAATTTTCCTTTATCTACGATTTGTATGCTTCGATATTTTAATTGACTGAAACGACTGAATATATACTTCAGCTAGTTTGTATTCGCTTTCCGAGTTTGATGCGTGGCTCAGGTTTGGTCAGGCTAACAAACAGCAGCGAAGATCTGGAACAATATGCCTCGGCCGTTACGAACAAATCGTTTAGGTTTGTGCGCTTTGTCGAGAAACGTTTTTCTTTGCTCAAAGAAACTAAGTACAACCCCTCTGATCTATAGTAAATATGTATACGGAATGATGTGGACCGCTGTCCGGGGAAATTCGAGGTGGGGATACGGACTGAATGGGGTCCGAAAGAACTGACATGCGCTAGTCGGATGTCGGTTTGACTTCAGATTTTCCCATGATCCGTTTCGCATCGGTCCGTCTCAACAATGGAGTCCATAGCTTGTCACGAACAACTTTTGATCGAACCATGAGGATCGCGTTAGGCCAATGATCAGCTCCCACCACAAATCGTCAGCTAATAGATAACGGCAATAATGATCGTATTATCTAACAGGAATCTTTCATGACTGTACAAGTTTGTATTGTCTTCGCTAGTGCAGCATTTCATCAAGAAGTGTAGTGTAAATTTGTGGCATGAAATGCGAGAATGAGTGTGCAATCACCCATTTCGATTGATAAACAACCGATCACGACGAAGCCTGATACACAGATTTGGGAAATTCGAACACTCGATCGATATGGTTCTCGGTTTGCCTAGTCAAATTTGACTGACAGCAAGGAATAATACGGACCACATGTGTCCTTGCTGAAAAAAGGGAATTCAGTGTGGCAAGAAACGAGTCCTAAAAATATACGGATATAGAACATGTTCGGGATTACGATTAGATCGTAAGTTATATTTCAGCCGGACTCATATCATATCCTTAATGTAGACCAAACGACGAATAGTGCCTGAATCTGACGGAGTCTACGAGTCCTTCAAAATTTTAAGTTGATGCTGTCATGCTTTGTCGAATTAATTTTTATTCATTTGGCTTGATTTACTGGTAAACCGTAAACCTATACTTGTGTCAAAGCAATAGGGCGATAAAAATCGATGTAGATTGAAACGGAGACATTTACGAGCGCTTTTCCCAGGTTCTTGATCACGGAACATGACATCAAGATCGCCACCCGAGGTGACATCATCAGTGTACTCCTCTCTATCTATAGCGATCTCATGCTCATATTTGTCCGCAAACTCTGCATTTGACCTTGGAAATCTTTTGCAATGATGACCTCGGATTAATCAAATTATTAATAATTTTAATATATCAACCTTATAAACTGCTATGGGTAGGATACATTTTCAATATTCGCACAATTTCAATTCGTGCAAAACTATCCTTCGCTGCTTCAAGTTGAACTGTCTACGCGTACAGAGCGTTCATTTGTTCCAAAAATTATCTAGTAATTATGTCGAAAACATTGCATCATTATCTTGGTGAAAACGATACGGCTTAGAATGAACATTATCCTAGGGGATTGGAAAAATGAATTTTTTTTGAAAAAAGCGGATACTTCAATCCCTACTGGTATGTTCTAAATCTTGGCAGACATAGGCTCGATCGGCTGCCAGCAATTTCCCTCGTTTTTTACCACGAAGGTACATTTTTATGATTAGTTGGGATTTCCATCTCCGTGTGATAAGGCGAAAGGTGTATCTGGTGTTCCAACTTGTCTCGGACAGAATGTGGCAAATTCCTCGTCGATACGCATCGGATAACAATGCATTTTTTATGCGCACCCAGCGATAGACAATCAAACCGAGTTTGAACTGACCAATATCGCATTTGTTTATGTTTGTTCCATCTCGAATGAATATATTCAACAATTCTTTGATGTGACTATGTTTTCTTGCTAAAACCCGAATAGTTTTTTACCTGAGAGTGGGTAAGTGTTCAGAATGACTTAATTCCCTCGTTCCATTGAGTTTGCTGGTGATAAAAACCCGAGGTCAAAGTTGAACAACTAACACCCTCTCTCCCTTTTAGATTATAGAATTTGCTTCCACTGTTTTCCAGTGTGACGCGATTTAATTTGTCACGTAATATCTTCTATCTTTAAAATTTCATTTTCTCCATTGGTGAAATGAAGTCGCATATTATTTTCCAACAGAGTTCCGCGGCCAATCCAGAGCCCCAAAGTGAAGAAGTTGACCGACTGTGAAAGAATTAAAATGCATGAAATTCACGCTGAAACATCGTGATATTCACGGCTTGACCACGGCCGAGAGACGCGTTGCAGAATAACATTTTTGCTGACAACTCGTAATCTGAAACTTGTGGCCTTTGAACCCGTTCGAATGTACACATTTTTTGAAATAATAAACTCATGACATGCGCGTTTGTTACATTTAGGGAAAGCACAATTTAATCAATATTCACGCAATCGATCGTTTCCGAGGTGAGTAGCAATACGCTGTCTTCTGGATCATTATATGTCTATTAACTTTCTACTTCCTTTATTAATGAAACACCAATGTGTATCAGTTCTCATAATCGAGCCCACGGCCAACAGAAGACTGCCAATTGGGTAAGTTGACCGTGGGTGGGAGAATTTGAAACCGCGAACTTCACGTCCAAACGCCACGACCTTATCCGCTTGACATCCGAACCGCCGGAACCATGGTTGCACACTCCCGGATGAACGGTACAACCTATCTGTGTTGTCTCCAAATTAGTTGATCTCATGTGCCGTTCCGAGCCGGGGGGCATCAATAGGTTTCTACATAAATTTATTTTAGCTGGACTGATGACGAAAATACGAGTAACGAAAAATCGTGCACTGCTGTGAGTGCAATCCGGGACAATCCTCAGGCCGATCAGTTCGACTACACAAATTGGCAATCATTTGGCGGGTACCTGTGGATAAATCCGTAAGGACAGTCGAAATTTTCCTTTTTTGGTTTATAAATTGGTAATTTAAATCGACACTTGTAAGTTGAAATCACAAGAGTCAAATATTGACGGGTTCATGGGTCTTCATTCTGTTAATTTGTTCCGGTTTTCGATAACAGAATACACTGGTAACGAGCTACTATCCACTACTCACCACTGGCCCAGTTTCGAGCCTCACTCGTCACGGACGATAAGGCCTCATTGGCGATTACTTCAAACTATTCTAAGGCAAGATGGGTACTACATTTGTATCACTCCGAGTGTCTCGTGGAATTTCAGTGTCGAATGATAAAACATGCGATCAGGGGAAACGCGAAATTGCAAAATCAATAGAATGCGTCGATATTCAGAATGTCTTGCTATTTGTTCTAACATGAATTAAGGGAATTCATGTAAGCATTGTTTGATTTCCTGCCTTATGTTGTCTTCAAGTATACTTCTGACGAATAGCGGAATACAGTGAATTTCCATGAAACGCAGCGTCAGCGGTGTTTCAGATCGATAAATCCCCTTAAAAAATAGGTAGTATTTGCTCGAGGAAGAGTGTATTCATTGAATCAAGAAAATCGATTTCAACCCAATGAAATTCCTCCTCGATGCAACCATTTCAAGAATTCACATGTATGGCCTAGGGTAACAAACAGATCTTGCGTCGCTGTGGCATGCATCAAATGAGTAACTGTTCAACAAAATTCCGGTATCTAAAAAGATACTGTAAATCAGTGTTTCCGGCACTATTGGTGTAAAGTAAAATTGCTTGTCGATTATGAAATTACACTGAGAACATAAAACAATTGTGAAAAGCAGAGTAGTTAGGCGCAATGAAAGCGTGAGCTAAGATACAGATCGAGGACTCCTTTGCGAGTTTCTCGAACAATGGCTGTTTAGAACCATTGAAAGAACCCTCTCGGTTGCTAATTTGCAACCGGTCTCAAAGAGTGAGCTGTTCACTGTTTATTGGCCTAAGTATGTGTTACGCTACAACAATCAATCGGTTGTTATATGAAGTCACGTGTCCTTTCAGTGCACAGTTCATTGGACATACGAAGAGCCGACTATTCGGATGAATGAATGAACTCAATCCTGCTTCTAGCATCTGCACGGTAAAAACAGCAAATAGCTCGATCCTCAAGACATATGATCGACATCGGACATTTAATTTGTCCACTACCAACCTTCATAACACTGTTAAAAGTGTTATCGAATGCGAAAGGGGTTTCTGGTGCCTGCTGTAGCCATAGCAACTAGACATTGAAAGTCAATGCAACATAGACAATGTAATCATGACCAACCTTTATTGTTACGTTGGCGACAGTGTCCCAAATGCATCCAATTTCTACTCCAAAGGTTTTAGCATAATTTTATTTTCAAAACTTCACCCGATTTTCTTCTTTCAAACATTTCGAAACGTATATCAATTGACATTTTTTCCTGGGGCCATGAAATTCCGATCAGTTGTCAAACTACCATATTCGTTCCATCCATTCATCTATTACAAGCGACATCCGCATATGTTCACCCATGGTACCCGCCAGTAGACATCTGAAAATGCCTGGCTTGAATGGAAGATTTTTGGGCATTCAAAATTATTTTTCCAAATTCCGAAGTTGTTTGCGCAATTTTCTGATGTGAAATCTGCGGGTTCGAACGATCGACTAAACGGCTGCCGATGGATGTACCTGGCGGTAACTTTGAACAAAATCGAGTCAAAATTTTGCGTTGTTAGCTATCCGAATTGTTTATTTGCGCACACCGAGCAAGACATGTCGTGTTCTGGTCATCCTTTTTTTCAATAGACGTCTTGTACTGTGCCCGGTCTATGGCTAAATACAGGTAGACATTTTTCCTCCGCTACTCAATACTACATGTGCAATTACTGATCATTTCTAAAGCAGTTAAAAAACGAATGATGACGTATTAAAACCTTAAAACTGACCATTACGCGGCGTACTGCACAAGTCTTCTATCCTTTCCCATTAGTGTGTAGTTACGTGACGTAATAAAAGAATGTTTTCTGTCCCCAATCAAAAAGAACATCACAAATCAACCGAAAGAAATAAATAACAAGAGCAACCACAACTCCAAAATTGCAACCTTAAAAATTCTACCCGATTAATCATTATTTTGTTTGTGCAATTTGCAAGCTACTTTGTTCATTCTTGTTCCGTGGTCCACGTATTCCCGTACTGTATTTGATCACCTAGAATTCTTTTCTATAACATTCTTTGGACAGATTAGTGAACCCGTTCTAATTTGTTTTGCGGTGCCCAGATTACTCATCTAGTCTTGTTGACGTGCCATAGAAACGGGCATTTTAGCTTACACACTCGATGGCATGATCTGTTTGCACAGATCTCATCGGTTTGACTGGCTCGGTACCAATACGTTGTTTGGTTTGAACATGTATATTTCGTTATCATCCTCTCGGTCCGGAATAGGTGCGCATTTGATTAAACTCAAGTTCACAGGCCTCCAGCCACCGACTGTCCACCTCCGTGAACAACTCTGAAGCCGCGGCATTACGAGAGGAATCCCTAAAGCTCCCAACTGGACAGTTTAAGATTGCAAGTCTTTTTTGTATCAAACGCGGTGAAGCAGAAGAAAGGAAATGACTAGCCGGTTTGCAAACAGTCATCACGCCAACGATGTTCGTATTCGCTTCGCAGGTAAACCGCTAGGCTTCCGGACCGTGGACAGACCGGGTTGTGAAATGCGTCCAAAACAAGATCGATATATGTCGACCTTATAATGGCTTCTTCGATAACAGAATTCGAAGGTAAAAAGTAGGGAATTTGTTCAACACGTCTTCGGTGCCCTGAACCATCTTCCACGACCAGAAACCTTTATCATCCCATTCCAGATTGAACGGAGCATAATCTTCGATACAGATCGCAAATCGTTTTCACGCTGGTAAGTTATATCTGCGGGTTCTATGCTGTTCAGACTTGGTTGAAGTATCCAACATTTGATCTACAGAACCGGACTTGCCCGTGTTTGGCCGGAAGCGAGAGGTTAAGGAACACCTATCTCCACCTTTCCGATCGTAGATGGGCTAAAAGTGCATTCAGCGTGGACAAAGATTGTGAATTGTACCTTTATCCAATAAGAATGCAGATCAACAGCAATAACAACAACCGTACATCCGTTCTTCTCCAGAAGCGGACGAAAGTGATCACAATGAATTCTCTTCCATCTCCCTTCGGATATGGGCCGTGGAGTTCAGTCCAAACACTGAGGTTGCCTTTCGCATGTATAACTAATACAGCTTTTGGAGAATAGGAAAATTTCAATATCAGAGCCGAATTACTAGACGATAAGAAGTCCAGGAGATTTCGCCTTATCATTCTGCTTCGTCAGACACAAGTAACTTCATTTTAAATAGAATTACTACCAACCATTTCGAGTTGTTCTCTCGTTAACTACTTCTTCCGGTCTCAGGCGCTGATCGTTGTCTGCTAATTTTAAATCGTACGATTTTTACCAGTTTGGGATTTAATTCAATCGAAAAAAAACATTCGTTTTCTTCAATGGGAATTTTTTCTTGGCAGGGTCATGGTTTTTCCTCGAACTCCTACGAAATAAGTTCAAAATTTTCACACATTTACTCAAATTATGATTTTCATCATCCACTTTACTCTCGAAATTTTTTCCTCTTTGATGACCCTAGTTTGGCGGTGAAGATAAAACTGTTTCGGAGAAGAAATGAACATTTGAACATTCCATGGGATTCCGTGACCAGGTATACGGGTAGGCAACTGGGGGCATGCGACTGGACTTTTGAGTGGTAAGAAAAAGTTGGGCTGACAACGTCGAGAGTGTAAAACAAGCTTTTACGTATCCACACAACAGCGTGAACGGGTTCCGATAGAATGCGCTGAAAAGCACCCTTTTTCAGGTAAGAAATGATCATACTTCTACGTTCGGCCAAAATCATCAAAGATGTAGGTCCCGATGGGTTGTCTTTGTTACTTTTAAAGTACGGTGCAATTTCTCTCATGGACACACTAATTTTTTCTTAATGAATCGTTGCACACGCATTCCATTGTCGACTTCTGGCAATCGGATAACGTTTTTCGCATTTCCAAGCCTAGCACTTCGAATATTTTGGTCAAACATTTTCATTTTGCAGCTTTAATATCACACAGTTCTAGAATAATGAGACATGTAACCCCAAGAAGTCTGACATTTTCCGCTGGAGATCAACTTCAGTTTGTCTACAAACCAAAAAATGTGCATTTTGGATGCTTTTGCTACTCTGACTGTAACGGGAAAACGTGTTCAATGCGTTTGCTAAAATTTTCATCTATAACTCTGTTTCATAACCCTTATTTTGTCGCCTACTAGAAGAGTTCGGCTATCCGAAACATCCACTAGCGTGGCGGTCCGACTAAGGTGCTAACGGCACAGACTGGGCCGAAAAATACACATACAAGTGACCGGCGGTGGTCAAGTGAATTGGGTCTTGGCGTTTCGACGTGGAAGTCGCGGGTTTGAATCATCCCACCGCCGGTCAGCCTACCCACTTGGCATCCCTCTGCTGGCCGCGGCCCTCTTCCCGAAAATGATATACATAGTTAATTTAATATTGAAGAAAGTAAAATGTAAAACAATTAACAATCCCGGAATTCTCCAAGGAGCTGTTTGATCTGTCGTTTTAAACTCAGACGAACTACTTATGAATACTGCTCCCTGGGTGGGTTCTTCAGATACACCGATCGCTTTGCTCTCTGTCGGTCTGTATTTGAGGCCTTGGGGTTTTATAGCACTTCTAACAACTTGTCTCTCATCGGCAATTTTTCTGTTTATCTTCAATATGAATTTGCCGAAATTCTTTTTGATAGTTGCTAAACTTTATCCAATTTGCTCGTCTTTCTGATCCTTCTTTTACTAAACATTTAGAACCCATGTCTGATAAAAACTAAAGAAGGCAACCTCTCTATTCCGACCGGACCCACAAACTTAGCATACTGCACTCCACCTACAAACATTGCGGCACTTTTTTGCTAAGGAAAAAGCTCCCCACTGTTTTTCTTTTTAACAGCTGCAATTTTTTTTACCGCTTTCCTACCCTCGGTTTGTTATTTTCACTCGGCTAATTTATTACTGACAACAGAATCCTTCATCGACTCTGTTAACCATCATCGATTCAGTGTACGTCTTATATCAGCGAAAAAATTTATCTTGCGATCGGTGTCAAACGCGGTTCATTGGATGGGAGAGAAGAAAAACTGCACGGAAAATCCTCTCGCATTCCTGTCAGCCCTCAATCAATAATCTTTCTAAATTCCGCTTTCGTTCAAATAAAACACATTCCATTGTCTACTCCATACCATACTGAATAAATATCCCTAGGAAATTGACTATTATTTACTTCGTCCGAACTGAACCAATCCGAGAGCAGGCCATGACTGAGTTTCTTTTCAGGCTCTCGTAACCGTACACTTTTCGGTGCCGATTTTCTGCACTCCTCATGTTGACGAGATGATGAATACATCGATTTTTCTGTGGAAAGGTGAGTGTCTGTTTGTGTGTGTGTGTGTGTGTGTGTGTGTGTGTGCAAAATTCCATGTAAATATGAACAAAACTATTCAAACGATCGAGATCTAAATGGGATAAACTCAACGGACGGAGCGATGGACGAGGTACAACGCGGTCGTTAAAACACCGAATTCCATCCGATGAGAAAGCTAGCACTTTCCTAGCAACATATTATAAGGGAATTTATTGTCCGATATTTCTGTTCGATTCATGTTTGATGGCTGATAATGTGGGGCCGAAATGTCGAAGCTATTCGAGAATTAGATCTTGCTGACTTTTGAGCGGAATTAAGTCGTCAGAATTACAGTTATCAGAAGACTTGACATATCTTTGCTGACAAGGAACTCGTGGAATTCGTTTGCCGCCAAGATACTCAATAGGGTTTTTATCATTTACTTCCATTATTAATGAGATAACAAAGTACGCCGTTTTTTTAGAAAGGGGACCGCGGCCAACGGAGGGCTGCCAAGTGGAGAAGTTGACCGGCGATGGGCGGACTCGAACCCACGAAAATCGTGTCCAAACGCCACGACCGTATCAGCTTGGCGTTATACGGAAAATGCCAGTGACAATACACAACTTGGCGAATAAGCTTACATTCGATGATTCGTTCTGATGACATTACATTTAAATGTATTAGGAAGAATTTTAAGAGAGATTAAATTCGATAGCGGAAGCTGTCGAGTTCCGTCTTTACAATCCTCCATTGTGGGCCCAAAAAATTATTTGTGATTGGTCTCCGACTCCTCTGTCTTATGCTCTGTTGCAATCTAAACACTAGACTACGTAATCATTCGCACAACACGCCCATCTATGTTTTATGTTATGCATATCAAATCATCACTCTCATTCCATTCATATTGTTTTATTTGACTAATTCAATCTATCCTAAAATTCTTCCCAATAGATCATGATGTAATGGCATGAGTACGAGTCAATGAAAATGTGCTTGTCCACCAGCCAGTGTTTCCTCAATGTGTTCAACGAACGTTTTCAACAAAATGCAATTTATCGCCACCGCAACGTCGCTGCAATTGATTTGTCCATTGGTTCTGCTGAACAGAGAATAAAGTGGAATGTTCGCGGGTTAGAACTGATTGTGACCTTGAAAACAAATTGGTGTTTATGAAGTCACTGAGTGGACTAATTAGCATGCCGAAGTTTCTCCACTCTACCTGTAAATTCGCCTGTTTAGCGATAGAAAGTGGGAGGTGAAATACACACAAACTGGCATTTATTTGTCGTAACATTTCACCATTCGTGGCACGTGAAGCATCCGGTTATACGAAACGAATGCGTTCGCGGCGAAGAAGAACTGAATGCGTTTTACCTCTCAGCCGGTCCAAAACATAAGCTAACGGCTATTAGCCTATGGAAGAGTTTACAATCGTGCTTAGAAACTGTCTAATCAGGAAGTTTAGGGGTCTTCGAGCTGAAACCACCCTTAGATTTCTTAATAGTAACCTCAAATTCGCAAATTCTTTGAACTAATAAAGTCTTTTATCGTGAACTGATTAATTGGAATTGTGATTTACTACGTCCAACAGCAACCAAACCATGGATACATTCATTGCGGTTGAAACTCATTCCAAGTAGTTGAAAATTAAGAAGGATACAAGATAAAAGAGTTGTTTTTTTATGCGCAGTGCAGAAAAACACCAGAAATCCCCAAATCCGGCTAGCATGTCTGACGGTCTTTTTGTACTAGGCATGTGCAGGCAAAATGACGAGTTAAAAGCTACTCGTAGGCTACCACAGATGCTTGTCAATTGTCTCAACAATGAGAAAAGTGATGATAGATGTGGTCTATTTGAACGAGGCAGCTGCCTTCAAAATACCGTTCGCAGTCGACGAATATAAGGTTTTTTCTTACAGTTTACTAAAAACTACAGAAAAAAGTGGCGCTTTCCAAAAAACGGAATCCCTACGGAATTCTAGCTTCCTCGGCGGAATTGTCATTTCCCGTGTAGCTATAGGAAAACAACAAAATCAAATTCGACAGTCAATCGAAATAGAGGGAACAGAAATCCACAATCCTTCATTAGGTCTTCCTTAGACAAACTGGAAAGCGTTCATTGGAGTTTTGTCGCGTTGATTTGAATCGCACCTGAAACTCCAATCGCTAAAATGAATTAGACTTTTTCTGAAAACGCCAATAAATCAATCGAAATATCCATGCGCACCAAAAATCAAATAGGATAAAATGTGATTTGAGTCTGGGTTGATATCCGGAGGTGATCAAACGGATAGGTTTGTGGGGTTTGGACGTGAAAGTCACGGGTTTGAATCCTACCACCCTCGAGTCAACTTCTCCACTTGACATCCGTCTGCTGGCCGCGGCTCCCTTCGAGAGGGATGACGTAAATTGTTTGCTTATCAATAAATGAAGCAAAAAGAAAAAAAGTTTGCATAACTCACGATATTAAGCATTTATCCTAGCACAGCTGGTAACATACGAAAATCTAATAAATTATCAGTTGATAAACAATCATCACAGAAATTAAACATTTGACTTTACCTCATTTGTAAGCATTTTTGCGGGTTTTTGTTGCTTTAGAATATTTGCTACCAGATTTAAGAAACCTATTGAAGACTTTGGAAAAAGTCAAATGAGTTGGATATCTTTAACCGGATGATTTGATTGTCTGATCAGACATTTCATGGTGCTCGAAACTTTTTTAAGTTCGGCTGACCTTGAAATGAATCTTCTGGATATCGGTACCTTGTAATCTTGCATGTTTCGTTTCTGTCCAAGTTTGATTTTGGTCAGTGTTCCCTTATGACATTGGTGCCCATTGGAGTCAAGGTATAATTTCGATTCATTGATAATACTTGTCTGGTCAGATGGCCATTCCAACGACTCGTGGATACAAATAATATTCAGTATGCAATGAACATATTTTACTTTACTCGGCCAGATGTTGGTACGTTACAGGTTGGACAACAAAGGGCTATTCAACGAAAACGGAACTGTTGGGTTAGTTGTCAGATTGGGATATCGCAGCGTGATTTGCTTGTATTCTTACCAGATGCGTCTTTAACGGGGACAAAAGTCGGTTTACCTTTTCCGTTCACGTGCTTCATTTATCGGGTTAGATCATGCAATTACCGGACACGAAAAAGGGAAATATATTACTTACTAACTGTTCTAGTTTCAAAATACCTTCGATTTCAAATGTGCTGAAAATTTCCACCAATTATTTTTGATTCTACTCAGTAAAGAACAATACGAATGATCGCACTTGTTCGTGAATGAGAACCATTTGTGGACACCGAAATTCATCTTGTGTTCTAAATTCGCAAATTTTATGTACTCGGTTTTTCGTAGCAAACTCGACTTCATCAAATGGCGACCTTTAAACGCGCGCCATTCTCTAAATGAAGCATCGGATTGCTTCAAGATCTTATATATATATATATATATATATATATATATATGCATGATTTTGTGGCACGATGCCAAACCCGATAATCAATGTTACATTGTGCAGAACTAACGTCCGTGCTTTGTACAAGGTTAGTTGTCACATGCAAGGGGTTGTGAACATTTTGACCTGGACGACAGGGAGCAAATTTGTCATTTGGAGTTGAGCAAATCCGACCGAAAGCAGACATTGCTTACGCGCTCAAAATCAAGATGACAACACGCATCTTGTGCGCTAGATATGCCATAGCCTATTCAAAATGTGATAATACGCTTACATCTGCACAATAGTCCGTTCAATTCATGCTAGAAAATCATCAGGGCGATTGAAAAGTCCAGAACCAGTTTGGCTTATTGACCTCATAACTGACAAAAATAAGCGGGCTGCCTGTGTGAATACCTTCGTAGGACCACCGTGCTAGCTGTCCCTATAAGTCAGTATAACGGGCTCAAGAACTTCACAATATTTAGATCGTTGCATGCAACCTAATAGTCATCACGCGCAAATCCACACATATCTGCCTCGTTTACAAATTACGAATTCATTTTTGACAAACAAATAATAAATACACCGTGACAAGGAAAATATTGTTTATGTTGACACGTTTCGCCTCACGAATCTGACTGACAGCAATTGAGAATCCAAAATTTCCATTGATGGTGCATGACCGAATCGGCCGTCAGTCGTTCTTAATCCTATTTTCAGATCAACGAAAACTCTCGACACTTTGCTCGATGACCAAACCATCAAAATGTTTACTTCATTCATGCGTAACGACCAAAACATTGAATTCATTTTAGTACTACGGTTTAGCATACACGCATTGCCAATTTCGGATTGGATTTGTCACAGCAACGTGGCTTGAATTTTCTCATGCATCGCATTTTTGTTTTTTTCTTACGTTGATCGTGACCAGTGACGATGGTAACTTCAATTGAAGTTCGTTACATTAGAAACCAACCAACGATCACAGTGCCAATGGGGATACATGGAAACAAAAAAATAGAGATTCATCCTTCGATCCACTATTCGCATAACTGATGGATTTGCTTGCCCTTGTAACGTAATTTCACCAAGGACTGTGGGCACTCAGTTGTTTGCTGTCAAACATTTTGCCCGAATTCTCCCAGTGGAACGTTAGACCTAAAAGATGCTCTAGTTTGTACAACAGACGAAATACCGTTTTCATGAGTTCCTAAGAAAGGAAATTAAATATTCACGTGACCGATCATCCGAAAAGTCACCTTGCTAAATTGCTTTCGGTCCAAAAATACTGATGAACGTGACTCACCTGGGAAGTTCGATGAAGGGCGAATGGACTTGAGAGGAAATTTTTTCACGGTCAAACTCTGTTCAATACAAGTAAATTTCATGAATGATTTTATGCTCTCAAAACAAAGATACTTACTGAAGTCCCTCAATGTTCGGAAAACATGTCCCAACTATCCAACAGAAAACGAAATTTTACTCATCCAAGACAAACAAGTTGCACGCATGACTTCACATGTAAGTACTTTACACCTGAAGTAGAATTAAGGGTTCGATATCAGTCGTGCTAAAAGGCACAATCAAAACTACTCAGATTTTGCTTTGTAGAAGCCTGTGTTGTCTAGAATCTGAAAGATCGAGTGAACCACCGGGAACCGGCAATTCGTTTCTTTGTCACACGTGCTCTTTTCTCAATTGTTTCACGAGGATGGTAAAAAAGTCCGGGCGGTTTATCTCTGATAGAGTGGAATGGCTTAAAGTAGTTCGTTTCCGCTTTGGTTTTCTACTGGTAACTCTCGTTCATTTGGAGAGGCCTCCAGAAATGGGGTTGCCTCGTGTTGCGTCATAGGTTGTCGTGCCTGTCTGAAGAACCCCTTTTCACCAAAAATTACGCCAAAACTGTTAAAGATGAGTATTCACGCAATTGGGGAATTCGAGTAGTTACCTTTAAACATTATCACCTAGTTTACGTTAAGTTGCACAATGCTGAAGCATTCTATATTCGGGGACCAACAGAAGCCAGGATATATCGTTGATAGAAAGGGAATTACTCACAATGGCCTTTCTAACCAACTGTGAAGTCGAGAGCATGACTTGAACCACTTTCTTCGGTTTAGATGGATAACGAGGTAAAGGAGTTCGAAGGCGAACACCGATTTTTTTCGAATAAGGGCATTGGAAAAGAAACAAAGAAATCCAGTGCGAATGAACCGAAAATCATTGATGAGAACGAGTATGTTCATCTGTCAATAAGTCCACCTATTCATTTACCAATTGACTTAATTAGCCATCTCCCTACCTACCCAGCTATCTTTCCATGTATCTATCTATCTGTCAATCTATAAATCAATCTATCTATCTATCCGTCTGTTTCCATCGATGTATTTATCAGCTTATCTATTTCTACCTATCTACCAAACTACTTATAAACTTCATCTATCTGGCCATTTCTCTCTATCTATCTATCTCCCTGTTCACCTGCATATATCTATCTACCTA
Organism: Fasciolopsis buskii; assembly: GCA_008360955.1. Classification (NCBI taxonomy): domain Eukaryota; kingdom Metazoa; phylum Platyhelminthes; class Trematoda; order Plagiorchiida; family Fasciolidae; genus Fasciolopsis; species Fasciolopsis buskii. The sequence continues at coordinate 134,659 of LUCM01002333.1, read as the reverse complement.
CCTACCTACCTACCTATCTATCTATCTTTCTATCTAGCTGCCTCCTTTTACATTCGTGTCTCTCTTTCTATCTATTTACGTTGCTCTCTATCTACCTTTTATCTGCCTTTCCATTACTTTACATTCCTTGCCTATCTATTATATAGCAAATGTCCAATATCACTTTGACCCAATCCTGACCACTGAAATGCTACACAACTCTAAACTGGGTTTCAATCGACCTATATGAAATAGCCACCATTACTTGTGAATAGGGAACAGTGTTGAACTTATTTACAGAAATTCTGGTTTTCGTATATTACGTCGGTGAGGTTAAATCAGGACTTCGTTGAATTCGGAAAGCATGAGCGTAATGAACGAAATGTTAGCACGCGGTCATCAATTACCTGCATCCCAGTAGTGAGAACCGTCAATCATGACTACGAAGCTTGGATTGCTACGGAAGTTCACGGACGGAATCGTCCCCATCGTCGACAAGGCAGTCATTCCACGATGGTCGTTAGCTTCATGTTAATTGTGTATTTCGCATCTAACGACTAGAAAGGGAAGTGCAGTGACTCTCTCCATGTTGTTAGTAATCAGGTCAATATCCCTTTGGTTAATCAATAATTTTCAGTCGGTGATTGTGAGATCTTAGCAAATTTGTCTCGGGGACATTTCAAGACTAAGTGTGCGATTCACTTTGGAAAGTAGAAAAGAATCCGATGAGAGTGAAATTACCACAATGACCGGCTACTTCAACACGGTGCCCGAATAAGAATTCAGTAGTTGTTTCCTCAAAATTCTCTGCACGTACATATAATTTGCTAGTGACAAATAAACAAGTTGTGTTGATCGATCGGATGTTTTCCCATCAGTATTTGTCTCGGAATCCGAATTCGGTTTGTTTGGCAACAGAAATGATATGGTTTTGGGTCAATAACTAATTTTTCGAAAAGCTTTAGCCCGTGTTATTTGATCATATTCAAATGAAAAGTATTAATTAGAAATATGAACTTGCCGAACAGAATTTTCCGTGTACGAAATTGAACAATGCGAACAAGAATATCACATTTTTGCTATTTCAATTTCACCTACTTTTATACGGTCTCGTCAAATCCGCGTGAACTGTTCCGTTCGATTCTCGGTAAAAATTGTCGATGCTAGAAACATTAACAGTTTTACGGCAACAAAATGGAAGTTGGAAGATAGCCCAGTTAGTTCGCATAGTTCAGATATTTTCCTCTCTTTTTGATACGGTTTTCTCACATGAACTGAAGCAGCCGAAATTCTCAGTTTAGATTTCAAATGATTTCCAAATGTGTTCTCGTTCATCAAAGACGCCCATGATCTAACTAAAAACGATAGTAGGAGTAGAAAGAAATGGGTTTCCGTTAAAATGAACGCTGCTCGGTGACGTTGGGATACCAGCTCATATGAGTTTGTTTTACGCCGTTAGAGTCATGTGACTTCTGAGATATTCGCGATAGTGTAGTTTATGACACAAGCTGCTTCCGTATGAACGCTCTTCTGTCGCTTGGTTTATGCGCACATAGCCAATTCTGAACGTGTAGTTCCGCAGTATAACATTCGTTTCACTTAACGACAATCATTCTTACATTTGTTTTTTCTTTTCTGTCGCTAGGGTAAGGTTAATTTTCACATGTTGTCCTGACCGTTGAATTATTTTGGAAAAAGCTAAAATTCAGAGTTATTCTGAATCGTAAGCTCATAATGCCTCACATCACTGGCCGACTTTTCAACTCTGAATGCTTTTTCTTAGGATAAATAAATTTCGTTTTTTTCTTGACAGAAACACAGATATGACATTCAAGAATTTGATGCCTTGATTGCCATTTATTATGATTAGTTGAGAAAAAATACAGCTACTACTAATAAGACGTATGCTAAAATAGTTGGACTGGAGCGGGTTAGCTCTTAATCGTTCAGATATTGTTCAAATATTTAGTGTTTACTAAATTACAAATTCTTCTGTCATTTCTTGAGCTCATCATCATTATTTTGTTAATAATAATTACTATTACAATCTAGGTCTTCATCACCGCTCTCGGTAACATCCACCTGACAACTCCACGAAAGCACTCTTTAAAACATTATTTGACGATCGCTTTGCTTTATTTTCCTTCCACTGAAAACGAGTGTATTCCAGACGGTGGTCACTCCCTGAATGAACTTTGCATCAAGATGTTTGCCAAATTCTTCATAACTTTCAACTGATTAACCAATTTGCACCTCCCGGCTTCGATCTCATTTGGCCAGGTGAATACCTGGAACTTTCGATTCATCTCTTTCAGTTTCATCATCGTATTGATGGCACATGAAACCACCATATTCAGAACTAAACGGAACGAAGTGAATTGTTTGAACGAGAAGGTTCTACCACTTCCATTATTTTATCTTTTTGCTTCCTTTATTATTGAAAGAACAATGTACATCATTTTTCAAGAAGGGGGCCGCGGCCAGCAGAGGGCTGCCAAGCGGGGAAGTTGACCGGCGGTGGGAGGATTCGAACCCGCGACCTTCACATCCAAACGCCACGGTCGTATCTGCTGGGCTATCGCCGAGCTACGTCGCGAAATCAGATGGTCGACAACTAATGATTGAACATGTAACTAATTGCTACCAGTCAACTGGGTTTGTTTGTGTTTTTGACGTGGGCACGCATTCAGGGTGCAAAATACGGATACACGAACATCATTGTTAGGCACACATACACACTACTCGAGAGAAACTGGGTGCAATACAGACTGGAACTCACAAATACGTAAGTTTATCTTTCCTATTTTATATCGGATATGAAAACAGTAAATTATCACGTGTTCCGTGCCATGTTCAAGTTGGAATGGCGTGTTCACGCCCAATGTTCAGAGCATGAAGAAGGATTATGAATTTATTTGAAAACGACATCAAAATGTATCCGACGCATTTGAAACTGACCATTCCTTATAAAAACTTATACCCTGTGAGTATTTCCTTGATATTTTATTCCAAATTCTGTTCTCTAACTAATCCGGCATTTTAAAACATTATTTTTTTTCTAGTTTCATCTTTCTGGACAGAACACAAGTCTCGCGCAATCAGCATTATCTCTATTCTTTCGTTGGTTAGTTTTGTGTGAGCAGCGATTGAACCGGTCGGGTGGTTGTCTAATGCAAGCGCAATCACTCTCTTCCGATGACATTTATCATGCAGATGCAATAGGGATCCTTATTATGCATGCTGCGTTATGTAAGACTAAACAGCAATGAATTAATTAATTTGGCAGCAACATGTCTACAGACGGGAAATCGGATTCCAACGTGACTAAGTTCCCATATTTGCTAGCCCAGCAATGGTTAGTAAATGAGTTTGGATAGAGTAAGCCACATTGATTTACATCAACCAAATGGAAACGTTCGACAGAATATGTCCTTCCCCCCTCCTAGCTCTGTTGACGGAAATGCCGGTCGACTGGCTAGAATTTTCTAACCTGTCTACGGACTCATCAAGGGGGCTGTTCTGCGAGAATCGGCCAGCGCGTTCTACCGAAGTCTCGTTTCACTAAGTTTTGGAAATATTCAGGCCAGTATTTTTTAGTTTACGGTCTAAATTTTCAGTACGTATCAGGGGGCACGAAACTAAACGGTCGAGTTCCATTTGTTAATGTCTAGCAACTGGTTTCATCAATCACTTTTGCACAGGTGCATCTAGAATCTTGTGAGTACACCACACGTGACACTATCACAAATCAGTGCAACACCCAAGAGAAGTCAAATCAATGAATTCCGTCCAGGTTCCGTGATGTGATAGCTTTGTAAATATTCACTGAACAGTCTTCTTTCAACAATTACAGATCAGCACTTTCCATTTAGAATCTTTCATTGATGAACGGTATGATTGCACACGAGGTTTAAGTAATGCTTAAGGGAGCAAAATTAACATGCTGTCTCCTTTCTCAATTCACAGTAATTTAGCCTTCTTGGCATACATTTGTTTCAAATCAAGGAATCTTAAATTTGAGTCTGAGCGGAAAACCAGTAAACGACTCGAATCTGAAATGCCAGCTAAGATGACAGTCTGATCTAGTCGACATGACTATTAGTAGTAGAGGTATCGTGATTTCGGCCTTGTTAAACAGAACATGAATCGAACAAAATTCCGATGTGTGGTTGGGTTAAAATTGCAAAAAGAAAGACGTTTGCGGTAGAGAGTACAAAGTTGAAAGAAATTGGTGCAAAATGCGATTGGGTTCGACAAGAACATTTTTGTACGAATCATTTTGCAAAAGAGTTTACGGGATTAGAAGAAACATGGCTGGTAGAAGCCGGTATCCGTCTAAGTGGGTGAATTCTGTCTTCACTGAGCCATCAAATATTCCCGAAGAATATGAAAATATGACTAAACGAAAACGATTACGAGGAAAACGGAAAAAGACTGAGATTGTTAAACTGCATTTTTCTTTTGACCTATCAGGTTAGCGGAAAGATAAGAATGAAAAACTGCTTCTGTTCTGTTGCCTAAAATAGCACCCCGTTATTTGGCAGTCCGGTTCTAGAATTAGAAATATTCTTGAACGTTTGCTTTTTGCGATTTGCTTCCGTTACGGCTGAAGCAATAATTATCCATCGTTATCCGGAATATCATCCCGGCTAATCAAGGTATACTGGGTGAGGAATTTGACTGACGATGGGAAGATACGAAGTCGTGACCTTCAGTTGGCAATGGCATGATACTGACCGCCTGACTATGTCCGGACGACGAAGAATTCCCGTGTTAATCATATAATCCCCTGGGGGAAATACAACGATCAAAGATGCACAGAGTGTGACTCTGACATTCCAAATCCCAGACAAAATCAACAGCACCGATAGATTTTCGGTTCGTATGTTCGATGTACGTGACCGTGTTCTCCAAGAAAGACTTCGAACACAATACCGGTCCCCTCGTAGACCAAATCAAAGATACATTCCAAGCCACCGTGGCTAGCTAGACGGGGAATTGTGGATTTCGTGACGCCATGGTTGCTATGTCAAAGTTTACTAAGCCACACAATCTCTTCCCACTTAAGCTAACGTTTAGGTTGTTCCGCTCAAAATTGTTCATCGCTAATCCAAGTCCCAGTTGGAACGTGGTTTATGTCCATCCCTAATGATTGCCAACGTGCATCAAACACTTGTGCAGTGCCGCATGTTTAGTACTACGTAATTGTGTAAAATAATTAGTCTGTCACAATTTACGCTCATCAAAATAGAAGAAGGAATTTCTTTAGGTAGCAGAAACTATCAGGACCGATAGCCTACTGGGACAAAACATTGGAACATTACAAAATTGGCGATTATTTGTACCGTGGTATTCCCCGCAACAACGTATTGGACAAGTAAACACAAAAACAGAAGGTGGAGCTTCGAAACACCCTAAATTTTCGAATCGTGTCTTCCATTTTAAGATGGATGTTCCCTTTCTTGCGCAATTCCATCTCTCAAAACTTTCGGGTAATGTAGTCACAATTTCCTAATGGAAGCGTCCATATTACGGATAACTTGTCTTGTTTTAATACTACAAATATTATTCAAGAAATATGTTCCAAGATGTTTTTGTAATTGGTTTAAAAGTCGACCGTGAACAGTTGTCATTTTTTCTCAATCCTGAATGCTTCAAAAAAATGTATTAGTAAAATTAGACTGCGTATTCCTGTGTGTTCTATGTTCATTCGTCCTATGGAGACGTGTGACAAAATGAGACAGGATAAAGGAGGGCGGGACACCGTATGATGATGATCAAAATGGATGAGCCGACAGTCGACGATGGTGTGAACTAGATTGTTAGGTTGGCCATACGTCTTGATAAGATCTCGTTTACTCGGACCGGAAGTAATGTGGGGAGATTGCAAGCGAGACGATCACTGGAGTCGAAAGTAGATCGGCTATTTTGTGGCGGGATAATTCGACACGTTTTCTCAAGTGATTTATCCTGTACACATTGAAGAAGCACCAGCCTGGTCGATATTTCCAAGCAGTTATTATAGTTTGTAGTAATTAACGCGACTGTGTAACTTCAACTGGCTTAGCAACATCCGTTTGTCACCTATCCAGCACTTACGAACACTTTAGACTAACAAAAATGACCGGGTAACGAACAGTTCCGATCAACGATCTTTTGATTTGCTCTCTATCACGTGAACGAAATTGCATGGAAAATGCCTCCAACTTAGTGATTCGTACACATGTAAGATAGAACCAACAAGAATGACCGCATGAAAAGACAAATGGATATGAAGAAATTGTCACGAATAATAGAATCATTGTCACGTGATTAGCACTTCATTCTCCTTTCTTACCAATGTTTCAGCTCGTGGACAGTTGATATTTGTTACCATCGCAAGGCCCTTTTACGCTTGGTCAGCAACTCATGCGAGAGAACTAACCGGCAGTAGATCAGATTTGAGAGAAGTGAATAAATTCCAATGCTTAGTTATTTCTCATTTGTACCCGACATTCGCAAATATGACCGGCGGTGGCCAAGTGGATAAGGTCGTCGCGTTTGGACGCGAAGGTCGCGGGTTCAAATCCTTCCACTGCCGGTCAACTTCCCCACTTGGCAGCCCTCTGTTGGCTGCGGTCTCCTTCCTGAAGAGTGATATGCACTGTTATTTCACCAGTAAAAAGGAAGTAAAAAAGATTAAAATATAAGGGTGAATGAATGAGTAAATCCACTTGGTCGTACTATTGCACAGTATCGCCTTTCTCATTGCATCTAGGGCATCCGTACAAACATGCTCCATTCTTCAGGTTTTCCTATAAACAGTATTCCATGCCAAACTGGTGATTCGTTCTGGCCTCAGTCCAAAACCGTCATTAACACAGGTGCCGAACAGGTGGTACACGGTTGGATTCACAAGATTTCGAAATGTTAGTATTATTATTATTATTATTTCTACCGCTCATTTTCGCATGAATTTGTGCATCGTAGTCGGCAATTCCACAAACTCAAATCTCCAGATGGCTTCCTATTCCGAATTGTTTTTTTTCCCATTCACTAGAATCAACAATTCTGCTTACACCTCACCAAATAAAAAAGAACCATGCCTTTGAATCAACTCGTGATTCTTCCATGTGACCGTGATAGGGAACACATTGCTGGAATCAATACGTTTTTAAAGATCCAATATTTATAGATTTGAAAAAAGGCTTGACCACTATTTTTGAATTACAGATACATTTGCAATCAATGCGACTAAAAAATGTTAACGCTTGGTAGATTATTTTCGGAGTAGCATATTCACTTTTCAATCCGTAAATGCCAAATAATGGTATTTCTCGGCGTCTTGGATATTACTTGCAAGAAAGCCTGAATGCTTGTTTAATGGTAATAATTCAGAAGTCAAAACAGAATTGCTAATATCATCTAAAAACTACATAATTAATCTTAGAACTTCTGTGGATAGAATTTGGTTACCCCATGCCCGGCCGTGGACAAACGGATAAGGTGGTTCCTTTCGGTCTTGAAAGTAGTGGGATCGAGTCTTCCCACCGCCGGTCAACTTCCCCGCTTGGCAGTACTCTGTTGGTCGCGGCCTCTCTCCAGAAAATTAATGTATACATAAGTTTCTTTAATAAAGGAATTAAAATGGTAGGTGATGAATATATATGACTTATTTTATAACATGGATGCTTGGCTAGACGAATTACTCTGTGGGCTTCCTGCATTGTCATTCAACCAGGGGTTGAAATGAACAACTAATTAGGCACATTCGCCAGGATTCCCACGGGTGCTTTTATTTTCCACATTGCTGTCGAGGACCGGCGACAATCGACCCCTTATGAACCACGATTAGTTGAAGAAAGTAACTACAATAGCACCTTGTTTTTCAACGAGTTAAAATCACAATTTCTGTGAAGCTCAGCCACAGATAGCAGAATATGTTGTGAGCGAACTAGAGTTGAGCTGAATTGGGGGTATGAAAAAATAATTTCATCCGTAGAAAGGTTCAAACTGCGTGATGCCTAACTTTCAGTCTGCATCAACATTTAGCGGAACTTTTAAATGTCAGTTTCCTCTTGATTTCTCCTACCACGAATTTTCATTTAGCAAGCAAACTGAAAACCATGAGCACCCGGGGTCTGGGCAAATAAGAAAATGCACGTGATCGAGTCGGGTGCCCAAATGGGAATCTCGGTGGATGTTGCGAAAGCGCAAACTGGACACCAGAGAAAAAGCACTTGTGGAGCTCAGTCACGTTAGGGCCTTGAAACTGATGCAATTAGGTCGCCACTAGTCATAGTATGGATTAGTTATTGTGAATGATGTAATGTTAATGATAAAGCATTGTTGATAGATTTTATCCACTAACGTTTCGACTAAGGTGAGTATACTTGCTCAAGGCAAATTATACAATTAGGAAATTTGATTAAGGTCATGTTATTTACAATGAAAGGCAGTACTCAAACTTAAGGGATATTTGTTGTGTTACATTCCGCGATCCTTCCGAACGGCAGCATAAGAAACCATGTGTTAATTTTCTTGACCTACGAAACCGTTGTCCATGGCCTAATCGATACGAGTAACACCAGAGTGTTCGAGTTGTCGTGACCTTTCGTTTATTCTTCAGGCTCCTTTAGATTGAGCTTGCTGCTTCAATAGTCCGAAATGTAAGTTACCATTCGGTCCGTGGCACATCGTCGAGTAGTGGCAGCTGGACCAATTTAAACACTAAAATTCGGAGATTCTCAGTAAAATGTAATACAATGCGTAAGAACAGTCGCTTTATGACGGACGGTGGACAACTAGTGTTTGGGATGTGTAAAATTGTCAAGTTACCGAGAATGCATGGATTCCTACACTCCAGTCTCTTAAATCCCCTGGGGGAATCGTTACAATCGTGCACGAACATGGTACCGACTTGCTGTTTCTATAGCCATGCTAGAGTCGTACCGTTAAATGCTTGGCTAAGGAAACTTGCGTTCTCTTTTGCAAGAGGTAAGCATGAAGATTCATGACCCTTCAGCGAGTTGACTTGTCTTATCCAGGTTCAGTACACACCCAGGGGATGTACTATCATTCGATGGGGTTCACATGATTTTCAATCTGAAATGGACAACCCAAAGAGAACCGAACCGAGTAAGTACGTCAATCAACAATAACACGTACACAACCAAAGACAGGCTACTAGCGACACAGATAGTCCGATATTATTCACGTTCACCGTTTCAGCGTACGAGCAGTCATCATGGTTACAAAATCTTACTAAGCAAACCATTCAGAGTCTGCTGAGATGGCCTAGTGATCAAACTCTGATCGCCATTCGCTAATCCCGGAATCGGATCAGCGAAACATCATGGTCGATAAATGAGTTAAAAGAAACCTCGGTACTTTTTGCGAGTTTCAAAGACGATTGCAGCCAATACTGTGAACGAACTAATTTAAGATCAAATTTGTTCCATGTAAATATTAAGTTATGCGTCGGTATTACGCTATCCATCCTCCGCAGACAGAGGCCTAGTAACCATCATGAGAAATGCTAGTTATTGTCGCGTGTCAACTAAAAGAAAGGACAACAGGTAGATGATTCCAAATTTGTCGAAACTCCAAAAATCAATGTTCACGCAAACGATACGCTTATAGAAAAAAAAAAGATTTTTATTCGTTCTTTGCTAGACCAAAATCAACAAACAAACAAACTCTTTGACACTGTGTTCCAATGATTCATTATTTCAATCAGGTATTTTAGTAAAACAGTCAACCAGCCAAACATGATCATCTCCAGATTGCTGGAGCCGCATCTGGTTTTTGTCTGATCAATCTCCCGTGTACTTCTGTACCCGTGGTTGGCTGGGAACTTGATACGGATAGGAACCACGAGTAGCGTGCACGGATGACGAGTTCATTGAAGCGTGTGTTTGAAGAATGGTACTAGCCGAAAAATCCATCATGTGTTCCCGTGGCAACCGCGTTCTCCCGTCTGCATAAAACAACACTGTCCAAAATGAAACCTCATGTTTCATCAGGTGTCTTCGTTATCAAGTCTATTTTCCATGACAGAACGAAATGTCTTCATATATTTTCCTTATATTTATTAAAATGGACTAGTTATCTGAACACAACTGGCTAATTAGGTGAGGTAGTGGAACCAAAATTAGTCCCTTGCTACTCGAATGGACAAACTGGATAAAATGCAAAAAAATAACGGCATGCTTACCATATTAAATTTTAATTACGTAATTTCATATTGTTGCTGTCAAGCACGCTACACTGTCGTTTATCAGAGACAATTTGTAATTGTCTGATGTGCATACAGTGTGTGACACTGATCATTATTTGTGCAACTAATATGCGGGATGTAAAGTCACGTGACTGCTACTCGGATTAACGTCATTGAACTTGTTTAACGGCGATTTTGCTTCAATTCTATCTACTTTACTACCGACCCAAATAGGCCGTTGACATTTTGGGGCATCAAACTTGCCGTCAAGCCTTGATATGTCTAGACTGCATTGGTTCACGTGATCGTCCAGATCGGTAACAAATTATCGGTACCAAATTACCCGTAAGAAAACGACAGGATCGGTCCTTGCTTTGATGAAATCACGTTGACACTCCACTGTGCATGACATTTATCCAGAACGTCATCGGTTTTACGAGAACGGAACGAGAAAACAATTTCATAATAAGCACCAAAGGCAAGATGTGAGAAAGTATTCATTTTACTTGCACATGTCTCGAGAAAAATATATCAAAGTAGTTAAAAAGTTTAGAACTCACAAACATATGTATCCCCAACCACATGCACATTGGGATACGGAACTTTTCATTGACAATGATAGCAACAATATACGGGCTGTGGGATAAAACTTAGAAGGAATAAACGGTACACAGTTAGAGCCCATCGATCGTCACCACACTGACCGTTTAACCCATTCGTGGTTATCCTTTGTCCGGCGCTGGCCAGGTGGATAACGTCGTGGCGTCTGGACGTGAGGGTCGCGGGTTCGAATCCTCCCACCGCCGGTCAACTTTCCCACTTGGCAGCATTCTGTTGGCCGCGGCCCCCTTCCTGAAAAATGGTGTACATTGTTATTTCATTATTAAAGGAAGTAAAATGATTCTAAAAAGATTTAACGCTGAACCGGATCAGAACAAATGGCCTGAGCAAACTTTTGTAACCCACGTTGACACCAGGTAAAGGTCAAACTAGAGTGTAGCGGTTATCGAAGGAAAAATAAGTGTAATAATTCGAAATATGTGCTAACCAAAAGATTGCAAATGAGACTGTGCAATGACCTTTGGACTAGAATTAGTCTATGGACTTTGACTGACAGCTCTTTTAACCCTACAATGATCCAGGCCTTTTGTATTCATCTATCAACACGCTCAGGGAGTATCAAATGTCTTCGGGATGGGCTTAGAAAAAAAGCAAGTAAATTCAGCCCGAAAGACTCGTGTCCACTTACGTCGAAAAATCTGCAGACTGCACAGGTTACCGCATCTCAACAGTCAGCCTTAGGCATGTCTGGAAGCTGGATCAGTACGTCCCTTGGTAGAAAGCTTGTGGTGCTGGAACTCCACTTATTTCTTGAGATAATATGATTACAAAATTTCTCGCAATATTTGGGCTTGGATGCCTCCGAACAGTAACTATTTATCCCAAATAACATTAATTGGAGCATGATCAGTGTAGTTAAGAATCAGGACCGTGAACCGAGATGCTCACATTCCAGGCGTGAGCCTGACCAAAAATTTCGCCAGTGAGTTTTTACACTTCATTGACTTGACACCTAAAAGTTTCACTCGCTCGTCGCATTATTGTAAGTACGTCTAATGAATTATTTGGAGTCATCAGCAAAAAAACGAACAGTATTTACACGGAAATTTTTTGCTCTCCTCCTGGCTCTGCTGACGGGGTGAGAGGGAGATTCAAACATCTTGCGTCATTTAGACGCACAGCCCTGGCTATCACAATTGTCATTATGCCACTTGATTTGGGTTTTGTTTGTATCCAAGATTGGTTAAAAATTTCATCAGTAGGAATTTCCCTATCCCACGAGAGCGTTTAGAGAAAGCAGGTAGCGTGTATACAATTCAAGTCGAAGAAAGTTCTACTGTATCCGCCTTTGAAACTAATTTTGACGCGTTTGGTAGGTTTTCGCGACATACTGTCAGCATGCACTCTTCCGAGTCGTGATATTTATACACTTTACCACATTCTAAAGCTCGTCTCTACGAATCGATTAACTCGTCGTCATCATCATCAGCATCATCATCATCATCATCATCATCATCATCATCGTTCAGCGTTAAACAGCAAGGCAAGCCTCACAAACTAATGTCTTTTCCTCAAGATTACTTGTTTCTATAAAAAGAGTGAATATCCAAAGCGAACGGGGAAAAGACAAGAACGCTGCTGCAGACAACACACGAAACACAGTCTAACTGTACAAACGCACGTGTTTTCAATCATTCTGATTCGATAGAAAATGACAACACGATCGCCACTGTTCACGGTTCACTGCCATATCCTTCAGTGTCTCTAGCCATCCAGCAAGTCGACGAGTCTTTCGGACCCCAACTGCGAACACGAAGACGTGAGACACCTACTTTACCTAAGTTCGCTGTACATTTTCTCATCCCACGTTTCCATGTCATCTGTTGGCCTCCACATGACTTCTTCCATTCCTTTGGAGGAACCCAAAATAGGGCACGATATAGTAGACGAGTGTTAATCAACTATTAGCTTGCAAACCGCTGTGTCATGACGACAGAAAACGAAATGTCTCACCGCATCGGAAAATCCCTAAAGGACCAAATATTAACCAGCTGGAAACGAGCAATTTTTATTCACGAAGCTTGATGAAACGTTGCGAGTCGGATAACTGCGTGTTGCTAAAATTCAGTCAAACAACTGCACAAACGGTTATTGTGTGTTTTAAGTTTTATACATTACTTTTACTTACCCAGAACTCTTTGTAACAAGAAAACTCAAGTTGAAAGGAAACAACATAAAAGGAAGCTGTTAAATTTGACAAAATGTTATTCCGTCGAGGAACTTTTGTCATTTTCCGTTGAACACACTTTTCGGTAAGTGGAAGTCATTTGTAAAATAGTTTATCGGTCCGTTTTCCGACTCCTAACGTCTTACTGGACTTCGAGAATGATGACAGTTTGTTTAGAGGCTTGGTCTGGCAATTTATTATATATACCTCAGTTCCATTTGCACCAAGAAGGCACCGAGAAAAAGTGTCAAACAGAGCGATTACTTGTGATATAATTTCCATCATGCCAATAATTTGTCCGAGTTGATCGAGCATTGTCATTTTCAACGCCCACAAATCCTTTCGACGCGGCAACGTGTCAGTCAGCTTGCAATCCCAAATGCCGGGAGAAAATATGCCCGTGTTTACAAACGCATCGTATATCATTGAGCAAATCGTTTTCTTCAGACTGTCCACAACAATGTTTTATCGCCCCCACCTGCTCAAAAACGAAGCGAAAAACAACGCAGATCTGGAAACGAAAACGGGTTGGACATTACACGACAATTTGTCAGTTAGCAGTCGACGAAGGATATAACCGAGAAATTTGTCACCGGAAGTCCACGTGATATCCAGGATTAATGAACTGATTTAACGGTTAGACAAAAGTAGAAAATTCTTGCAGGTCACAAAAGAGATTGCCATTCAGATTAGCCTTTGTTTCCAACGCGGTTTTAAATCCCAGTTTGTTTGTTTTAGCGTGTTGCTCGAGAATATCCACACAGCTGTGAAACAAATTACTCGATAATTCCTAGTTCGGAAATTATGATCATATTTTGAATTTTATTGATTTGTTTGTTACGTAAATGCAGTTGCCCAAAACTAACTCTGCTACTTTTGCACTGAAGAAACGTCAGTGGATAATGTGACTATTTTTGCGGACTGTAAACGGTATGTTTAATACAATGGGGGATCTATTTCTAACTATAAGCAGTGCAATCGTCCAGTGGCACTAAACAGTTTAGTACATTAGTGAACACGAACAATTTAACAAAGATCTAATTGTTTTCCTACCAATGATATGCAACTGACAGCTTGAATCCATTGGGTTGGACTCGGATTTCGTAAACAAATTGATAGTTGAAGTTCCGACGTAATCCGTAACCGAGAATCATCAATTCCACTGAATGATCATTCAATTTTGTCTGTTGTACGCAAGTTACACTAATCGGCTTCCAGGAGTGATTTCATTTTCCACGATCACAATGCATACCCAAAAATACACTAACTTAACCCAACACGTGGGGTACAGACACACATGAAAGTTACATGTCAGAATCTTGCAGGTCACTACAGGACCGGCAGTGATCAAGCGGATGAGGTTCCGAGGTTCGAATCCTCTCACCCTCGGGCCAATTTCTTCACTTGACATCCTTCTGCTGGCCGCGGCCTCTTTTCTGAGGGATCATGTACATTGTTATTTCAATAATAAAGGAATTAACAGACCGGGGACTTCATGGCTCTTACAAGCTTGCGTTTGCGATTGATTAAGACATCATATATATGGATCAGTTATGTCAACAGAGAGCAGAGAAGTGATCCTCAAGTGATCGGAACTTGCCTACGGAGTAATTCTCCCCGGGGCATGGTCCGTTGGAAATTATGAAAAATGGAAAAAATTGGGTTGTTCCACAAACACTTCTTGATTGTTTTTTTTACGATTCCGGCTTCTGTTTAACCGCAAAGTCGGTGAACATTTCCGAATATATGCCAAAATCCTGGAGATTGTCAAATCGAATTTTGTGAGCGCTCTTCCGCGGTGGGATTCTTGAAATAACGAAGTTATCTTTTAGCTATAAAGGAAAGTGCTATTTAGCACAAGTCTCGTATTGGGCAAATATGCGGAAAAGAAGCCAAATATAGATGATTTCATGCTAACAGCTAGAGAAGTTAAACATGTTGTTTGCATTCTGTGAATATGCCATAGGTATTCGAGGTAGAAAGTCAAACCCGGTCCACATCTGCGAACCACATCTTCGACTAGCTGGTTTGTGCTTGAGTGAAACGAAAAAAGTCAAGCTTGTTAGGTCGTCCGTCGACTGACGAGATGTTAAATGTGCATCCGAGTGGAGGAACGAAGAGAAGAGTACGGTTGAATGCCATCTACATTGATCATTCTGTACATATTGGGCATTTTTCCAATCTTATGGAGTCAGTTTCACTCATTTAAGGGGAAATGATTAGTATTCGGTTGGGCTGGAATGCCTTGGGCAGACATGCCCAGTTCGATTGACAAACCGATTAGCAAACAGAAGTATCGGTCAGAAAGGGCTGATAACGCAAAGAAATTACTTTCAGTAATCTCGTTTTACACATTTACATACACAAATTATTTAGTGTATGTTTGGTAATGCAGCATGACCATAAAAGCAACGGACTATGAATTTTCCATATTTGTTAGTCTGGCAAAAGTACCGCATAAGACTGAAAATAAACCGTCAAATTTTCACGTTAAAAGAAGGGTGGGAACCGGCGATGGCCGAGCGGATAAAGTCGTGGTGTTTGGACTTGAAGGTCGCGTGTTCGAGTCCTCCCACCGCCGGTCAACTTCCCCACTTGGTAGCCCTCTGATGGCCGCAACCCTCTTCCTGGAAATTGATGCACATTGTTGTTTCATTATTAAAGGAAGTAAAAGATAAAAGATAAAAGATGATCTCAGGTCAGCACGAAAACTGACAGTAAAGCTCCGGCTGCACGTAACTTGCAAAACGTGGTGATTGGTTGGCATCGTTAGTGTTCGATCCCGGGGTTTTCTTGTTTATCTGTGTTCGCATTCAACCCGTTAAAGACAGGAATTTTCAACGATGAATAACTCGTCATACATGCAATCCAAATCTGTAATTTGGTCGATGACTTGATCGACAAGCAGTCGAGATGCATGCCTCTTGGCGATCGGTCGAGTGTACACTTTAGTGTTCGCATATATACGACTGTCCAATTCACTAAAATTTCTGCTCACTAAGACGGTTTTGCGAAAAACTTGAAATAAACTTATTGTCGCGGTGTTCTGTTCTTACGTGTATATTTTGATAGCATGCAAAACCCAAATATATTTTGAGTCAATTATTCAAATTTGGCGGCAGTCACGTGGTTATATTGGCGACGGTGTTCGAAAATGAACTAAGTAAATTACAGCCTTTTGGTTACCGATCATTTCGGGATTTTTATCAGCTTCTTAACGAGTACACGAGCAGCTTGACAACGACGAAATGGGAGATCATGCCTAATCGATCGTTTCAAACAGATTTGAGTGTCATTCACATGTGTGGCGTTTTTTATCGTTATCATTTTTCGAACCAATCTCCTGTACGGATGATTTGCACATTCTGACTTGACATTAGATGGGAAGACGATGTGAATGTTTGACGAAAATGGTACGAACGGCAAGGATTTAATAGACCACGGAAATTAGATTGTGCTTGGCCGAGCAAGACTGGCCAACCTCTATTTGGCAGAAGCACACCGCGAGCCACGGAATCGTAACTTGCACTTAATGAAGATCACCTAGGCTGGTGGAAACAGTGTTCACGGTCATTCCATGAACTGTCCTCATCCCCTACTTGGCAAAAAAAACGAACAACACAGGTAAGCAAGATCCGAAGGATGTCAAGTTTTATATTTTGGGATTTTCAGTTAGAAATTGGTTCCATGTGACAAATGACTAACAGTTTGATTGCTACTCACCAACAACAGCCCTCCCCCCCGGCACAATAAGTCAACTAACGGAGTTCGTCATCGTTGCGACATGGAATTATCCCAGCTGTCGAAATACTTTCTCGTGGCCACAACATTTCCACGAGATATGCAAGTTATGCACAATGAGTTTTCGAAAGGATCTTGCGAAAAGAAACATTCGATATTATCCGGTTTCGTGAGGTCTGACGTCCACAATTTACATCAGCCAACAACCAACATCAAATCGAGACGGGGAAATTCAACAAGCAATTTAGTACACAAAGCATGGCGAAAACGACTGTCTACTTCCATGGTCTGTTCGCTTCCCCAAAATGACTTTCGGCATCCTGTCCGACCTCTGATTTGTTCGATGTAAATTCCAGCGTAGAATCGGATATCATAGACAAACTTGAAACTAAGAGACCTGCGGAACTTGACAGATTTCAAACCAAAATTTAAAAGGAATTGTGATTAGCAACAATCTCAACCATTCACCAAACATGGTGATAAGTGTATCACATACAACTAAATAGTCGAATCATGGAGACTAGTAAGTATCATACTCGTGGTTACCCTACAGCTTGGGTTTAAATCCCTAGAGGTAATCAATAAACTGACTATTTCGATTACAAAGTGAGTTTTTCATAGCTCGGAAGGTTAGTAATTTGTTTATGATTGCAGGCGGCCAACACTTGATGCCTTAGCCGATTTAGTATGCTCTGGTTTACTGTACTTCGTAGAAACTGACAACTTTAATCTTCTCTGGTTCTTTGACTTCGATAAGTGAGTGTAATTGTGTCCGCAGAACAGTATTGCTGTCACCGCTGCCCAACCGAAAATTAGCTTATCTTGTTTACTTACTAGTAGGAGATTATTGCTATAGCAACCAAACTCGACTCACCTACATCATCGCTATTGTCGTCACATCCTTCCCTGTTCATCTCGGAGAGACACAAGGAATTCTTTTGTCTTCCTTCTTGTCACTTGGCTCTCGCATCTTGCCTAAGGCCTCCGATGAACTACGAATCGAGCATGGTGATTGTAAGAGAAGACTGGATGTGTCATTCGACCGTGAGACCTGACTACATGCGGGAAACAGGACTGGCCAACAAACCCGTTTGGACTCAAGTGAATGATACACGGCCAAAGGGTCCGATAGACTGTAAGCTAGGGGACAAATACGGATTCGAACAAGCGCGCCAGTTCAAAAACGGATTGAAAGTGGTTTAGTTTTTGGTAACATGCTAGTAGGCAAGCTGGACGCTATTCGATATTGAGGCCAAATGAGAAACAATGATCCCGCTAGACGATTACAATCTGCCATCAGGTCCTAACTTGGGAAGACCTAGTATGAATTGTTTGATTATAACAAATAAATGAACAGCTGGGTTGACCGCTCGGTGACCACTTGTTTGTACCCACATGACTAAGAGGGGTGAGACTGAATAAGAATCGAGGCAACCGATGAATGGGGTTGGAATAAGAGATCGCGGCAAATAGATTTTAATACATCCGATGTGTAATAACCTTACTAGATGTATGCCTCACTCATCCCCCATAGCTAAACTCAAATTGCTCTGTGTCCGAAAATCTGCATATCAGATCTCTGTTGTTCTTCATCTGGCATATTACTCTAGCAACCGTCCACTGATGAAAGATGATCTTTGAAGAGACTCGTCCGGGCAAGAAATAATCCATAGTGCTGTAATAATACTACGGTATATCATGCTTACGTTATAGGACTGCATCACTCACCATCCTTCAGGGCGAACAAAGCTTTGTGTAAGTTTGAATACGGAAATTTAAAGTTTAGTCCCACTTTTGCCAAGACAAGTAAACAGTCCTGGTATACCCTAACTTGATGCACCCAGTGATCGATTTGCCAAGCTTCGAACACTCAACACGGGTGTGACAAGCAATATCGTCCGAGTTTCAGAGGTGGACATCGGAGACAAGGACGGGTGCCTGAAAATCATGGGATTTCACTTTACTAAAGGGAATGCAAAAAGAAACGATGAACTCTTAGCAGTTTGGAAAGCGAATCATACCATCGAGGGCATCAAAAATCTACAAAGGCATTTCCATTACCGCACTTGTGAAACGCTATCGTTCTTAATTTTCCACTCCATAGTGGCAATATTCTCAAGTAGAACTTCAACGGCAGTTTGCGAGTTCACCGAGGTGCTTGTATGACGGCCCACCAGCATACACTGTCAACGACACTTGTGGGTTCAGTGTCCAATTATCAGACAACTAGCTCATCCGTTAACGAAATTCCGGTCAGCTATTATTGTTATCCAATTCGACAAAGGCATGAAACGAGTACGAAAAGAAACCGGTGATTGTTTTAGACAATGCTAACTAACAATCTAGCAAAAAGAAAATCGGATTTGATGGGAATAAGTAAATAGCAACACTGGTCCGCGCTAATCAGAGTGTTTATCATCAAGACCACTTACAATTGATTTTTTTATAGTGGCTCCCAGTCACCAAGACTTCAACTACTGAAAAGTGGAGAAGGAAAATAAGAACTACGGAATGCTAAAATTTCCGGTTCAACCATTCAAGCAGAATATTCTAAAGATCTATGAACTTTGTAACATTAAATTTTCAGCTGAACTGAACGCATACAAAAATGAAATTCTGCGCAGCGTGATACTCATATCATCCCAATGGCAAACAAAGACTGTACTAAACGCTTTGGTAAACAAAATAAAACGTGTTGCATGGACCGGCGGTGGCCAAACGGATAAGGTCGGGGCGTTTGGACATGAAGGTCGCTGGTTCGAATCCTCCCACCGTCAGTCAACTTCTCCACTTGGCAGCCCTCTGTTGGCTGCGGCCTCTTTCCTGAGAATTGATGTGCATTGTTGTTTCATTCATAAGGGAAGTAAAAGATTGAAAAAAACCGAGTAAGTAGGATTAGATACAAAGTAGACCGGACGGATAGGATAGAATAAAATAGGGTGCTCATTACTGACTCATGGAGCCACGACAATTTTAGTGGTCGAATCGAATTGCGTTGGTTGGACGACCCATGATTTGGATTTGGTTGCTGATACGAGGTCCGAAGCAATGGGCAACCGTGAGGGCAGCCGGTTTAGGAAAGTTGTTCCTGTTTGTAACAGGTCCTCTAAAAGCCTTCGTCAGGTTGATTTTATGTTCATTTTGGGGCAAATATTCTAGCTTGCCGTCATATATGTTTCGGGCTTTTTTCCCAAGCGCTGCTGAGTAACGTAATGTAAATCGTTTGGAAAGCCACCTGATCACGTGTCTGATTTGTTGATCAATTTACGTGTACCTATTCTCGTGTAGAATATACCGCTGAGACTGACAAACCTGTCTATCTATCTATCTATCTATCTATCTATCTATCTATGTATCTATCTATCTATCTATCTATCTATCTATCTATCTATCTATCTATCTATCTATCTAACTTTCTGCCTATCTTTCCATTTATCTATCTATTTAACTATGTATCTATTTATCTGTCTATCTCTATATATATCAATTTAACTATCTATATATCCCTCTATATATTTACCTTACTATCTATCTATCTATCT
>LUCM01002333.1:0-114263 GCA_008360955.1 Fasciolopsis buskii | reverse complement strand
TCTATCTATCTATCTATCTATCTATCTATCTATCTATCTATCTATCTATCCATCCATCTATCTATCTATCTATCTATCTATCTATCTATCTATCCGTGGATTAACAAGCAACGGAGGTTTTCTCGCGCGTTAATCTGAATAGCTTATTGCCTTCCATGTGTCTTTTGTTCTCGGACGATTGAAGTAACGTCAAAATGCATGAATTGTTGGACAACTGTCTCGTTTCGTGCGCATGTTCCACTACACTGAATCACCAAATTTAATGAAATTTATTTAAAAATGAAATGAAATGAAATTTATTTAAATTTTGTTATTTTCTATCTTTTCAAGGCACACAAAGGCAGATCACATTGAATACGGACAATTCATTTGATTTCCTTCTGCCGAAACTGCGTTCTTCGCAACGATGAGGTTTTTAGATGAGCAAATTTACAACAACATCTCAGGGCAGAAATTGGGATAAATCTTCACCTCACCAGTAGACGAAGATGCAGATTTGTGAAAGAACTGACCGAAGAAGTAGTAACGCACACACACGCACACACACAAATGTCTTATCCAATTCCACCTATTACAACAGTACTCGGTAAAGTGACGAATGCTCAACTCGAAGTTTAAAGGATTTTGGGAACCTATTCAAAGATCTTTAGAATCAGACGCTAAAATGGAACTGATAAAACAAAAGAAAATGATTGCCCGATTTGCTTTGCTTTTTCTTCCCTCAGTTTTTTTCTCCCCAGAACATCCCAAGGCGAGTTTAACTGCTGATAAGTTGGTACCGGTACTCAACTTCTTGTTCTTCTGTAGACATTTGTAAATCATTGGGCTCATGTTTCGACAAAGCGGAGTGAAAGTCGAGGCCTAATACCCTCCACCGGTACACTTGTTCAACGCCCTTTTATCTTTCACGGTTGTGTACATCGGGTGCAGCCCCCAAGTCAAAAACTCGAAGCACCTTTCCTCATTTGGTTGACACAGTAAACGTCGTCCCTGGGTGAGCCAGACTGGAAATTTCAGGCATTTCGTGAATTTATTTAATGTAATAACACAAATAAAACATGCAAATATCTCCGGACTGTTGTGTTAACAAACCAAGGTCCAGTTTGAGCAATTATTCATGCGCCAGAAGAGATCCCACTGAACCTTGTATCTTTTAATTCCTTTAATAATAGAAGCAACAAAATACATGATTTTCAAAAAGGGGCCTGCGACCAACAAAGGGCTGCCAGGTGGGGAAGTTGACCGGCTGTGGGAGGATTCGGACCCGTGACCTTCGCAGTTCGAACGCTACGAATTTATCCACTTGACCACTGTTTAAGAACTTCCTACTACGAATAAAATGCGCATTCAGCACGCAACTACCGGCTTAAGCTATGCCCCTGAACGAGTCAAGAAAAATGGAAAGCCCAGAAACGTTTCAGAGAGAACTTGGAAACCATACTAGATGGATCGAGGAAAACGGAATATCCGGATCCGTTTGTTCGTCGGTTCGTAGCTACCGAGGAGGTAAAATATCAGCTTTTTTGACAAAGTCACTGTAACTGGCCTTACCAGACAGTGGGGACTCATGACGGGGATACAAGCTTTATCCAGATGGTCCTGCAGAACAAACTACTGCATGATCAGTCCTATAAAAGTGGTAATCATCAGTGAATGAGTTACCGGTCAGGGCACATACACACGTTCGTCAAGTGCTCTGACAAAAAGCACGGGAAAAGCAGATTATGTGAAGGTCAAAAGCGGTGACCAGTGGCACAGAAGTGGACTAGAAAATGACAATCGAATAAAGTATGCGAACAATTTTTTCTGTCGTATCACATCCCAGGGCTAGATAGCGTCCCGGGTGGTTTTCATGCATCTCTGGATCTGAGACAGAAGAAACAAATGCCGACCGCTTGGTTGACCGAGGACAAAGAAAAGGACAGGACAAAGTTTGGTGAACAGGTTAGACACTGCTCATGTAATGTAGACCAGATTTGACAGGGCAGCTGACACTTTGAGTGAGATGAACATCAACAGGAGGTTATTGATTTACGAGTGACGAGCTGTGAATTTGCAACAAAAGGCTTGGACGAACTACAAATGAACAACAGTTTAGCAGTGAAAAAAACACACGGGTAATTGACCTCGGAAATGAATGCCCAGACAGATTTAAACTGTCACGATTCACTTGTTCGAAAAACACCAAAAGTGACATGTGTTTGTGGGCAAAATCTCTGATGCTTGTCGGAGGTAATTCTGAATCGTGTTTGTGTTTTTAGGGAACCTTCCTAAATTCGTAGCTTGTGAAAAACAACATCATCAGCAAAGTTGGGGATTTTGGATGGAAAACAAAATAGAACAGATAGATGGAACATCATGTGATGAAATTGAACCAGCCCTTGATGACGAAGACATTCGACTCAAAATCGTTTGTCCCGAGCCTGATTACCAGTTCTGGCGCGGTGGATATGCACTGCTAATGATTTATAACAAGCTAGACCAAACAGCTTCACAGTGAGTGCTTCGTGGTTTCTTAATGGCAAGTTGAGCGTTGATATTGCGGGATGAATTATTTAACGAAAACAGAATATCTTTAATTTAATCATTCAAAACTAGAAGAGGGTGAATGCAGCACTCTGGAGAACACCGAAAATAGTGAATTTTATGCCCCATTCCAGCTTGCTCAAAAGACTTATGAAGGTTGCACCAAACAGCGGTCAGTTTCGAATTGCTAGAGAAAATGAGACTGTCGTACGGAATTCTAATGTTCATATGGTATGATTTGTAATTGATGATACACGTTGGCTGGGGAATAGTTTTAGAAAATTTGACTTATCTATATGAGGCGTTTGGTACTTGACCTGCTAGCGTGTCTCCCATCAGATTCCGAAGATGCAGCCTGCAACCTGCTCTCAGTCGTTAGAAAAGAAACGATTTTAACAAATGACCAGATGTAACAAACGCATTATATATATATATATATATATATATATATATATCATTGCGGAGCAAGAACCGAGAAGAAAGTGCGCACGAAAGCAAAGTACAGCGAATATGCCGAATGGGAAACCACTCTCGTAAGTGTCGAACGGGTGGAAATTTCGCGATCCGCTGTTTGATAAGACAAACGCAATCGAAAAAATTTCTCGCCTTAAAAGTCAAAGCAAATCGCAGAAAAAACGAAGTCTGTACAATGATTTGTCATGCAGTATTCATATCCACTTCACCTGAGAAAAATTTGACAGCTATTTGCAGCGATTGTGTGCAGGTTTTTTAAGAGCAACGACCTAAATGGAACGCAAGTCCGAGACGAGAGAATGTTGGTTGAAAGAAGAAGCCTTCAGTTTTCGCTTACTGGCCTGCAATGTTCTTTTCAAGCTTCAGCAATAAGTTATTGACGTGTTTTGTCTTTTATCTTTTACTTCCTTTATTAACGAAATAACAATTTACATCATTTTTCAGGAAGGGGGCCGCGGTCAGCCGAGGGCTGCCAAGTGGTCAAGTTGAACGGCAGTGGGAGGACTCGAACTCGCGACCTTCACCTCCAAACGCCACGACCTTATCCTTTTGGCCACCGCCGGCAATTGACGACGCATGCACGCTAGCATCCATCCAGTAATCGACTTGGATTGGGATGATTCTGCAGCATGAAGCCAATCAAGATTGCCCACTAGTTTTCACTTCCGATTGATTTTTACTTGGGTACAATATCCGAATTTCACTTTGGACATAACGGTCAAACACTACTGATAATCCGTAGAAAAACATAGCGATATCAGTACCGGGTGGGTTTCGATGTTTACTGATTGTTTGACATTGATTTCTAGGTTACCTGAGCGTTGATGTTTTTGCTCGATTAGTTACTGTAAAAGTTCTTAAAGTTGATTACGGTAAATTTTTCAGCTAGTTAATCAAATAAAATCACGAATTACGATTACGCAGCATTCGTGCAAAATCCCGGATTCGATCGCCTCGAAATGTATACCAAGTCTCTCATATTGGTCGCGTAAAAGCTTCCAGGTTTTGACCTACTTATTAAGCGTTAAACTGATTAGGCAAAAAGCACTGCTTTGTTTCAATTGATTCGGTATCAAAGTTAGAGCCCAAAATATCCAAAAATTGATAATGCAAATGTTTTGTTCATTATAAGTTCTGAAGCTGTGGTAATTTGTTGTTTTTTGTTTGAAATTTCTGCGGTATGTATTATCATTTTCCGCTTTTATCGATCATTTTGACATTGTTCTTTGAAATATGGAGCTTGTGACTTATTTGAAGAAAGACAAATGATTTGTAGCAATACGTTTTAAACACAGTAGTGCGAGGACGTCAAATTTGACTCCAGCAGCTCGGTTTTTCTAGGTACCATCTGTTTGCATTCCGATCCCGAGTTCAATCCCATTCAGGCAAGAGGTAAGCAAACGGACGACGCGCAAAAAGTACTCGCACCATACACAACAAGTGGTTTCAGATTAGGTGATAACGGTATATTTCTTATTTTATTAAATCTGTTTTCTTTTCCTTTATAGTACGCTTGAAGCATGCGGTAGTGGGAGAAGCATGTTTCAGCCCTAGAATTCAATGCTCACGGCAAATTCCACCCCGGAACTTGGATTGACGAAGAACTACCAAAGACCCTAATAAGTCATCTTTTGCAACTATCCGGACGACATCCAAAGGGCTTTCTACCACCAAAATGACCGGCGGATCTGATATTCGAGCCTTTGCCTTTTTTCGGTGTTACAGAAGCCTAATCCATTTGAGGGACATTGTAATTCCTATATTGGCGTTCGTTAATTATAAATCAAAAATCCGGATAGAACGAGCTGTATAGCTTGGCACGAATTACATCCCATTACTTGTAGATATCGTTGAACTAAACCCACTGACCCAGTCAACCTTTATTCCTGACAAATTCGGAAATTTGTTCATTCCTTACAACCTTAATAATCAGTTACCTAAGCCTTACTATTTGAGGACGATAATGTATACGACTACAGGCTGTTGCCAAAAAAGTGAGCAACTAGTTGATGACCCCACAAACCCACGATGACGTAAGTCAAAAGCGGTTTACAAGACAAATGAAAGCGATTTTGCGTGAGACAAGTTATTCCTGACTCATCACAAACCGCACACAAAAGTTCTGTGAATCCGACAGTCCAAGTGAGATCTATTTTGTCGAGGGCAATTCTGCAAACTGGTTTAGACCAGGTTTCCTAAAACGTCAATGCTCGCCAGTTTGAAAGTGAAGTGGTCTGGGCCCATATGTTTTGCGATTGTACTAAGATGGATACCAAATGCTCCGTAGTTACCGGTCAGCCAAGTAAAGGATTAGATTTGGTTGAGCGGTAGACGTAGTTATTAACCAATGCGAAATCCACTGCGATACCAACAAACGTAGTGGACGGAAATGGAACGGAATACGTTCGTTTTGTCGGCTAACTTTTCGAATAAATGGTGCACTTGCGCGATTGGAATTTCCTGTTGATTGGCACAGCTCGAATTTCTGCGATAATTCTCCGGCGTTGACCAAACGGATAAAGTCGTAGCGTTTGGACATGAATTTCGCGGGTTCGAATTCCCCCACCGCCGATCAACTTCCTCACTTGGCAGCCAACTGCTGGACGCGGCTTCCTTCCTGAAAAATGATGTACATTTTTGTTTCTTTAACAAAGGAAGTAAAAGATTAAAAAAATACTTTCTACCATGCTGTTTTCCTCCAACTGGAAAATTGTCTACAAGAGCAGCTCCTTGATTTGAATTAGTTTGTTTCGCTCACTCAAAGACAAATTCACGTGTTTTACGTATGCCATAGAGAAGATTAAAGAAACGCTCGAATTTTGTAATTTATGACTTCTATTCGTTTTATTGGTCTATTCTCATCCCGTACGATGGCATTGACTAAGATAGTTAACTGACAAAATAATCAATTCGATTTGGGCAGAAGAGGCTCGAACCTTTGAATCTTCGAGCTACAATTGCCGTCTCTTTGCCTAGCACTAAAAATTCATTAACTTTTTCTCAAATAATTGACTTCCGTTGGTGCAGAAATGTAAAATCGTTAGTCTGCAGTTTTTGTGAAAGGTAGAAATGAAACAAAATTCGGCACCAAGAGTCATGATTCGACGGGTTGTCCTTAGCTAACTTGCTAGACCTTCCATTCGAAAAATCTACCGAGAAAGCCCAGTTTATTTCAACAAATGTCCGATCAGTTAAGGTTGACTATTTTAGCCCGGAGTTCAGAAAAGAACAGTAGGATTTCTAACTGTTTGCTATTTAAACCATACAATTAATCTTTTAAAAGCTACAGGTGATCATATCATTGGTCTACGTGATAAAGGTGATCAACAAGTTGTCTAGTGTGCCACGTTCGTCAACGTGTCTAGTGCAAACACACATGCATGCAGATACATATACATACACACGCACAGACACACACAGACAGACAAATAGACAAACAGACAGGGAGATCGACAAAAACAGACATGCATGCGTACATGCATGCAGATATACAAATACATACATACATACATACATACATACATACATACATACATACACACATACATACATACATACATACATATATACATACGTACATGCATACGTACATACATACGTACATACATACATACATACATACATATATACATATACGTGGTGGTCCGGTTTATCTAAACTGAGATCTCAAAGGTATAACATACCTGTAGGAGTCTAAGCGCTTGTCTCTATCGTTCGAGCTGTAAACCAGAGTAAATGATCACTCTAGGTGGCATACATTTGAATTTTGTACTTACGTTTCAGCAGGTTGCACATGCGCGTTCATCCAAAAGAGAAAAAAACGAAAACAAGGCCATCACCAGCCTTGATAATGTCAAAGGAGATATTAAAAAAAAGAATTTCATAAAATTAGCTAGGAGTAAATAAATACTGTGTAAGTTATAAATCACTCTGTAGGTTCCGTGTGATCTGTCGTCTTTATTGTCGGAATGAGTCGGAGATAGTGTTTCCTCGAAATTTTATTTGCATACATGTGGCATAGGACAGGTCGAAATGTGACACGAACAAAGGAACGAGGCCTTCTTATGGACAAATTGCTGTGTGACGGACGAAATTTTGTCTACAGATTTCAAATGACCATCAATTTTGTCCGTCAGATATGTTGTTATTGAGAATAAAAAAGAAAGTTAATAAACATGGCCGACCGCCGTGAAATCAACCTTTATCGGACCGAAGACAATCATTGTAAGGAAATAAACGAGTATTGGAAGAAAGGATCGGTAAATGTAACTGCGTTATCACAAAAAAATTGGTGTAACTTTCCTATTTGAAAAGAATGACCTTGAAGCTTCCAAGCAACAAATGGAGTATGTGTAGACTACCAAGAGTTGCTTTCAAGAATGTCTCATTTGATTAACGTCGTCCGTCGGTATCATACAAATGTTGTGAGACCAAGCCGTTTTACGGTGAACATGTATCGAATATTTTTTTGCTGGTGATTCCTGACAAGGATGAAACAGCTGTACTTCCATGATTTCTTTATGGTGAGTTGAGCGATGATATCACATGGTGAATTATTTCATAAAAACTTTCAATCTCCTACTACTAAAATGTATCAAGTAATCAAGCACTGTAGGCCAAATCCAAAGCCTTCGTTGTACTTAGGCTACCTGCAGAGACGTCATCTATCAGTTGGGGTCAATCGCTCTGAACTAGCGGACATTAACCATGCAAATCAGTGACGGATAGATGCAACATCATGTGGTGAAGTTCAACAAACCGTTCAAAGCCGGCCCGGTAACATAATGGCTAAGGCGTTCGACTCAGAATCGTTCGTCCCTGTTCGGGTTCGCGTCCCAGTTCGGGCGTGGTGGATATGCACTGCTGATGATTTCTAACAAGGATGAAACAGCTGTACAGTGCTTTCATGGTTTCTTTATGGTGAGTTGAGCGATGATGTCACACGGTGAATTATTTCATGAATACATCGAATATTTTTATCTGGGTGAGAAGGTAGTCCAAATTCGGGAAATTCACGGTGAAATCAGAGATGTAAGTGGCGATTATTGTTCATTCTGCAGACGGAAATATCAATGTCGTCATTATACGTAAGCTACGAGCCAGGACAAGGAAATCGATGTACCGGTGCACTAAACTGTAAAATATGAAAAGACAGATTGGCAAATGTAACCCGCTGGACCATCTACCTGATTCTGTTGTCTACCTTTTCCCGAAGGTGAAATGTTATCGACAAACGTAGTTAGCGAAACGTGAACCATTTCTTGTTCACCATTTCTTGCGGTTCATTTGGCCGATTTTACACGCCAGCTTTAAAGTTTCAATGAAAATTTTAAAATCGATCATAAACACAACAAAAGGGGTATTGTTCACCGCACTCTTCATTCACGTATGTTGGCCTTTCAGTTTGAGGGTTCGAACTCACTAAAATCCATTGGATGCCATGTAAGTTTGTGCGCCCACTGATTGTGCTGAAAGTCGCTAGGTTTCCTCAAAAAGAACAGCGCAACTCAACTGAAAAGTTACGTGTGGTCTACTAATCAGCGATATAAGTGGCATATTGTGACTAATTCAATTTGTGTACATTCCGATAGCATTGTACTCGAACAGAGAGAACAAATTTAACGAAATACACGTAATAACATTCACTGTTCAACTTCTGAGAATTGAAGCTTCCTCGAAGTAGACGACAGTCCCGCGTATATATATATATATGAGTTCACGTAACCGAGGTGAATGCCAGACCAAGCTCCTCGCAAACAAAAAAGCAAAACAAACCTAACGAAGCTGAACAAAGTCAGAGGTGTTTTTTCGAGTGGAAGTAGAAGACAGCTGCTATTCCGCGAGGGATGGGCATTGGATGTTGTGTCATCCATCAAGCAAACGCCTTGGATGTTCCGTTCTCAATAACGAATCAACTGTCTGGCTTTTTCTATTTGTTCGCAATCCGACCGCAACTTAGGTAAACAGAGAGAAACGAAAAACTAAATGTGAACAACATTCCTCAAGTATGAATGTATGTCATGAGATTAAGTCAATGAAATTTTTCTCAATTGAATGATTGCTATTTGAAAACAAATACACCCCTATGCATGAGGAACATCTGTGGGTTTAGGGAGGGAATACGTGCCCGGTTGAATTTGTTATGTTTTCACAATGAAACCGAATGTCACAATGAAATCGGTTTCAGATAAATAAATCTAAACGCATCCAATCGTGCGTGGGTGCCTCTGATTTTACAATTTGAATCAACAGACCGTAATGTGAATAATCATGCAATGCAAATGAGTTGATTCGAAATAAATATACAACGGGTAAAAACTTTCCCCCAAAACAAGACGGACCGGTACTTCTCTTTATGGTCATTCTACGCATAGATATTCCGAGTAGAAAAACATTTTACATAAATGCAATTTTCGAATGGCTTTCATTTTGAATGTATTCTTTCATGGAATGTTTTATATGTGAATATAATAGCAAAGCTGTGTTCTATAAACATTAGGTCCCAATGCACTGATCATGTGGATGGGGACAGGTAACTTTCACCTTGAAACTTGGATTGAGAAGGAATTATAGAGAGTCTATATGGGGAAAATGTGGTATTGATTGGAACAACCACGAAAGCAAATGACGAGTCTGGGATTCGGATTTGTGACTTCTTAAGTAACAGACGATCAGACCAAACGATCACTCGAGTGACAAGAACCCATGACTTCGAATTAAACTTTAGTGGTTGAAAAAGACTGTGCCAATTATTATCACTTCCACAGATAAACTGACCCACTAAGCGTAAAGTTGCTGTTTTTCGTATAGAGCAATACGCACGGTTCAGAATTCATTCATCCGTTACATTTTTTCCAACAGAACAGTCAGTGAATCACGTATAACATCATTATCAATGAATTAGTGAGGTCCATATTGTGAAGACAGCGCTTTACGTAGAGCTTTCACTTAGTGCACACCAAGTCCTATCTCCAGAGAGTCATAATCACGACAGATACTCCACATTTGCCGTATGTTTCGGGCGAGGACAATGGAAGCTTCCTGATATTTCATAAAGTTGCATGCAAAAATACAATAATTAGTGTTCTGAAACATTTCCTTAACCATGTGCAATGGCGTTAGGAAAAGCGAAACGATGGTGTAGGTATGTTGAGGCGATTTGCAAGGGGACTGGGTAGAAGATGAGTAAAGTAACTGCATCAGAAAAATCGCATGATGCAGAAAGCTGTAGTTCATTGCACAATCGTATCTAACCTGGTGGTCAAGTGCGCTCAAGCCTAAGGAGAAAAACCCTATTGCTATTTGTTAAGTTGAGACATCTGTGTCGTCGATATGAAATCTGGTTATCGATAAACGGTCGAGTATACACGGCACCATTGAAATTGATAATGCCCTAGATGTTCGAAATATAGATGTTGCGTGCATAAGATTTGCGAAGAAAGGCTTTTGCTATTTGAACATCATTGTCTCCGTATTATTCGTAGAATGCCAATTAAGAGGTTAATAAAGAACCTAGTGTTTAGGCATATGGTTTTGGGTGCCACGGTCTAGCTTTTCAAAAACGGGTACTAAATTGGAATAGGTTAGGACGATTTGGACGTGTTTTGGTCATGCCCGCGGACTTCTTGCTTCACTGTACACTGTTTTGCAAGGCAGATGGTGGTTGGAATAGAATTCGAGATGGGCTAAATAAAACACAAACTACGCGCGAATAAAAAGAAGCTCTTACTAATGCATGAGCTGAATCCAAAAGAACAATGAGAAATGACCGGCAATCCTCAACTGATGCGCGTCATCGATGGTCTGTGAAAATGTTATCGATCTGAGTCGGACAATACGACGACGAATCCGGATGCCAGGTGTGCTAGTGTCGAATTTAGTGACAAAAATGTGTATTCTCCAGAAACAACTTGTGGCCAGAACACACGTGGACGAGATGACCTCCGTTGTTGATACGAATGAATGGGACAAAATACCGACCTCCGAAGTGCAGTTCCGTCTCTGCTTTAAGATCAACTACATCGACAACAAAATCCGCTGAACATACATTGCGGAATAACCGGCATAACCGGCTTTGGCCTCAGGGAATCTTCATTCAATGGGCGCATACACATATATAACGAATAAACTAAAACGTCTCAGTTTCATGCTACTGACATATACAAAACCGTTCAACGGAAATGCACATAAATAGCTGATAACTGGGATTCAGCCTGACAGTCCACGCACCGCTGGCTTACTGAGAGCGATCCCAACGTTACCCTGGTCACGACCACTCGAACCAGGATCACCGGACACGCCAAGAATAAAGCGAGAGAATGAGCCGCGAACAGTAATCACGGAAGTGGGGTCTTGCATAGGCATTTTGGTGACAATATACGTCTATTTTGAAAGTTTCAAAAGTCCTAGCTAGGCAACCTGTTGTCCCGTCTGGGTGCGTTTGTGTACATTGAAGGCGGCTAAGTGAAGTAAACACTTAAGTTTAAATAGTCCTCGCGAACTATTTCTTTCCTCTCCTCTGTTGCTATCATCAGATAGATCCGCCGGGCAGCAATTCTCTGTAACAGCTTGCACTGTCCTTGTATCGGTAAAACGGAAATTAAAAAGGTTCCCTTTAGAAATGATGCTAAAGGTATTCGGGCCATCAATACTTTACGGCCGCCTATCCCACCGAAGAGGTTTTCCTTTGGGAACTCTAATCTGAGCGTTTGACTCAAAAGTCCAACCCACAAGGCTGTGGGATGTTAATCTTGCACGGGAACTTGGGCTAGGCGCATACTTATCACTATTCACTCTACCCGACGCAATGCACAGTGCCGTCCTGATTATCTTGCGCGACGATCGATGCAGTATGGAATTCGTTGCATTCGTACTATTCTTGGAGGATTTTTGAACTAATACTGCTAGGAAGTCCAGCCCCTAATTGGAGGAGCCGTTAGGATTCTCAGCCAAAGCCTTTGGTTCTAGCGAGAACCTGTCCACAATACAACGAGTGGAAGCCCATCTACGTAGATCAGTTATTTTGCCAACTGAATTGACAGCTCAAATCAATCCCAAATCGGGAAGCCCAGGGGACTTCATCAGCAGGTCCACGTCGATTGATTTTGCCGGTAGGATTGGATTTTCAGGTTGAGATAAAGCATCCTGTATAGTTCGTTGGGCCATAGCGGCGCGCAAGCAGTCATACTATATCAAGGTACAGTCTCATTATGACTGTTTGGAACTAATCGCTGCTGCATATAGTCACTGACATGTCGCACCATAGTAATTGATAAGAAATATTTAATGCTACCGACAGTCTAATGTGCATCTACAATCTGAAATCAGAAAACTAATCCATCGGGCAAAGAAATACACAAGAGGGGTTAGGAGACTGCATTTGGGTGTAGAACGTCAAATAATAGGGCTGTTCTTGGTACCATGTGTTCCGCACAGAGCAAACTGTCGAACCTTGTCCTGCGATCTCCTAACCGGAAATTGTTTGAATACCCGTACCGTGTGGGTACGAGAAACTTGGCCGCATATCAGTACCGATGGTCCTGCGGCCCAGATTGCAAATGTTTTTCGAATCCGTCAAGACGTGTGCGTTACGAGCAAAAAAGACCATCTTCTTGTTACATCCATCAATTCTAAGCATTGTGGCGTTCTCCGTATTACTTCTCCTTACTCCCGCGTTTATATCAATTGTTTGTCTGTATCACATCGTCCTAGATCTATTCGCATCGATTAGGTTACCATTGGGAACATTCACTTCGCATTACAAAACGCATCCAATTTAGTTAATACTTTCCGATCAATTTGGTCCCCTCATTGCCTAGGTACCTTACAGCGTCCAACATTCTTCCTTTTCACATTTCATTTGCTTTTCTTTGCGTGACGACCTGCGGTTACATCATACACGACAAATTAGTCTGAATCTTCTTTTAGTTGTAGTCATGGCATATTATGTGTTAGGTTTAAAATTTATTCTTACAGTCGTCAGTTAGGGCACACGCATTCAAAACAAATGGAATTCTGGCGGGGAAATATTTCCACTTGAGGTATGTCATTCTTTAGTCACAATTTGTTAGTTGCCACGTCAGAATTTAGGGGTTGTTTACAGTTCTATCTTCGGATAAACTTCATGGCAAATTTTCATTGGTTTCACCATCACGGGGCCCAATCACCTCAAATTTGAAAGAATGGTTTTTCCCTGCATGATTGAATCTTCTGCTTGAGATAAGCCATTCTGTATAGCTCGTTGGATCATGGAAGCACGCAAGCCGTCACACCAAGTCAATATGCGGTCTGGTTGTGACGCTCATAGTAACAATGAACGGTTCCACGGATCCGTATTTATTAACGAGCGGTCAGAAAATAGCCATCTTCAATTAACAGTCAAAATTAGGACCGAATTTCCAACAGCCCCACGGGTCTACGGTCTTGTTTCCATTGTCAATGGAAACACCGATGTTGTCGATTAATCAGTTGAGTCACTAGAAGAAAATGTTTCATACTCATTCTTCGTGAATCACAGTCAGTTGGTACTGATATGGAAGTTAACATGCACGAATGGTTAGTGATGAATTTCAGCAGGCAACATAAACAAACGGACGCAGCAACGGTTTCTTTTCCGTTTTTAGTATTTCTCAGTATGTAACAGAAATGCACAAATTCAAAGCATCCTGGTGAAGGTTGGTATTGCGGTTGGAAACAAAATCACGTGTAGGCAGTCGAGTTATTCGTGATAGCATTAATTTTGAACAGAACATTTGTGGAGTTTCGTGTCCTAATGAAGACTTCGTCAGCTGGTTGACTTCACGACGCTTCGCCCTCAAGGTCGCGGGTTCGAACCCGCCCTCCGGCCGTCACTTTCTCCGATGACACAAATACTGGGTGCTATCTCCTTCCTGGGAATGGTGTACGCTGTTGTTCCATTAGCGGAAATATAGTTAAGGGCAAAATTATTATATATATGTATATGTATATATTTATATATGCAAGTTTACCTACTCGTGCTTAATCGTGCCACTTCACCTACATCAGACTAGTGCGGATTCCACTTCGTTGACTGACTAAGAAACAAGTCGTTGAGTTTACTCAATCGAATGTCGTTTCATACGAATTGCAAATCAGGCGCCGGTTGCGGGTTCCAACTTTCCCATCCTTGTTATCAATTGCATGGCCAATTTTTAATTAACCTCATACTTTTTCACCATGCAAATTACATTAAGCTGGTTATACAATTATTTTTTATCTTCTAATGAATATGTTACGCCTGATTTTTGTCTCCACTTTTTCTCATTGAATAGAAAAAAAAACTAATTGCAAACAAACACCATGTACACAGTTGTTCGTCTCGTTGGAGAACAAAAATATGCTCGTCTTGGCAACCAAATTCTCATATCTTTCATGCCTATTCTGCAAACGGTTCACTCTACTTGGTGGACTTTTATGATGAATAGGTTGAACAACATCTTCCACCCATGGGGCAGTGGGAGGGTTGTGTTTACCAAGCCTGGTACCGTAGTCCGACATGGAATTTGACCCGGGAAACTGTTTTGTCAGCAATTAAAATAAACGCCTTTTTATGGATTGTTTTCCGCCCGAGAAAGAGAAAGAAAGTTAATTTCCATAATCCTTCTAAACGAATGACAACAAGTTGATGAAAACAACGAAATTATTATGAGATACATTTAAGAAAATTATTAGTTTGTTTGTAACAAAGTTTCCAACCCGATGGAATGCACACTCGTGGGAGTTTGTGTCCGATGACCACTGGCAATTTGGTCGTTCTGGGATGCCTGTTTTTTTTATTTCCGGTTGTTTCCACTCGTCTGCCAAAAGATGTTTTTTTTTGTTTTCACGCGGTTTTCGACTAATTGTAGTACAAATTCATCGGGTAGAAAATGTACAAACGAATTAAATGCTAACAACCAGCCGAAATGGTTTACCGGGATGCTTGTTCGATTCCGAATAAAAACAATTCACCGAATGGTTTACGACTTTCTTAGAGCTGAAAACCGACAAGAAGGAAAAGCTAGACTATTCTGTGATGATGAGAATATTTGTATGCGTAGGAGACTAAATTGGCCGGCGGTAGCCAAGCAAATAAAGTCGTGGCTTTCGGATGTGAAGGTCGCGTGTTCGAGTTCTCCCACCGCCGATCAATTTGCCCACTTGACAGCATTTTGTTGGCCGCGGCCCCCTGCCTAAAAGGAAGTAAAAGATAGGATTTATATCTGGATGAACTATTTTATTCACTGCGGATCGAAGATGGAAGAGACAGCGCTGTGTGAGACTGCTCCATGGTAACGATTTTACTGAAATTTTGACTCCTAAATTCCTTTATCTACTCAAACAGTAATCAAACCAACGAACGTTTTTAGCAGAGACAGCTCGTAGTAGATTTTTAAGTCGAGTACGCGGAAGGCTTCAGGTTGCTCATTTGAATCAAAACACCTGGTCGCTAATTCATTTGGCCGTCGTGCATGAAGCGAAACCAAGGGCATTTGTCAAGAATAAATTTAAAAAAAGGTTTGACTTAATTTAACGTGTGATATCTAATTAATTTGCTTTGTTATATTGCATCACAGTGGGTTTCGTCAAGATTGTTTCAGCAAATTTCTTGAATGGTTTATTTTGTTTCAACTTTTGAAGCTCACATCGATGAGCCTGACGTGTTGATCTCTCACGTGACAAAACAAACAGCATTCATTCTAATAGTTAAAAAACCAACTAATAATCACCTCCAAAATCAGTCTTAGATCATAAGGCATATGCTAATCCACTTGTAATAATAATGTTATGGTCACCGAGTGTCAGGATGTAATGAAGGATGCATTGTATTTTGACAGTAAAGGTGAATATATTATTAGCAAATTGATTAAAAATCATTCGACTGTTTTATTCCCATCGAAGTAAGTTGGACCAGAACCAATTCACATTTGGGATGTGACTTTCAAAGTTGACCACAGCACCTCGGTAGTTCTTCCCACCGTACAATTCTAACCACGATATACTGAATACATAAAAACCAAGTTTGTCTTAGTGGCTCAAAAGAGGATCCCTGATAGGAGAAAACATTTTCCCGCGTCGGTCAGAAGCGGAGAACATGTAATTTCTGTCATAGTAAATCACATTTTTGGGTTACTTGCAAAGAATCTTTATTCCATGTGACCGGGGCGGGGTACAAATTCCGCCAGTAGGAAACATTTTCACTTTGTTGCTACTGACAACCCGCAGTAAACATGTAGTATAACCTATTAGGATTTGAGACTCAGTTCTAAGATTTAGAATTCATCGCTAAGTATAACCGGGAGTTGGTGAACTTTTAGAAGCTCTGGCACTACTCACTGATCGTCGTCCAGTGAGGTCGTTATTTCCTTGTTTGCTGATTTCACGTTCACTAGTTTTAAAGAAATATATGAACGCAATTCAGTTACTAGCTTCACCGAAAGATGCTTAACTCAACAGGCGACCGCTACTAATTGCTCACAATCTGCCAGAATTCGAATTCCAGTAAATTGGTCGCGAACAAAGTGTCTTTTTCTCTCGCTCTGCAGACTAGGGGTTCTTCGTGAAATACCTCGGACAAACCACAGTGCGATTTTCACTTCAGAACCACGAATTGTGTTGGACACGGGATTACCAGAAAAGAAAACCCCATCAAAATATTCACAAGCTTTGTAAAACTTATTTATGCAAATGTTTCGTCCATATTTTGCCACAAAATATCATCTGATACGTGAGTTTAGACAGTCAAAACTCTTTGAAAACCAAATGCTACAAACACCGTGCATAAAGCGCTAGAAAGGACCAAATCAAACTAAGGTTTCCTTGTGTTTCAGTTCTTTATTTCTTTTCTATC
Organism: Fasciolopsis buskii; assembly: GCA_008360955.1. Classification (NCBI taxonomy): domain Eukaryota; kingdom Metazoa; phylum Platyhelminthes; class Trematoda; order Plagiorchiida; family Fasciolidae; genus Fasciolopsis; species Fasciolopsis buskii. Next base: position 97,414 of record LUCM01002333.1, on the reverse strand, counting down.
TTTTATCTTTTACCTCCTTTATTCGTGAAACAGCAACGCACATCAAATTTCGGGAAAGGGGCCGGGGCCATCAGCGGGTTGCCAAGTGGGGAAGTTGACCGGCGGTGGGGGGATTCGAACCCGCGACCTTCACGTTCCAACGTCACAAACTTATCCGTGTGGCCACTGGCGGGTTCCGTTACCACCGCAGTCTGACGCGAGATTATAATCCGTGGAGGCAACGACAGTTTCAATAACTAACATTCTCCATACAGCTAAATCAGATGAAATGTTATTGGCTAGCTACAATTCCCGTTCATTAAGCTCAATTAAACCCCGTTATCCAGTTTCTTGCCAATGGATGACAGTACCTATTCGCACTGTAGTTTTCAACTTCAAATTGGTGATGCACGCTTTTATTGGATAACGTAACCAATTAATCTCGTCAACCTCGTGCAGTCACTGGAACTAACCTGTTTCCGAGCTACTCCCGTACAAAATTCACGTTCCGCTAGGTAACAGGCAGTCAGGCTGCTTTTGTGGACTAACAAGCCTGACCAAATGATAAAAATTCTGGTCACCGCTTACATCCATGAAATCTTCCATTCGTTTCCAGTTCCCGCATCACGGTTGATTGTCGTTTCTTGTGCCGTTGATCAGCTGATCACCTAGAAATTCGCACATCTTACTGATGTAGCTTCTGGAGCGACGAATTTGCCGGTATCCTAAAAGAGCTGCTGAGATTAAAGGTAGTCATCGTTTGTGAGGCACACATGGTTTGAGATATTCTGTGTAGAATCTGCCACTCCCGGTCAAGTAGCAATTAATGCTGATCAACGTCGATTCGGAGTGCTGAGTGATTGCGTTTTGTTTTTGCAACAAACCCATGGAGAGCTTTGACTGAAACTAAAATTTTGAAAATGTTTAGGACTCCATTATGGAGATACTTAGTAACAATGTAAACAGTTGAGTGTCCAACAGCTACTTCGATTGCACAAACACACACACACAGTGTTATTGGCATTTTGGCTAATCTAATTAGAAGATAGAATATATTACAACGAAAGCATACATTTGACGATCCATATGGTGTCTCATGACAAGAATCCATGCGCATAAAAATACGAGTGTTCTCCATAAAACTTAGTTTGCTTTGTGTCGTTTATATGGTCCGTTTTAAGAGCTGTGGCCTAAAAACTCAGTGACGGATTTGGCAGGGTATCACTTGGCGTGGATTTGCGTGAAACCGTCGAGAGTCAGTCCGGTTAGCCCGAATTTCTAGGACGTTCGATTCACAATTGTAAATCCCGCGTACGAGCCTCATATCTGATGCAAGGATGATTTCCATGACTGACAGCGTCCAACAAAAACGGAACAGTTGCACAGCTCTTCCCTAACTTCTACTGGCAAATTGAAAGTTCACATTGCATTGATAAATCATTTGGAAACTAAGTATTCATTTATGTACTGAATCATAAATATACGTGATTTTAGGCTTACCGGTGATAACCCTTGAAATGTACCTTTGAAATTACAGATCGAAGGAGGGGGGGAGTAATGTACTAACCAGGGAGAATTTTTAATCAAACTGCAAAGCTGGTTGAAAGGAGTAAAAGTATGCTCGCTATCATTGGTTGATGCTAGTAATAGACGAATGGTGCAGATAAAACAAATGGACGTTTTATTCCCCTTATGGTTAATATAACTGATGTACGTGAAAATTGTCTGGAAGGGGGAAACAGCCATTTAAAAATTGCTTAATACAGATTTGCTCGGAATTGGAAAGACTCCAACTTACGATCTTTCCCGATTGAACACCATCAATCCGAAATGTGTCTATCCACAGCGGGGATGAGAACCAGCAATTGTCGACCTAGTCTGTTGAATACCACCGGCATGCAATTGTTACGTTTATGTAACCACGTAAACAAATGACTCCGTGTAAACCTGCTTCATGCGACGTAAAACTGCATGCAAGCAATTATCCGTGAAACTCTCTTTCCGGACAAATCAATTTCCTCATTGAAATGACAGACAATGGCTCTGGGCCCGAGCACCTTGCGCAGGCCCGCCAGTTCAGAAGACCATTTTATGAATAAAATGATTCGTTATGTGAGCATCTGGAAATGTTGACGGGCAAACTGTCTTAGACTCCCAAGTATAGTGTTGCACGTGTTGAATACACGCATAAAACCAGAGTTCCTTGTACGCAAACTAGCCACTCGTCTGGTCTACTACGACCCGAAGAGATCATCCTCGGGGGATGGGGAGAAAAATGCCCTGACAACTTCATAAAACGATTTTCCCATCTAATCCAACTGTGTAATATACAAAGCACTTCATATTTGTGCTGAGAGGTTTAATAAAATCTTATGTAAAATAGTTCAACGACGGGCATATGGTGAAGGTCACAAGATGGTTTGTTGACATTTGGCAGATAAGCACGGAGAAGTATATTCTCAGTTGTTAACCGTAGTTATTGTACTCTTTCATCTTGGTGATTTGAGATTTCATTCCGTGTTTTCGAAGTACGTGGAAGCATTCTTCCAACCTGTATTGTGGGTCGAAAATCTGGGATTCTGAAACGAATAACCCGAGGATAAAATTGCCCGCTACGAGCATTGCATTGTAATGTTCTCTGGAAGAATAATGACAGAGAATGGCATGGATTAACTGATACGTGGTCGTAGAAGCAGGATGTCACTTACCAGCGGATATGACTAGATCCGATGGAATCGGTTACAACCGGAGTCGTTCTTTATTTGCTGCAGTTGTTGCTAGCAAACAAATTTGGCTACTGATCGTCACCGGTTAGCGAGAAATTACTATATTTGGAACACATTTCCGGATTTCAGTAGGACTGCCCACGCAATGGAATCATGTTGCGATACACCGAATCAAGCACAATGAACCCGTTGTTTTAACACAACGAAATGAATGCACAAGATTTCGACTAAACGCACACGGACGGGCACATGTTTGACAAGATATTCCCAATAACTAAAATTCTTCATACTGTTTTTTAAGAAATATGTATCGGTTAGCTATTTTTATTCACATCCCAATACTTTGTCGTTACTATTCTATCGAATGGGGTATACAAAAAAATTGTAATGTTATTCAAACATCTGGTTTCTTTTGTTTTCACCTTCCATATGGCTAAATTTTTATCCAATCAGCTTCGACCGGTTGTTTTTAGCTAACTCCCGCTCTCTCGCTCTCGCCCTCTCTTGATGCCCGCGGGGCCATATTGTGCTGAAGTAGATGTCCAAGATCCGGGGGTTTGTAACTGGAAAACACAAAGAAGGAACCACCTTGAAAAACTAATTTTCTGCTCCAATTTCGTGCTTGCCAACCGTCGGCTGATCACGATACCACCGTAAAAATTCGCATACACTGTTATGGTGTGAATAAAGGAAGAATGTTAAAGGACGAAGACTGAAGAAAAAGTCGGTCAGTAGAGCTTTAATTTGATCCCAGAAAATATTGTTTATCCAATTCTCCTCGTTCCAGCTGCTTTCGAGGTGAAAGCACAAAGCATACGGGAATAAAAGTAAAAAGTCTTATAATCATTTGTATGGTCTTACAAAACGTCTATTGGGAATTCGTGAAAACCGTCAATTCAAGGTCAGAATGCGCACGAACACACACGAATGCGATTCGTTTTTTTTGCTCAAACTGGTTTCTTTTCAACCATTTACTGTGAATTCTATCATTAAGACCATCCAAGCAAAAAGTACATGTTAAATACCCATTAGAGTGGTCACGATCTAATGTATTAAGCCTCTGTCGCCCAAAATAACCAGAGATTCCAAACTTAGGTTCAAAGGGTTGATTTGGTAGTACGTAGCAATTCACTGTCCTCTGATTCGATGCCCAACTGAGACCAGGTGTGAGTCTCTGCTACTCCAAGATCCAAATTTATCCCTTCCGATTCCCTGTTGCCATATTTTTTGGTCATGGTAGCTATACAGCTTGCCCCCTTCCACTTCAATCACCCCTGCGGCTTCGGATAAAGAAATTTTGCGAGACTCGTTTCACCATCCAGTTGACTATGAACAAGTTATTCAATGTACAATGATCTTAACCGGTACCACGTCGACCAAGTCTCTTAGTGAATTCAATCACTCACATTTTCGCTTTTCATACTTACAGAAAAAATAATTACTTTATAATGACTACAGCAATTACTTTACATTATGCTATCTTTTTTGTAAGACAATCAGATGTTTCCAGTAATTCCTAATATAGGCATATGTCCTGGCACCCCGACGCGAACTTTTTCAAAAGCCTCGAATATGTTGCCCTTATCATCAACATCATCATCCGAACCACCATTAACATCATCATCATCATCATCCGAATCATCATCCAAATCATCATCACCATCATCATCATCATCATCATCATTATCAACATCATCATCCGAACCACCATCTTCATCAACATCGTTATCCGAATCATCATCATCATCATCATCATCATCATCATCATCATCATCATCCGAATCATCATCAATCATCATCACCACATCATCGTCATCATCAGTCATCATCATCATTCATCATCATCCGAATAATCATCATCAATCATCATCAATCATCGCAATCACATCATCATCATCATCATCATCCGAATAATCATCATCCGAACCACCATTATTATTATCATCATCATCATCATCATCATCATCCGAATAATCATCATCATCATCAACATCATCGTCATCATCATCACCATCATCATCATCAGACGAATCATCATCATCATCATCATCATCATCATCATCATCATCATCATCAATCATCATCCGAATCATCATCATCACCGAATCATCATCATCATCATCATCATCAAATCATCCATCATCATCCATCGTGCCATCAATCATCAATCATCAATCCAAATCAATCATCATCATCCGCAATAATCATCATCATCATCATCATCATCGAACCAACGCATCTTCATCAACCATCGTTACCGAATCAATCAATCATGCATCATCATCATCATCATCCGAATCATCATCATCATCATCATCATCATCATCATCCGAATCATCATCATCATCCGAATCATCATCATCATCATTATCATCATCATCATCATCCGAATCATCATCCAAATCATCATCCGAATCATCATTATCCGAATCATCACATTTCAGCGTCAAACAGCAAAACTATAGCGCCTTATCGCCGTCTTTTACAGTTTGACTATACAAACGCACTATTTTCAATCATTCTGGTTTGACCGCAAGTGAGAATGCGACCACCACCGTGCGCGGTGCCACTTATTTCCCAACTGAATGCCACGAATCATGTAGCACGAGACTACCAAATTCGAAACGGCAAGTCCAACGACCAGGCAATCGTTCCACACTTTTGAACAGTTACGCGTATGAAATGATGAATAGTGATTTCCCGTCAGAGTTGTTTGTTTGCCCGGTTCGCGATTCCCGACTGTCTTGGACGAAATGTCGAACTTTCTGGTTTAAACAATTTGGACTATCAGTCACTCGGCGATTTCGATGGAAAAAATACCTAAAACTCAAATAGCGAATACTTGACAAAGCAAGCATTTAAACGAATCAGTTTGGTTTCACAAGCATATCTGCACAACTGACGGTGCTTCAAGTTCGGATCGACATACGTTGTCTTGTTCATTAAGCGACCTATATTTTGGGGCAAAATCACTGTTCCCAATGCTATTTCCATCGTCTCACACCACGTACAATTTCCTCGTATCGTATTTCGTTGTCATTTCTGAGACAGCCAGCGGTGGCCAAACGGATAAGGTCATGGTGTTCGGATGTGAAGGTCTCGGGTTGGGATCCTTCCACTGCCGGTCAATTTCCCCACGTGGTAGCCCTCTGCTGGCCGCAGCCCCCTTCCGTTGAGCACTGAACTGAATATTTTTTTTATTTATACGTAAACCTTTTTCAAGATCTTAGATAAATTTGTGTGTCGAACACCGTTCCGATCGCTGAGTAAAGCTGGCGTGTCCCACACGTATGTTGATGACAACCATTTGCGAATGACTGGTGTTATCGGTTTTTCCAGTAACTGTGATTGGTGATTAGTTAATATGACCGAATTTGGAAGTGTAAGTCCGGGTTCTAATGCCTGCCTTCGTCAGCTACTTCTCCACATGTCAACCATGGCCTCTTTCCGAATAAACGATGAAATTAAAAACTTGAAACGTTGTTAGTATTATCTCGACAGAGTAATGTCCGAGACAAGTGTCACTTGTGTCTACAGATGGTGTAAGCCATTCCAATGAAGGTTTGAGCGACGCGCAGCAACCTAATTGACAAAATCCAGAACAAAGGCGGTCCAAACCGCTACGGTGCTAGTTCGAACATACTGATTGTGCAAAATGATGAGATCTCAACAGTGTTTCTTTCGGACCCTGTTACTTCGATTTCAGATAACAAATCACGTGAACGACGAAAGTCGTCAAACAAAGTCACCCAACGGCAAACCCATACTCGTGGCAATGGCAAAAGTCCAGGTTATGTCAACGATACAGTTAAATTGATGCGATAAAACAGAAAACGGGATTTGTCTCAGAGAAGGCAGTTAGGTATTAATGAATGGATGGTACGTAAGGAAGGAAATGTCAGCGTTTCGTTCCAATGTCATTCTGGAACTATTTACACTTCCTTATTAACGGAATAACAGAGTACATCATTTTCGGGAAGGGGGCTGCAGCCATCAGAGTGCAGTCAAGCGGGGTAGTTGACTGGCGAAAGAAAGCTTCTGACCCATTGCCATAATCTTCCAGACGCCATGACCTTATCTACTGACCACTGCCCGTCAGTTTTGAAATTCTTGAAGCATTTCTGTCAAATTTCCTTTCCTCCTAATCAGGACGTCTACTAAATATGGAATCATAAAGTTGTGATAAATGTGAAATGAGAAAGCTATTAGTCTGTTCTTCGAAAGAGTGGAAACCCTTGAATGGCGGGAATTACAGATCATAATGTAAGTGATTAACAAGATCCTCGTGGATTTCTGTGAAAAGTTTTACACAGGCTTTGATGTACAATTCGGAGGTTTTCTCAGTACGGAAGTCAGCAGGAGTTGAAGAAAGCCGGAAAATAGCAGATGGGCCTAGGTGAAATAAATAAAAATCGTTTTTGAATAGGCCCGAAGAGATAACTGGGAACCAAGATAGTGGATGGGAAGAACTTGCTTGTGCAAAGCTGTCTCAGTCTGTGAGTTGAACACATGTGAGGACCGTATTCAGTTGGTCTAAATTGTAACACCCGGACATTATACAGATTCAGCTTTTGGAACGGTGATGACGTCAATTATTAAATACGCAATGGGTGAAGGCGAGCCTAAAAGGATGAAAGCGGACTCCAAACGTTCAGACATAATAAGGTGAAGACCACACTGAAAGCAAATTTCGACTAAAGTCATCTAGCAAAGATCTGAACAAAAAAGTAATCAAAATTATTTCACTCTTGAGTTGGCAAGTGAGTCCTCTTGTGAATTAGTTGGTGATTTGTCGAGAGTGTCCTGGTGATTAATGAGTACCAATTCTCTGATCGAGAACAAGGGATCACCCCTTTGATTTCCCTAACACCAGTGGTACTAAGTATTTCTAATAACATCTCCGTAAGTTCAATACAGGTTTGGTGAAACTCAATTAGACAGTTCATGCATTGACCAACTCATTCAGATAAAATTCTTTAACTGCTGAGCCTACATATGTACGGGTGTTTGGATGGGAACTTTTCGAGTACGCGCCTCTTACGGAAGGCGTTAATCCTAAAACCTCCGAGTGTATTTTGTCCTTTTATCTGTGGTGAATCATTTACATTGATAGAAGTTGGCAAACTTTTTGACGTAAAAATTGGTTTAACCTCGGAGAACGAAAACGCGCTGGCTAACAGAAACTGATCACAGCCTCAGCGTCTACGGTTTGTCATCCTCTCCGTCCAGAATAATTGTCCGGACACCGGCTAGAATCAACTGATCATCGTTGTCTTCTAAAATATCGAATCCATCACGTGTCTTTGGATTACTTGTTCTTCCGAACACCTGTGTGATTTGTATTTCAGGAAACTTGGTCGAACTACAGTGTGTACAGTCTGAAGGATTTTCTTGCCAGGGACAGGAGACAAAAAGTAAGCAGAAGCAAAACCGAAGGGACCCAGCTGAGCAAAACAAATCCTCCTAGGGCGGTAAAACAGACGTGATTCGTTTCTGTTCTTCCAATGTCGTGTGCTTCTCAGGTAACCAGTATTATCGTAGATCTTTTTTTTCCAACACTAGGAGTGTCAGTATGGAAAAATCGGTGCCTAGGCCGCATACATCTTCCTTCGCGGTGACATTAATAGGCTGGAAACCACTTGCGTTCGCAGAGAAACGAGTTCATTTCGCACCTTTCCATGTGCATCTTCTAAATCCGATTTTCGGAATCATTCGACAAATGAATCATTTTGAATTTGTCATGGCATTTTATGACGAATTTTGGAAACAAAAACGTTTTGTAAAGTTAAAACAACTTGAAGTTTAAATTTAGCATTACATATCAAGGCCGATTTTCGTCGTAATGAGATTTGGCTAATGTGATCGACTGGCAATGTGCTGTGTAATTCAGATAAGCTAGAATAAAATTCACATTGAACAACCCGTTAGCAAACAGCGGTTTCGGGCACCGTGTGCCGTCGATGGCTTTCGACCCATCCCTCGTGAAATCCTTCTTTTTTAAATGGAACTTATGTCTGACTCAAGAACAAAAAACGTTTGTATGTTTAGGGCTGACACGACTATTGTTTGCTGATAATGAGCCTCAACTTCCGCCCAATGAGTTTGGACATTTTTCTCTTTTATGTGGTACTATGACTATTGTGACAGAATCCAATCAGTTTCCACACTCGGAAACAATCGCAAATGTCTGTGTCTTACTCTTGAACACAACTAAAAAGTATAAATGCTGAACAAAAATAATTATCTAGGACGACGTGTCGGAAAAAAGTTATAATGAACGCATAATCTTTACATTCTACCGTGTTTCTTTTCAATACAATTTTCTTGAATTTTCACTAGTGAGCACCTAGGCAATCAACACGGTTATCAAGCTCCTGTTTTATGATGAGTGGGGAATGTTTTAACATCAAAACCTTGATGCTATCACACTGCTTTTCGTGATTGGGTAAAAAATTTGCTTGCTGCGTAAGTATTAAAATCCATTTCTATTCAGTGACCATTGACAAACATATGACAATGAAATTTATGGAATCTTAGAAGCGTCTGGAAATGGGAAGAAAATGCTGATACTAAACAAATCTGCCTGGCACCAACGCATGCACACGAATGAGTCTCCATCTCAATCGGTCGTTGGCCAACACGTCTTTGATTTTGTGAAGCTAGTGGAAGTAGGCACGATTTGATCGAAAGCCTTCATTTTCCACCGTGGTTATCCAAATGGTTCAGTCCGTCGCGGGAATCTTCCCTAAAAGTAAAACATGACTCAACGATTGTTGTCGTGTTTTACCTCTCATCTACCTTGCCCATTTACTTCAGTTATGGAAAACTTCAAGTGCAAACGGATCACTGTTGAACTGACTTTGCAGCTTGATTCAGTTTTGTCCTCAGAGACTTAGAGAACATCTTGAAAAGATGAAGGAACTACATGGAAATGATGATATTCTTCTCATAAAACTAGACAAAGGCACGGGAATAGTCATTTCTTAACAAGCAGGATTCCATCAACAAAATGTTTGCACTAGTCAACGAGAAGTTCAATGTCATTAAGAATAAACCAGATCAAGATATGATATTGCCCAAACAAAAGTCAATGTGCCAAACACTCGGATGGTATAATCAGCTCCGCCGCCTTCAAAAGAATTTGTCCAGCTGGTTTCGCAATACCAAGGCTTTACGGTCTACCTAAAATATAAAAGGAAGAGATAACACTGCTTCCCATTTTCTAGTAGCACGAGGTGGGAAAGTGATCGGTTAAAGTCATCGAACCAATCAGAAGACAGGTTGCAAAATTCAGTTTCTGCAATACATACATATTTGTAAGTTTGACTGAACCGACATATTTATCCGACAAAAGATGTACTCAGTCGACAGATGCTCCTTGTCTGTGAATACCCGGCTGGAAGAAATCACTGTGTACATAATAAATTAGATCAAAAAATCAGGAACATTTGATAAATTGTTGGTTGTCGAAATTATCATATGGAAGTATAACATTTAGTTCCAATTTGGAGTACGCAGGTAATGACAAAAAGAGGGAATAGCAAAGCGATCTCTCTTCGGGTTCCATATTGACGGATATTTCCATATTAAAGTTGGAAAATAGTTCGTTATCTGAACAGGTCAACAAAATGGCTTTCCACAAGCGATGAGTGGACGATATAAGATGCATATCCGATTCCATCCTAGATTCCTGTGACATTCGAGGAGGACTTGGGTCGAGCTCTTGAAGACACCAAATTTCCTTCAGAAAAAAATCTTCAGACGATCTGTCTTTCTCAGATGTAATCTTTGCCAAGATGACTTGCATGGACGATCAACCTATCACGCGAAAGCACGAGCAAGAGAATACATAAAATGTCCAAAACTTGTTTCCACTAATCAGAAAAGAAAACCTCATTCAGTTTTGAAATAAAAGAACCGCCAGAATGGGCATCATAAATCAAGACGAAAATGAACTAATACAAGTGACACAAATGCTTCGGCAGAACGAATAACTTGAACGTTTCATCGAAAAACAGGTGAGAATTAAAAGGAATAAACTCAGCACTCAAACAATCTAAAAGAAAGTCATACTACTATCTGTTTCTTGTATAGAGGACGTGGTAGCGGACCTGTTAGTTATATGCGATCAAGTGACAGTCAGTAATGCATATGTGGCTGCTGAATTGCGCAACTAGTTCACATCTCAACCAGTTACGATTTCGTAAAAGAAAAACAGTCTGCCAGTGGATGTAGCATCTTGTTACGCGTACCAAATCACTTGTACCTGGGACGTAAGTTATACAAGTCGAACTCTAAGAAGATTGCCTAAATCGATAGAGGAGCATCACCGGAGATTTTCTAAACAAACGACAATTGACCTACCGGGGGAGAACCGGCTCCGTTAATCAACACAAGCGACGCCTTTCGTCCCGTCTACATTATTAGGGAGAGATTGGGAAAGGATGCTTAAAAATTAAATCCTCGCCAAGGTCGAAACGATCGTAATTCACCTGAATAATCCCATTTGCGAGCAGAAAAACATTAAAAGAGTCTTCAGTCTACCCCGGGTATCACCGTATGATGGCAACCAATGACTTAGTGAAACAGAAACCGAATTTATCAACATATTTTCTTTTATGACATCGAATACATAAAACCTATCATTAGCATTTTTCAATCAACTTATCCCAATACCCGTAAAACATGGTTCATTTAGCTCATTGTGGGGTATCAAAAATAAATTAGTTTACTATCATGCTTTCTAATGTCTCAGTCGGGAATTTTCAAGTATCCAATGCTAAACTGTTACCAACTGGAATTATGCGGATGCCATCCTCGTGATCATAAACAGTCATAGACAGCTGGGCGATCCCCACTGACCGCTTTGTTCGTCACAATGAATCAAAATGGAAGGTGGATAGAGATGAGATCGCCAAGGACCGGAAAAGAAGAGTTCCGCGGTAGCTAATATAAACGGAAATGCAGCCTAACTGTACCGACGTGCATGATTCACGCATTGTAATTAGGGAAAACGTGACAAAAATACCGTTGCCATTGTTCATGGTCACACTGCCATATTCCTCAATGTCTCCGGTCACCTGATTCGGACATTTGTCTAATCTCAACCACGGTAACAGGAAGCGCCGAATTTTACCCAAAATTGCTCCAAATTTTCGCACTTCACGTTGCCATTTCATCTTACATTCCGTAAGAGAAAAGGAAAACAAGACACGGTGTGATATATGAACGTTTGCCATAAGCAAAACGTGACCCGGTCAACAAACTCTAATAACTCGGGTCCGCTTAATGGAAAACTCATTTAGCCAATACCAAATACTGGATTACTAAACTAAATATTGCTCACTTCAGTGCTCCATTCATACATGTGACTAAAAATCTTCAATCTACGGCCTAATTCAACACAAAAACTCACTGTGTGACCACTATGCAACAGAACTGAGTGCACTGAGACACAGTACACTTGACCTTTCAACTTCAGTGAAATATCAAATCAGCTTCAGCAGTACTTAACCCCGTGTAGCCCATTCGAGCCTTAAATATAGGCTTTTATTTTTCATCTTTTACTTCCTTTATTGATGAAATAACAATACAGATTATTTTTCAAGAAAAGGGTCCCAACCAACATAGAGGGATGCCAAGTAGGGAGGTTGACCGGCAGTGGGAAGATTGGAACCAGCGACCTTCACGTCCAAAAGTCACGACCTTAGCCGCTTGGCCACCGACTGTCGTCTCTGCTCCCATGATATCATTTTTAGCCAAGACCCTTCGAAACTAACAGAAACGGTCGACATTCATTAGTTCATTTTCATCCGATATCGTTTTCCGCAAAACACTTTTAGAAGTGCACAGCACATTTCAAATCAAGATGCTGCCCTCACGAGTTTGCCAAATGGTCACGGCGCATGTTCCGTGGATTCCACGAAACACACGAGGTCCTCTGCGTAATCTAGATCACAGACTCTCCGTGTCTTTTGATTATACGCCCCAGATGGGTGCAATCACTGACTAAACTGATGATGATGAACTGCGCTTCTCTTTCCACATTTCACCAAGCCATGGGGTGTGTTCTTTTCTGGGTCCCATTTAGTTATTAACCCAAAGAGTACACCTTTAAAAAAATGCACTTCAACGAATGGAGCACAAGGTAAGCAATACTGTTCAGTTTTCGGCAGCTTTCAAACGTATTCAGCCTATTAATTGTACATCGGTTGATGGAAACGTTTGTTCAAAAAAAAAACGTCCATTTTCAAAAGTGAGTCATTGGGGAGCCTTGTACTCTGCTATCGACGTGTGATACTTGATCATATAACTGCTTGCTTCCAGTGGTTTCTTATGCAGTTCAAACGAGAGTGAATCGTTCGCACTAGCCACAAAAAGTAGAGAAATAATTTACATATGTCTGGTGTTTGGTATCAACGATAGAACAACCGTATTTCCCGACAGCTACGCCCCAATGTTCACGCACTCTGTGATGGATACCAGTTTGACTAGCATTGCTATTGACTGTGACAGAGCTGTTCCACTGGTTATCAGCGGTCTTTCTAAGGTGGACCGCGATAGATAAATTCCAATAGGTGTCCACATGTGAATGCAATCTGGTCTTGTCAGACTGCGCGCGAGGCCAGATCAGGGTCACGTTATCTCCTCGGTTATCAATAACAAGCGCATAGCAATGACCGCATGGAAAGAAAGATTGTGGATTATGCAAACTGAAAAGGTCATATCGTAAGCTATGTCAACTTCAAAGGACTGGCTAAATGCCGACATCTTCACTGTGACTGTGTAAGTGTTAAAGGTTCTTAGTACCACTTTCTGGGCTTCATCCCATGAGTTTTCTTCCCACATTTCATATTTCAGATCAGAATGCTTTTACATGACCCTTGATCGAGTACTTGTTAGACAATCAATAAGGAGTGGACGATTTCGATCTAAAAATAGGATCGACCGGCTAGCCAGCAGATACTGGAACGATGCCTAGACAATCACAAGAAGTATCAAACTAACAACCATATATCACTGCGTTTTGAATGGTTGCCGTGAGCAGACAAAGTAAACCGGCCGTACAAATAAACAGTGGAATTCCTAACCAGACATAATGAACCAAGTGCATACTTTAAACGGCTACTTTGACCAGTCGCGGCCAAATTGTCAGCATTGTCTCGAGTGAACGCGAAGCTCACAGATGCATGACTCCTTTCCGTCAGCCACTTCCCCATTTTTCATCTTGTCATCACTTTGAAAATGTTCCACGTCTGTCGCAATTTGGATAACGAAGAAGTTGAAAGGTGGCTCGTGTGTGTTTTTGTTGTCCCATTGTCGTCCTCATTTATCACGATTTGCCAACCTGGTTCAACTTTTACCACCGTTAACGTTACCCAAACAGGTCTACCTGACAGCAGTGATTGAACAAGACAGAAGAAAAAAGGTAGAAATAATAACAAGTTTGATAACTGTGCAAAAACGGAAACATTTCGAAAGCAAGACTGCCGTTGACCGCGACATTAAGTCATATCATCCGCCTTGGAGAACAGCGTGCAAAGAGGCCAATGTTCCCGGAAGCATTCGCAACCACCTCAGTCTACTCAGAACCAATGCCTTGTCTGAAGATTGAACCCGGTGACACACTAGGCTAAGTTTGAACTCCGAGTGACTGACCCGATTTGCTCAGCACATTCAACTGATTCCACGAAGACAACAGTGTTCAACACTGACAGTCTTTGGATATCTTCTGTCCCTAACACTGGTTTCCGAGCCGTATAACAGCATTGACCTTACCCGTGCTGCGTAAACTCGATATTTGATCGATAAGCGGATGTGGTTGCGTTGCTAAAGGCCATTAGAGTTTCATTATTTGCAACTGGATAGTTTCACTCCTGAATTAATTTTCTCGTATCGATCGACCAAAATGTCTTTCTCATGACTCAAGGTAGATACAGTTTTCACAGTTGAAAAAAACTAGTAATTTTCTTAAGCAGCGGAAACTTCGCTGGTAACATCAAACGTTTAAGTTTTTCAGTTAATCCAAATGGAATGATGATTTTGTGGAACGAGACAGGTACCCCCTACATGTTGAACCTAAAGAAAACTGACAAAAGGGTGTGGACCAAATCAGATGTACCGCTGGGTGCAATCAAAAGAGATAAGGTCCCTGATCGCCCAATATTTGTTCCCAACTGGTTTGCAATCGAACTAGGTGCGGGAACGAGGCTGTTCCTCTACGTGGACTGGAAAAGGGATCAAATTTAAATGGGGCACAGGTTATGCGTGAAAGATTCTGAAGCAATTTTTTGATGTGGATAGCTATTGGCTGCAGAATTCATTCTAAACATCAGAATGCTCCGGAACAGGGAAATTTGCGAGCATATTTCTGTTAAATCGTCGCATTCAATAATCCGTCTCAGAGACTTGACGATACGATATCAGGGTCTCATCTTCAAATCGGGAAAGAATGCCGGGGTTAGTAAAGCTAAGGAGTGTGAAGGCATTAAATAACAAATTGGAACAAATAATTGTTATAATTTCAACTTCTAAACCCGAGCACAGATTTGAAATTTTTTGTGAAATAAAGTTTAACCACGGTAACAAGCGTAAGAATTTCTAAGAAAGCCTTTGGAGTCATTTGGCCGCCGTACAATACCGTCACAGGGTAGTGCGTACTGGAAATTAAGTTGACTAATAAAAGAAAAGCCATCAACTGTGGAAAAGTTTTGTAACGCAGAAACGCACAGTCACTAGTCACTATATTTGTTCAAATTATCGCACAAACCTGTAGCACTCTTATAGTATGTGTGGTGGGAGGAGCAGTATACCCGGTAGCCGTTAGACCCTACTACAGTGAAAAGGAAAACCGACACTCAGGGGAGTAGAGCTTTCACTCTTATCTTTTCATTTTCTATCATTTACTTCCTCTATTAGTGAAATAACAATGTATACGATTTTTCTGGAAGGCGGCGTGGCCAACATGAGGCTGCCAAGTGCGGAAGTTGACCGGCGAAGGGAGGATTCAAACCTACAGACCACAATTTGACGCCCAACAACGGGAAATGGTTTCATGAAGAAATTCACCATGTGACTGACATGATCGCTCAACTCACCATAAAGAAATCATGGGAGCACTGCACAACTGTTTCGTCCTTGTTAGGAATCATCAGCAGTGCATGTGCACCGCGTCCCAGTTCGGGCGCGTGAATTATTTCATGAAAACATTCAATCTCGTACTACTAACATGTACAAAGGGGAATGTGTTGCCTCGTCATCTTGAAACTAATGAACTTACTTTGTGCTTTCGGGACGGATCGTGGAATCGTCATCTGATACCGTTCTGTCATTTTACTGTATTCGGTAATTAAGCAGTGTGAAAGATCTTCCTTTCGTTCGTTATAAGTCACGTAAACTTCATTTCTGACTTTTCGTCTATAAGTTCTGATTTTATCAAGTCCGACTTGTCCAGAGAGTTAAATCACCGCATGCTGAAGAAATAGCTGGATCATTCGCGTACAGGTGATGTCATACAAGTATGCATAAAACTGTCTTCAAGTAGGTCACCGAGGGAATTTATCGTCAGACTGGTGGAGTGGCAATAGTTTCACCCCTTCTAATTTTTATTCTCGAACGTTTTCTGTGGGTAAACTTGAATATACTCAACCAGAGGCGTCTGTCAGACAAATGATGCTCGATTGACGCTTCATTGATGCCATTCTAGGAGTCACCGATTCATTGGTAAATACCTTCAAAGCGCCCATCAAGATGATCGGTTTACCTTGAATAAAGGAAACAGGCAACAAAATGGCATTCCAGGATGTGCCGTTAAGTTGTCAGGTCGATGATTCGGTTTGATTTGCTGTAGGCAAGCAAGCCACATAGAATGATCAATATATACAATACACCATTTCGTCTCAATTCAAATGAAGTGCAATGTGATTTGCTCATTGGTTAGTAGAGCCAGAATTGGAACGTGTTGGTATTCATGGAGTTCTGATCGTCGAGTCTAACTTTTCGGTCGCAGACGTTTCATCACCAGTCACTGAAGATGACACCTCGACTGGTGATGAAACGTTTACGATTTAAAAAAGCAAGCTCAGCTATGAAAGTCACGTGAACAGCTAGGATAATTTGTACGGATGGTATTACAGGAAGAGAATTCGAATTTTTGCGACGTTTTGTCATAGCAAATCATTACCTCGAAAGCTTTAACGATAGAACAATCAGGTATGGTAACGAAAGGATTCACAAGATAAGAAATCCACTTACATCAACAACGGACATCATACATTATCGTCTACTAGGTGAAATTTGCAAAACCTGCTCGGTTGCTAAACCCCAAATTTGTTTCGCCTCCAAACCGATTTCGTGCTTTTGCCATTAGGGGTGTTAAAATTCCAGACTATGCAGCCTCCTTCTGTGTGCACTTGTTCCGCTATGTATGGACACTGGGACAATCGAGAAAAAAAACTTATTGGCAATTTGTCGTTTCAAATGTTGTAGTGTCAAAACATTCGATGAGTGTGACCAAAGCACTCCGTCCAACAGACAAATTGTCAGGTCTTTTCGATTGCAGAAGCTGTGCATATTTGATCTTACGAATTTCCGGTTTCCGCTTCGAAACAGTTCTTTCAAGCACCATTGATGCTTGTCTCACTCCGGACCTACGATTGGGAGAACAGTTAAGCGAACGAGATTCATTTTTCTGATCCGGCGAGTTGATTTGGATCACAGTTGTACACCTTTCATTGTCCCATTCTTGACTCACTCGTTTTGTTCCATAAGGCTCTTTTCTTAATCCAACGTTATATAACAGCTTAATTATGAGTCACTAAACCTGAGATTGTTCGCCAATCGGTGTGAATAAGCAATTGAATTAAACATGCCGCTTTTCAACGATAATTGTTCATCTTTTGTTCAGGTAGGAAGGCATCAACATCTGGTACGATTTGAACTGTTTCATAATCAATTACACTGTTCGTCGATCTCGCTGCGTTGCAGAATTTTCTGTGCTCACGTGACGATGACTGTAACATTTACAGAGTACCGTGAATTAGTAATGAGAAACGGGAATTTATTTACAAGCCACATGACCCGTTACGTTTGAGTGACTTTGGTTATCAGTTGAAGGTGAAAAATGCGAAACCTTGTTGGTTTCTTTTTGTAAACGATGTAACCTTGTGAGTAGAAGCCAATTAAGCGTCTCAGTGAGGCTCGATATTTACAAAATCAGAATGAAGATAGGGATGTATAACTAACATGTTACTATGCCAACTTAACCCTTCAATGAAGACTATTATTTTTATGGAACATTCTACCTAACATTAGACTTATAAATGTAGAGTGAAGTTAACTATCTGCGAAATGAGGTTGCTTGCCATAGACGGGATTTAGTAATAGCTGTTGATCAAAATCAGACTGTTTCACTTAGGTGGATTTTGATTTACATCATAATTGTCCTTGACACCAAGATCATCAAAACTTGTACGACATAAGGCCTTTTCCCCACTCTGATTTAGCATAGTACCAATAATTCAGGCCACCATGACCCCATAAGAAGTAAGTAGTACCTGGATATTTCAAGTTCCACAGATGCGGTGCATGGTTTACTCGCTAATAATGACAAACCGTGTTATGCCCGCATAGAGCAACCGAAACTACTAAGCATGTTATGTTGGAGATTGTTTAGTTTTGTTGATGAGTGCATGGCGACCTGTCATCCGGTTGGGCAACCTGGGCTACAACCAACAAAAATGTTCTGATCCAGTATCTATGGTTTCCGCGGTGGAATGCACCCTTTAATTTGGGACTATCTGAAGCATTAACAGTGCATGGTTTCCACGTTTCGTTCAGTAAATTTGTACAACCTTTGAAATTTCAAGTGTGATTTCAGTTCTATCGTATTAAAAACCGTTTTGAATGGAAATCGCTTTCTTATTTTTTCTCTTTCAAGACCATTAGAGGTTTGCCGTCCTCATCCTATTCCAGTTTACAATGAATTAAATGCATAAGGAAGAAGACTGCAAGCATTCGAGTGTCTTTAGACCTAAATGGTTGATTGGTATTCATCAACAAGTCTTCTATTTATTTTTTGCTCCTAAAATAGACAAGAAACCGCAACAAAAGCAGTTTAAAACGAGATGTGACAATGTTATCAATTGGCCCTGTCGCAGTATGTTCCACACGACGCGTTTAACCTTAGGTAATAAGCTATCCCCTGCTCACGTAGTCGACAGTTGGACGAGAAAACCACAATCTCCAACTACTAGCGCATATTAAGTAACCAGGTTTCGTGGGCTACTTCCAAACGGTTCATCACACTTAGGCTACCTGCACGGAAGTCCTCTATCAGTAGGAGTTGACTGCTGTACACTAGTCTTCCTTGGCCGAGGAATTCAACGACGGTTGTGTCCAACATCATGTGACAAGTTTCAACAAATCTTTTAGCGCCTGTCGGATAGCTTAATGGCTGAGGCGTTCGACTCAGAATCGTTCGTTCTGCGTTCGCTTCCCAGTTCGGTCGCGGTGGATATGCATCACTGATGATTCGTAGCAAGGATGAAGCAACTGTACAGTGAGTGTTATCTTGGTTTCTTAATCTTGCGTTGAGTGTTCGGATCAAATGGCAAATTATTTCATGTAAGTTATTACTGTCTATTTGGAGACCAAAAAATCTCCTGGGGAGGAAAGATCCTCAAAAGAATTGTCTAAAATAGGTTGTGTAAAGAATCGACGAAGAACAAACGATGAAATGCTGCATTCGGATAGAATTTTCTATTAGATGCANATTGTGAATGATATAATATTAATAACACAGCGTTGTTGGTAGATGTAATGCGCCAACGTTTCGACTACCGTGGGTAGTCTTTCTCAAGGCAAGTTTTACAATCAAATTTGATTGTAAAACTTGCCTTGAGAAAGACTACCCACGGTAGTCGAAACGTTGGCGCATTACATCTACCAACAACGCTGTGTTATTAATATTATATCATTCACAATAAAAACCAATACATGGCGCATCGATTTTTCGAGATGTGACAATGTTATCAATTGGCCCTGTCGCAGTATGTTCCACACGACGCGTTTAACCTTAGGTAATAAGCTATCCACTGCTCACGTAGTCGACAGTTGGACGAGAAAACCACAATCTCCAACTACTAGCGCATATTAAGTAACCAGGTTTCGTGGGCTACTTCCAAACGGTTCATCACACTTAGGCTACCTGCACGGAAGTCCTCTATCAGTAGGAGTTGACTGCTGTACACTAGTCTTCCTTGGCCGAGGAATTCAACGACGGTTGTGTCCAACATCATGTGACAAGTTTCAACAAATCTTTTAGCGCCTGTCGGATAGCTTAATGGCTGAGGCGTTCGACTCAGAATCGTTCGTTCTGCGTTCGCTTCCCAGTTCGGTCGCGGTGGATATGCATCACTGATGATTCGTAGCAAGGATGAAGCAACTGTACAGTGAGTGTTATCTTGGTTTCTTAATCTTGCGTTGAGTGTTCGGATCAAATGGCAAATTATTTCATGTAAGTTATTACTGTCTATTTGGAGACCAAAAAATCTCCTGGGGAGGAAAGATCCTCAAAAGAATTGTCTAAAATAGGTTGTGTAAAGAATCGACGAAGAACAAACGATGAAATGCTGCATTCGGATAGAATTTTCTATTAGATGCAACTTGAAGTCATGTGTAAAAGGTCAACTGTCTAAATTCAATCAAAGTAAAACATTGATTATAATGATATTCTTAGAATTACACTAATGGACTTCTAATCATAGTTAATCTATGGTACGATATTAACGTTAGTTAGTTGCACTTTTTCGTACATCTTGAAAATGGAAAGTGCCCAGCCGTAATGATTTTGTGATGTCCAGCGCTTAAACACCATTCAAAACGGTCATGTTGGCCCGTGTTAGGTTACTTAACTTGAAAAACGATACTGTCATTTCGTCCCGTGGATGCATTCATTCATTGGGCGTTATACTAACACTGCTCGTGGCATAAAATTCGGTCACACGGTTTGCCTGAGTTCGTAAGCGAACTATGAAGTACTCAGAAAGTTTCAATGTCGAATGTACCTGATCCGTTTGACCAAACATTGCCAGTCGACGCGGTGTTTCATTTCATTCGCCTCTTCCAATCCCCAATCGTTCGTCGTCGAGGGACACAGTCTGCAAATGTCCCGTATACATTCAAACTTACGCGGTTCCCTGCCACTGCAAGTTCCAGCATCAAGGTTGCTGATCCTTATGCGCCCGCCTCCCAAATAGCGGGCACCAGTGGCTATGGGACATTTCTCTTCTACTGCACTAGTGATTCAAGCAATTTCGCAAAAACACGGTATCTCTTTTAATATTGCAAGGTTTGTCTGTGTTCGTCATTACCTGGCATGCATGGATTTCTTGGTCTTTCTATTTTCACAATTGCGTTTTTCACAAACCGCCCAGTCCTAGGAATGTCCACAGCAAAAGTTTTTTCAGAAAATGTAATCTCTTAACCACTTTTCACATGGAGATCATCAGCTGACTATCTTACTTTTAGGATTTACTCTTGGTCACGTGCTTTTGGAGAAGTGAAGCAACCCGTACGGTTGCTGTTCATAACGAGGCACCGTGTTCAACAACAAGCAATGGCGGATGTCGAAATTCGGTCATTCTTGGGAAGCGACAATTCGATTAAAACAGGGGTGCAGCGAAAAGAAGGTTGCTCTGTTGCAATCGAATGTCTGATTGTCCTATTCATTTTGATCGACAAGCAAGGGCATGGAAGTTTGGCGATTATTACTTAATGGGTTGTACTGTGACCAAGTCCAAGAGAATTTATAATACTATCCTTCCGTGTACTTCATATATATTTTTTTCGTCAGATTCTTATTTCTATGACGGGAGGGTAAATGGACCCGGGAATCTATTTTTGGGATCACATCTGTAATCACTGGCTTTCCTGCGTGGGCCAGGGATAGCCAACCGACAAAACAACGGCGCTGGGAGCACAGGATGGTTAGTTGGCGGTGCCTAACCCACAAAGGACAACTTGCGACCACATTTGGGATCCCAAAAATGGGTTCCCGATTCATTCACACTCCCCTCATACAAACATGATTTTGGTGGAACCTTACAATTGGCGCGTTCTAGCACTGAGTACCCGGCACACGTGCATAGTGAGCCGCAATAACCACGAAATCGTTCGTGCATATACCATTAATTATATATGCATATGTGCATAGAAGCAGCAAGTAGTATCTGGATGCCTGAACAAATTTGCCCGGGAGCACACGACCGAATTCGCGGTTATTGTCGCTCGTCAGGTATGCGTACCCGGTGCTCTCTTCCGTGCACACTCCTGATGCTACAGGTTTGATTCTGGTGATGCATATATAAGCATCTCCATTAAATGCATTTACGAAAAGAAGCACATTAGGAAATATGCCTTTTTAAATGATAAACGGATTCAGCTTACCGTAGTTCAGGAACTGGCATGTGTATCGTACCACTACTTGGAGACGACGAAAGAACTAATACTATTCTAATTCAAACGGCATTCAATGGGAACAGTTATCCTGGGATATTATTTGGAACTGATCACGTAGGGCTACGTCATCCATCCACGCTCGATGCGACATGCAGTTCGTCATCCGACAACAACTGATTGGTCGAAGCGACTAAACTGAACTGGAAAACCATTTCAGAAAATGTGAACGGGCATTTTATCCACGAATTGGACAATTTTTTTCAGTTTGGCAATTATTTGATTTCTACGGCAAGGTATTCCAAGTCACCAAACGCGTTTTCGGTTTCCACGGCTCACAATTTTCGGACGGTCTGTGCACTTAAAGTGCTGCTTTTCTATCCCATTTTTTACTGTCACTCTGTCATTTGCTTTCCAGTGGGTCTTCTCCTAGAGACCAGACCCGTTCACGAGCAAATCGATAAACAAAAAAGCCTTGTAAACAAAATTTTACCTTTGTTAACGAACAGTGATTCGGATGACAAACGAATGCGACTTAAAGTAACGTGAAACTTGCACACAGTTGCGAGTAAATTTTCTACACATTTCAAGTTTCTTTCTATTCAAACGTGCGACTAAGTAAAATATATACTATTTTTCAAATCGACGCGGGTGAACTGTAGTCAGACGAATTTCGTTATCTTCGCTTCCAAGTAATTCACCTCGAAAGCGGACTTCCCCGAAGAATTCAGTGCATTAAGCGGGGATCCATCTCCGACAGATTCTAAAACTTGAGGACTGCGTTTCTTTATTAGACAAAGCTGCATCTTCATTCGATACAACTGAATTATTCTACTTGTGAAGATGAAAGAGAATAAACGATTTCTAATTTTTTAGCAAAACAATTCAGAACTGCGCAAAACAGGCGTCAAAAATCAATATTTGCCTATTGGAGTGCGCAGGGCGCTGAATTTATGCCTTGCTTTGAATTTGTAGATGTATGTGTCTGTGAGTGTGTGTGTGTGTTATTTAGGCAGGTCATTTGCAAGCAGCCTGATTATTTGTCATCTACTTAATGATTATAAGTTTTATTCAGACACGGTAGAACCAAACCAGACTTTTGATGAATTCGTTTCATCCCCATGTGGCTCAGCACGTCCGAGTAACAATGTGATTTAGTTACAAAGGTTCATTTGATAAACAGGATGTTATTTTGAGTGTGGACCGCGGACTAGCTTTAACGGGGACGAAACCGTCGTCCAGTTCTGTCCGAGTGCGAGGTTGACAGGATGGCCTGAGGTTTGGACACGTAAGGTGTGGTCCAACGGTCGCATGCATGCCATGAACAAGCGAAAATTAGTTGTGAGAAATTCATGAGACTATGTTTAGCTTGTATGTTTGTTTGTCCTCAGAAGTGTGTGTGGAATAGGATTAGAAATACACAACTACTTCAGGCATCTCATAGTGTCCAAAATGCTCAATGCAGAGTGGTAGAAAAGGATCGCTCGCTCCTCGATAACGGAAAAGATGTATGTGAATGGACATTATCTCCATGAGCATTGAGTCGATTCGCGAGAACATTTTCCGCTTATTATTTATGCATACACAGTACTTGTCTGTTTACGATTCGTTAGAAGTGAGCGGTACCAGTGTGCGACTAACGTCAGTCTGCAATCAGCAATGTGAATAGACGTTCGTCTGCACCGAGTCCGATCCGGAATCGCGACTGCGCCGAGTGCAGTTGTTTCCAGTTCGGCGTAGACTAATTAAATCGAAAACATCATATTCTCGGCTGATTTCATGTCAGGTCAATGAGTGAAATGCAGGTCTTGTCGAAACTGACTAATCAAATGTTACATGAACACTTTTTGCTCCAATACGCATTCACCTAAGAGACAAATCACTTTCTTTCTGAGTTTTTTCTAGTGTGCAATTCGAGGGGACGATTTG
This sequence comes from Fasciolopsis buskii, assembly GCA_008360955.1. Classification (NCBI taxonomy): domain Eukaryota; kingdom Metazoa; phylum Platyhelminthes; class Trematoda; order Plagiorchiida; family Fasciolidae; genus Fasciolopsis; species Fasciolopsis buskii. The sequence goes on along the minus strand of LUCM01002333.1, from coordinate 73,325 downwards.
GTGCTCATGTAAGCGTTAAAATTTCGTTTGCCTAACCAGTGGATTTCGGGGACAATTTGCTCGATATCCCGTTCTGGCTATATGCCGGGGAGAAAAGACATTAAATCTATTCACAACGAAATAACACATTTGTTGATAAAGCTATCAAATAGATAAGGACTGCTGATCGTGGTGATGATTACTGCCTCTTCGGTATTTTTATGGTCAGCCAACTGAATATGAAAATACTCTGACTTCTTGCTTCTCGTTTTGGGGAAATTTTGACGTTAACATCCATTGGACAGGCCGTTCTTTAATTTATGCTGTAGGGAAACGAAATTTGTTTACGATATTGCCGAGATACAGACTATGGTATGTTTATAAGCATACCTTAATACAGAGCCAACCATGTCTCTAAGCGAACCACGTAAAGCCGGAAAAAGTAGTCATAATCAGTGTGATGGGTTTGAACAATTCCACCTAGATGTGACACTGAGTTTCCATCACGAAAACTGGTGTTTTCTTAAATTGCGCATTTTTTCATTTCATGTGACCGCATCCAATGACAATGTCACCAAGGCCCGTGGCAGAACGTTTGTGAGTTAAACGTCAGGTGTATCGACTGGAGCCCTCGCGGAAAAACAAATTGGATTTCTTTTATCGCTTTCTTTATTTCCATGGGAACGAGGTGCTTGTTTGCTTATTTTATTCATTAAAACATTTAAGTATGCGCTAGATTGTACCGATTGGTGAATTCTTATAACCCCACCTTGTCTCCTTCCTTTTAGTGAATATCACGTCTGGATCTCCGTCCAAAAGAACATGAGTGTTTTATTCGAATATCTTCTGTTCCTTTTCCGGCAATGGTCAAACGGATAAGGTCCTGGCGTTTGGACATGAAGGTTGCGGGTTCGAATCCGTCCACCGCCGGTCAACTTCCCCATTTGGCAGCCCTTTGCTGGCCGCGTCCCCTTTCCTGAAATTTGATATGCATAGTTATTTCAATAATAAAGAAAGTAAAGCATAAAACATAAAACATATCTTCGTTCTGTGCTCCGAACTGCCATCCACAATTTTCAGACTGGCCCATTCTTTGCTAAGTCCCTACCAGTTCCCACTACTGTTTAGTTGAATCGCCGCTAACGTCGGCCTTCGCGGTCACTCCAAGCGTCCGCAGCCCTGGGATTCCACCGGACGTGCATTTGTCATTGTTGGAATATCTTGGAAACATTCCGTTTCTTTATCGTATTCGTCAAATCTGTCCATCTACTCGTCTTTGTTTCCCTCGACCCCTTTTTTCTGCTCATCTTCTTCAGAAATTCACCCACCCCCCCCCCGATTACTTCAATTCACATCTGCTTCTGCCTTGAGTACTTCAAGCAACTATAATTTTCTAATCTACCCCCGGGAACCCTGGTTACGCATGCCATTTTTAGTAACAATTTCGTTGACCACGGCCTTCTCGCATGTAAAAGTACAAAATATTTTTGTAACGAGTAGGCCACCATCGAAAGGCACTAAGTTATGCATGTGGCCGGTGGTGACCGTATTCGTACGCGCAGGTTCATTCTCATATGTCATAAGTTCGCCTACTAGGCACCTGAAAAACACTCATCGGTGGCGTGAATTTGATTCGTTCTTCTTTCTACATTGTATAAGAATCGATTGAAAACGATCGAAACCATTGCCAATTCGTCCCGAACTCGTCGTTTGTGGTCGCGACCCCGTTGTCAGGCGATTGTTTCGCCATCAATTTTTTACGGTAGTTGCCCTCATCATGATCTTCTCGAATTTATTTCGCATGCATCTAGTTGCAAAAGCCTTGTAAAATGTCTATTCCGGAATGTCGAATCTCTGACTTCCACGGTTACTTTTATTTTAGGACCATAAAAATTTGGTATGTTGCCTCTGTGAAATTTTCCATGCAGCTCTGACGTTGCTCTTCAAAGAGACCATTACAACAAGCCCGTTCTCGCGTAAAAATAACTTCGTACTCCCACCTACTGTCAATTCGGACCCTGGGATTTTCCTAGTGCACGGGAACAACACAGTATGACGAATAAGCTCGTCATCAGTTATTCGTAATCATACCAAAACATTACATTAAATACGATATGCACTGAATGAAAGGGAGAATGAAAGTTAACACACCTAATAGTCAAGATATGTCTACTGTCACGTGTTTATGCGTGCGAAGATGATGTTCTAAGCTAGGGGTTGTCGGATGTAAGTTACACCCGTGACCCAGATTTGTAGGGGATTCGAGAGATTTTCCCATGGAGAGTGGGCCAGGGAAGTGCCAGTGTTTGCACGAACTGCTTTTGGGCACAACCAGTGCTCACAAGCTGGGACTTCACCAGTCTTAATAAAAAACTCCGGACTTTGCACCTTACGTAGATCATCTTGTCAACAGTTGTCGATGTACTGTGGTAGATGATGTCAGCTGCAGTTTCACCCATAAAGGGCATACTGATGTACAGGGATTTCTTCCCCACCGTTGCTTTTCTTATGTCGCTCTTGAACCGCCATGACTGTATTTCCGATTGGTTACAATATGATGACAATTCATCCTCATCACTGTGGGTCTGAGACAGTTTGCTTCGTACAAAAGCAGAATCTACGGTGCTCCTACACAAAGTCATTCGTTACGATTGAATTTTCGCCGTGTACATATTCATTCCGGACGAACTAATTCCGTTGGGATTTTGATCGCGGTGCAACTCAGATTCACCGTTCGTTCACCTAGTCTGAATAGTACGGCGTGTTGGGCAAGACCAGGCGCTCTAATGTGTTAGGTTTTCTATGACCATTTTACACCGCGAAAATAACATCACGTAAACTGTGCCCATCTAAGCAAACCATTTTCGATTTTTGCATTATCGTTCTGCTTCGGTTTTAACGAAAACTTGCGACCACAGTTTTGCAACCATGAGTGTAAATGTAATGACCAGTTACTACCTGATAATTATGCTAAGTTGTAATTCAATTACGAGCCTCAATTGCAAATCGGTTAGTGAAAAGACTGGGTTATATGCTTCGACGAGATGAAGTTCCTGCCGTGGTGCACGCTAACACAGCGAGTACGGATCCAGATCGCAGGATTTGCTCATATCTGCGGCTTGGATTTGGATTCGCATCAAACAGCCGATTTCGTGTTCGAATCCCGTGCGAATTGGGCATTTTGTCCCTCATGGGAATGTACAAAACCGGGTAATTATCATGTGATGACCCGTTTGTGGTTTATTTTATGGAGTTTTCAAATTGCGCTGTTCCAAAAGGATTATTTTCTCTTCGAATCGATTATCCCTCAACGCGCGCCTCCCGAGTACTGCTGCACGTATTTACCGGCAAAACACTTTCAACCGGTACGGTATGCAGAGGCGTAAAAAACAATAGTAGATTATGTTTTCGTGAAATAATGCACCCTATGATATCAACGTTCAACTCGCCGGTAAGAAACTAGGGTAGTACAGTACAGCTGTTTCATTTTCGTTGGAAACAATTGGCAGTGCACATTTACCAACGAACAAGTAACCAAACTGTTTCGGTCATCCCCGAAGCCTTTGTCGTACAAAGGCTCTCCTCTATCAGCAGGGATCGATTGCTATGCTATCTCGGTTCGTGGCCGTGCAAATCAGTCACGAATGAGTGGAGTTGAACAAACCATTGAGTGCCTGCCCGGTAGCGCATTGGCTTAGCGGTTCGACTCAAAATCGTTCATCTCGGGTTCGCGTGACAGTTCGGGCGTGGTGGATATGCACGGGTAACGAGGATTTTAAACCGCTGTTGCCGAATGACGAGTTGAGTCCTCATAACAATAGAACATTCGCATAGTCACGATCAAATAGGAAAATCTATTCTTTTTCTTATTTTCAGAGTTTACTCACAAACCACCGAATCGGCCTGGAGACGCAATTTGGCCTACACTTATACATCTATGGTCCAGCAATGACTTCTTCTTCGCTCGTTCCTCTTTTCTTCTGTGTTAGCCCAATACTAACGGGATAATATGCTAGAAAATTTCCGGGCCTGTTGGAAACTGAGTTGACAACTTCGGAGTGATTTAGGTCGTAACTTTTAGTCTCATGATTCCAGTCATTCTCGACCAATGCCATTTTCCATATTTCTCGCATTTCTTGTCGTCGATTGTGCGCATTCAAATTCATTGAAGATAAACGAGGTAACGCAGTGAGCACGAAAAGTCTCGAACAAGTTTGTTCTTGGCACTTTCATACTTTGACCAATACAACTTACCTAATTAGGATGTTTAGAAGGTTCCTCGTACGTGTGAAAGATGGAACAGAAAAAGTCATCCGTTTCTAAAGTGTGGCTAGGAGTGGAACCCAGCTTTGGTAAAGTTTCTAAGCGGGAACACGAAAACTGGATTGAACTTTATCTGTTCTAATATGCATTGACTAATGTATGATCATTCCCAGTGATCTAACCAAATTATGAAATGATCTAGGCTCTATTGGAAAAATGACGATGATTTTCAGCCATACCGAATGAAACAACTTGACAAGTCAACTCGGAAAACCAGCAGGTGGGGTGTGATTTCGAACGGCTACGATCTCTTCTCTATCCAGATGGTAAATTTTGTCCTACCGCTTAGCAACTTTGACAGTACTATTATCCACCTGATAAGCTCGGATGGCATTGAAACTCGCCTTCTTTGCAGAGCTTAATCGGATCGTCTTGCGCTCGGAAAATCATCTTTTCGTAAGATCGGTATAAATGGCCTGACTACCAACAGTTGCAGTGCATTAACAAGACTAGAGTCTGAACAGGCGACTTGATTTTAACAAGCACGAAGACTAATGGTCGTCTTTAGATGCTTGTTTGCAGGCAGACTGCTGAACACGTCCTTGTGATAGCCTTTTTCGGCCTTGTCCGGTTTTTCGATCCCGAGTCACCTCTGACGAGCAGTCGCAAGCACACTTTATTCCATCGCACACCGATCAGCATTTGTAACACGGTTTTCGCAATTAATTACGTCCGGACTGGCATTTCCCATCAAAATTTGCAATGTCGACTTGGATTATTTCATGATCCTATCCACGAAGCAAAATTTTCATACGCTAGCCAGAAGTGAGCTGACAACGTTTCACCTATGTCTAATTAATTGTGAAAAGCAAGGCACATAGTTTAGCTTTCCAAATAAGGAATCATTTTACACTTTGCTAGCCGACATTGGGATAACCGCTTACAGCTTCTTTTGTTTAGCCTCTTTTTTGGCAAGCGTGCACGCACGTACACGTTTCTCTCGGTCGACCGAGCATTTAAAATCCAAAAGGTAATCTATCGATCTCCGGCATCACATTTTGAATCTCAGTCACGTGGTCTTGACCTATCGCATTTGAAAAGTTGTTGACTCAGACCCAATACATCACCTTGGCCTGATCATTGTAATTCAAGCAGCAAAGAAATCAGGCGCCTCAACAAACAGTGTACATTGACCCGGTTTCTAATTTCAAATGCTCCCATAACATTGCACAAAACAGTACCTCACATTGACAAATCTCCTCCCTCCCCCCTTACCCGAGTATTTTTCTCAGTTTCCACCTTAGTCAAAACCACAAAACCGGAAGGTATCGTCTACGCTAGTGAGAGAGACAGACAGACATACAGGTTAACATTCTAACCAGGCGTCAGTTGTCTTGCTTGGAATGACGACTCACGAAATGGCCAGCAGAACAAGGCGAGATAAGAAATATACACAGCAGGATCAATAATTTGAATTTGAACCCCTCGTCACATTTTCCAACGTCATCAGCACCAAAGGAGGCCAGTAGAATCAGAAACTAGTGAAGCTTTGGTGGCGTAGACATGTCTATTCATTTGGAAGGCATTTGTATTACAAAATGTACAATCGATAGGTTCCGACTAAAGAAAGAACAACTACGACAATTCACTTTAACCGTTTGAACTGGCCGCTCGACATTTGCACAGGTTTTTCGTGTTACATCACCGAATCATATCCATATCGTGACGATGAATTCGTCCTGCTGAAATAACAAATGATTGGAAGAAGGAAAAGTTGTCTTCCATTGAAAGCAAATTACTTTTGGTTTTATTTTCATTTGCAACTCTTGGGTCTCGTGAGGCTACCGTATAAGGTGTGCCAAATCGATCAGCCCCTAACTTCAAGTCAAATCCTGTATATTTAACGACATTAACCGTAAAATGCTAATCTAGTCTGCGATGATGACATTAATGGCCGAGCGATAGGCAAGTTAAATTATTCCAAAATGTAATCACTTCGTTTCCGCCCGACAATCGCAAACGTCAAAGGGGCTGACTCAAGTCTGACACGGTTTGACAAAATCAATATGGAATAGATTAATTTAAATCCCTCGTAGGAACATGAAAACCATCAATTGTTTGTCGATTTAGGAAAGAAACAATATTTGCGTCAAATATCCATTTCCCGAATGTGTGCTCGAACGGGATATAGTTTTGTTTGAAAACCATAGCTCAGGCTCTTAGTTGTTTAGCACAACTAGTAAAAATTTGCTCAAATCTAGTTCCTAGGGCAACAGATGCTTTCCAATCAAAGTGGTCGCAAACTTCCCGTCATTCTTTGCTTGATATGACAACTAATATAGACTGCCAATTGACACAGACAAAAATCATATGAACATCTGCGTTCATCAAAGTTGTCCAGCTTGTTCGGTTGTCTGCATCAGATTTAATCGTGTTGCCCTGTTCGTACGTATCAAAAACATTTCACGCGCTGTCTTTTATGTTCCACAAAATGCCCCCTTTTTAAGTGGTCCACTCGTGAAGCCACACGTAGCCTCAACAGTGAACACCTGTGTTCTAGTCCTATCCGAGTTCTTGTATGGATTGGCAATGAATGTTTTGAGCGCAGTGGAGTAATTTGACGTGGACTCGTAATTTACCACCTGTCTTTGGGAATGGGTTTCTAACAATTTCTTGACGAGGCCTAAAGCCATTCGTGGGAAATGGGATAACTGTAGTCCACACCCTCAAAACTTCTCTTATAGCAGATACCCCTGGACCAAGCAGGCTGCAAGTTTCCCTGCCGGTTCCCATTAGGTGAGTGCTGTGCTCATTTGGAACTGCTTTATTCGGATAACCACTTGTACGCTTTCCCTAATCTTGTCTGTTTTCAAGTTTGATCTATCAGTAGCAATCCACGTGTTTTCATCCCTTAGATGCCTTGACTGGTGACCTGCACAGGATATCCCGTCTTACATGGGCCTTGGATACACCTTGTTAACAAAGTGCCAAAGATAGCGCAAAGTGTGTTTGGTCGATGTATGAAACACCGACAATGATGTTGCTTGTTTTGAAGAGGATAGCTGTGTAAAGGACAGGATGCAGACCGTCATGCTGATTTTAATTGAATAAATAGGTGAACCTATCTCTAGTCCCTGCTGTCCGCCGGTTCAGGGTGTCCTTGGATGGAACCCCGTGCAAAGATTTGCCTGTATGTAGCTCTCTAAAGCTAGTGTTTCATTAATTACAGAGCCTAGAAGACCAGTAGGAAATGTGTATGGTTGATTACAAGAAAAGTAACGCATATCGGTCTAAAAAATGATGTCATCACATGAATATATAAATGACGAAAACATTTTCGAGGAACAAAGTCTTCGATGTTTGTACAGTGGATTATGGTGAATAGAAACTCTTTCATCCGAGTTGACTAACACTCTGAACTAACTTGTAATGGATTGCCAAGCACTTACATTTTTTAACTTATAGAACTCATAAACGCCTCAAGGGAATAATTCATTCCAAGACATCCTAGGTTCCAAAATTCCATGTAGGTCAGACTACCTGATAACATACTATAGAGGAGGATGAAACCAAAACGATGGGGAGGGTGGTCGATCTCGTGGTGCAAACCAATCAATAAGCGGCTGTCCGACGACGCGACATCGACTGTGTCAAAAGCTTTCTTCAACAAGCGAAGTTTACGTCATCAACAAACTAGCGCAATACGGCTAAACTTCAGGTAAACGGCACGAGTCCGCATCCAGAAGGCACAGTTTGCACAGTCACTCCGGCTAGTCGCATCAACAGGGGGCAGAGTTGCACTCAAAACAATGAAGTCAAGATTTTTCAGCAAACTGCCAAATAGAACCAGCAATATCCGGTCAGTGGGAACGTGAACTTTAAGTGTTTGTCTTTCGGAACAGATCACTAGATGTGGTCAAGTGAGATCCGGCCAGGGTACTTGCTATCCTTGTGCAATGAACACGTAAACGACAAAGTCGAAAGGAAGCGGCAAGAAACCGGATTAAATATCCAAAATGAACCAGTGTCTATCTTGCATTTGTAACTTGTGGAAGGTGTGCCTGTTTTCCCGAGGAAAAATCTCAACACAAGCGGCAATTTCGCCCTAATTTGCCAAATGATATATATTACACACGAGGCGAATCAAAAGCTCACATTTCCTCACCTGATAAAACTGTTCCAATGTTTGATGAACCGAATTGAACGAATCGCAAAATAAATGCCAAATGACAGTTCGAAATGCACGATCTCTCATACCTCGAAACAAACATGCGGTCAGTTTGTATTGTTTTGATTTAGTAGCAGTTTGTATGCCAGAACACTATCGCTCTCAGGGGAGCTGCTCTGGCATTTCCCGGCCGGAAACAGCCCGCGCACGTCGTTGGCCATCAATGAATCGGATGTTTTATGCGTTCCATGTTCGGGAAATCGCCCTTGATGCCAATTTCTCATAACCGAAACTGGTGAACATAAATTTTCTCCCAGAATTGTAGGGGATTTTTGCTCGTCTAAATTCTGTTTTTTAAGTTTTTATAAAATGGGCAAAAATACTGGCGGCTCTCAGCCCTCTCCTCCTCATGCGGATTTTAAATTTGCAATTCTTCTTTCTGCCAAGACTTCCCCAAGGGAAGGACGTTTGCGAATGTCCAAATTAGTAAGGCTTTCTAGAGTTTACACGCGCCCGTACACTGATACTTCCACGAGGATGAATGAACCTAGATGGGCGGACAGATCGGCTCGAACGAAGACGGTCCAGCGACTGTGGAACTGGTATGAACTTTGTGTTCCAAGAAATACTGGCAGGAAAGCGGATTTTGTAACGGAAGATTTTCCGTTAGTTACGTCAGAATCAATAAAAATGGTACAAATATACACTCGGGAGAATGTGAACAAAGCTAGTGAATGTGTGACTTCGAATTCGAAACCGACTCTTCAAGGCGGAGTGCACCATGAAACGTGCACTTGCGTAACAGCATCAGAACCAATTTCGGATTGAAATATATCGAAAAATTGTATTGTACTGTATTGTATTGCATTGCATTGTATTGTATTGTATTGTATTGTATTGTATTGTATTGTATTGTATTGTATTGTATTGTATTGTATTGTATTGCATTGTATAGACTTCTGAGCACAAAAATAATATCACATTTCAGTCAAAAAATGTGAGAGTAAAAACAAAATAGGACAAAATTCACACTCACCACCTCGTAAAATTGTGAAAAACAAAACTCATCGAGGACTAATCAGAGCACATTATGATAGGTTGCTCAGGACGTAGGCTGAAACACGGTTACGATTTGTCAAAATACGTGCTTAATAAGGGACAACGAAGTTCCTATGGATATTGATTCTCGATGATAGGGAACGAAAAGCGGGTCGTGTAGAAGTGTGTGAGTGACACTTTGAAAGATCAATGTGCATAGGGTGCGTGGGATCAGAAAGAATTTTTTGATTGAATTTCGCATGTACTGATAAGTGCTGATCACAGATTTAGAGACAATTCGGTTAGTGACATGAAGGACATACGGCTAATAATTGATAGTCCCCGACGAAGAATTTTAAAGTCTTTTTTAATAAAACCGGGAAAAATAATAGAAGAACATTAAAGAAGGATTGGAAAAACAGTGGTATAGAATTCGGGAGATGGTGTTTCGTTTCACCTTGTAGTGTCGAGGCTTCCTGATTCGAAATGACAACCATAGGAGATTCTCAACAGACGTGAAAATGTGAGAAGTCAACTTCAGAGTTTTATCAATAATAACCCCTAGATATTTCACAGAAGCAACCTTGGTAGGTGATTTTGAGTTGACGGAAGACGTTTCGGATGGGTTGGCTGACCGAAGGAGAAAGAACAAACATTCGAAACATTTAGGTGTGTTGAGATTTAAACCAGCTCGTGCAAAGAAATCGTAGATAGAGGATAGGTTGTTGGAAAAACTTTGGAAGTCATCATTGCTCGAAACGGTTTGAGAGGGCAACATCATCAGCATACTTAAACATATGACACGGGGAGTTAGTTGGTAAAACGCTGATGTAAGTGGAGAAGATATACGGTAAACGAACGGCACCCTAAAGCAATCCTGAGTTGTTAACCAACGGTTTCGAGGTTTAACCGTCCGTTCATGTGCACTGGGTTCGATTAGTAAAGTAATCAGACAGCCATGTTAATAAAAGCGTGGGGCAACCAAATGTATCCAGTTTGTGAAGTAAAAAAGACCGTGGGGCAGAATCAAATGCCGAAGAATAGTTTAAAAAGGCGCAACGGACGGATTTCATCGAGGCGCCGAAGGACTTACAAATGTGATGAATAAGGGAGACGACACCGTCCAAAGTGGACCTGTTAAATTTATAAGCAAACCGAAATGGGCGGTCACGAGGATACGTAGAAGAACGCAGGCGCTTAAGTACAGGGCGCTCTGTCAGTTTAGGACCAGAAGATGTTAGTGCGGTGGGGCGAAGGCGCTTTACTCAAGCAATAGAACTGATAGATTTGGGGACGGGAATAATAGTGACGGGCCTCCAGCACTCGGGGATAGAAGACAAGCTTAATGATGTGCTAATCAGAGAAGTGAATGCATCCGTCAGGGCCACAACACCATGTCTTAAAAGAGCTGAGGTCAAACTGTCAGGTCCAACCTATGTGGTAATTTTAGAAAACTTGTAACTGTCATATCATCACCCTGACCAAATATGGTAGGGGTATAAGTGGAACGGTGGATGAAAGCACGATTGACACTGTCGACGTCCGCAGGAGTTTTCGTATGCTTTTACTTCTTCCCACACAACGGTCGAATGCTTTGTCATAGGAATCGATTGTTGTTAACATTCAACAGTTGGCTGACAAACGTCATGTTGACGCGCCGGATTTCAGCTTTTATTAGGTTGTACCGCACGCTTGAGTTATTACGACATTTACAGAATTGCTCGTTGCATCCTCTTAGAGATTTCAGTTTCTGGGTGCAGCTACGATCATTTGAGATGAATAGCGTTTCTGAGGGGCAGCAAATATTCAAGATTGCGTTGACCGTCTCTGTGAAAAGTTTGACGTTGTCATTGAGCAGGGGTTTAAAAGAGAAACAGGTAGATGCGATCGAAAGGGATTTCTGAAGAACAGTAAGGTTGTTGCGTGAAAGGTTACGGAGGCGAACTCGGATTTGATTTGTTCGCCTAGAAGACTGGAAAGCTGATCGAGAGCATATCTTTGGCTTTAGAAGAAGCAGACAATAACCACTGCTTGAAATTGGAGCACGCAGTTTCAGGGAAAAGATGTCAAGATGGTTGGTAATAACTATCTAAAATGGAGCCGCCTCTGGTGGGAGAAACTCAGAGATCAATCAAATCAAACACATTCAACTGGATCAACCAACAATAATTTGTAGATTATCCTCAGGAAGAGGGACAACAAATGCTAGAAAAATGTCGAACAATATGTCAAAGTGTGTTGCAAGCTAAAATACATAGGTCCGTTATGAATGTACTGGCATGGCGAGAAAACCTTGGATGACACGAGGCCGCTAATTCCATTTGAACACCGCCTCCAATCTTCTTGTTCAAAAGTCTGTCCTGGTGTTGGAGTCTGAAGCTCTCTATCGAAACGAGTGAATCAGCAATATCCGGAGTCAGCCATGATTCTTGTATGCGGATGACACACGTGTGAACATGAGTCGGTGAGCGGATGTTGGTACTCAGCAATATCGGGATAGACATCTCGGCTGGAAGAGTGTATTTAAGAGCTGCCTGCCAACCAGCGAAAGTGTGCCATATGAATAGTTTCTGTGTAAACTTTTATTGATCAACAGCATAGCTTAGTCGAGGTAGTTGTTGATCTGTCGACCTTTCTTAAAGTGCGGATAAGACTGGTTTACAGGCAGATGAAAGTGAAATGTTTGCCTAGAACAACTGAGTATAAACAAGGCGCGTTCATTTCTTTATCTATATGTATGTTTGTGCATTTGCGAAGTTGCGAAGTGTAAGGGTGTGTGTTAGATCTCCGTCCCTACTATCCGTGTTGGAGTTCTTTGGTTCCCCTGGGGTCAAACGGATGTTGTGACCCTTTGAGTGTTTACAGTTTTCAGTGCCATCAATATACCTGAAATATCTGCACCCTTGTTCTGGTCGAGGTATGTAGGATGGGCAGTCGTTGTCAGGACCTCGGTGTAATGGCGTTCGGTTTGTGTGTGGCTGTGTATGTGTGTGTGTGTGTGTGTGTGTGTAAAATCCCCACCGAAGGACTCTGGTGTTGTCATAATCAATGGTATGGCCCTCGGATTTAGCATGACGGGTGATCGTAGAACAGCGTTCTAATACTTTAAGGTCGTATGATCGGATGGCATGCTGGTCTGTACTTCTCCTTCCTTCTGAGTTTCAAGATTCTGGTTTTTAATTGTCTGCATGTTTACCCAATATATTGCGCCGGGTAGTCTTTACAGCTAATCATATAAATACACTACTTCTGGCCCTATAGGCTTTGAGGATATTTGGTTCTTGTGATTCGGATGCTGCCAAATGAACGGTGATGCTTACTCCCCCCCCCATTCTACTGGTCGTTTTCATTTAAGAAAGCCAGGAACTGATTACTTAATGTGCTTTTATCGGTATTGAGTGAAAATGAGTTCTACCCAATCTGATAAGTCCAATGATATACACCGCAAGTCCTTGCATTCTACATAAAGCCTAATGGAAAGTTCAATTTAATCTATGCTCTATTGTCCTCTTGTCTCTCGTGATTTGTCGTATTCTTTAACATTGGAACAACCACGAGGGTTGCGAACAACCGGAAGCTTTTGAACGGCACATTATCCGGCGGTAGGAGGACTCAAACCGTCAAATTAAAGCGCCATAATTTCGATCGCTCCATCGCCTTTTCCGAGGTCAGCAGTAGTCACGTGATCGATAATCCCCGCCTCATTTATCGATTAGGAGGATCGTTAAAGCACATACCCGATTTTGACATTCATTATCAAACTCGATCTAGTGAGTCAGCATCATTATTGCCGTGCATATGCAAACATTGACAAATGCATCAAAGGTGAATTTGCCTAGCTAGGAATCAAACAAGACCCCTGTTTGTTGGACATAAGGTTGAACGAGAAATACGTTAATTGATTTAAAGTACAGAAAAACCAAAATGTCCGAAGCATGACTGCAAAATTCGTCATTATGCCTTCCTTCGAAATTTCCCCTCGAAAAATACCATATTGTATTTTGAATCCTTCTAAACAATTGCCTGTTACTTGTATTTCACTACTTATATCAGCAAGTCATATGGTTCAAACAGTTAATTTATGGTAAGAACTTCCACAAACAATACAACAGAATCAGGCTGCATCCATTTTTATCCAAACTGATTCCATTGTATTCTTTCAAGGACAGGTTACAAAGTGGTCCAATCCCATTACAACAACTGGATAACTTTACCGAAAATACTTTCCGTCAGAGTGAAGCCACGGAAGCGAATAAGCTTTTTTATTTGCACAGTCCAGGCTTCTATCTTTAGATAGATAGCGGTTTTCTCGGCAAATTTGTACTAAACATCAATCGGTAACTAGTAAAATCACTGCCAGTACTACTGACGGATCAAACAAAAGGAATGGTTCCATTACCTGGCTAGCGATCGATCGTGCCAGGAGATGTTTACCGCATACATTTTGCTCTTGTTTCAAGTTGGTTATTTTAGATGTCCACTCACAACCGGAAATGCCTTGCCGTTTTTGGTCGACGTTATGTATTTCAGTTCAGACCAAATTTTTGTGCTGTTTTCTTTGGAGAATACGCACGAGACTCATCTGGTTTGCCCTGGTAACGTAAATGGATTAGGACAGGTTCAACAGTGTTAGTCGACTGTTTAATCGCTTATCTGAGGCGATTTACGAATAGCAAGACTGAGGACTGACAATGTGCCTCCTTTAGTGGGGCACAGGTGGAGTGCTCCTTGATAAACGTCTGTTCGGTATTCGTTAAAAGGAACTTACTGTGGTTCGCCGCGAGAACATCAGGGGAGAAATTCCAGTGACAAAGCTGAAACAACTCACCTCCAGATCTTGCTACATTTTACGTCCTTCAGTCACAAAAAAAGAATGTACATCATTTTTCACGCCCGGAGGTCTCATTCAACAGAGGGCTGGGAAGCGGGGAAGTTGACCGCTGGTAGGAGAATTCGAAACCGCGATCTTCATGTCCAAACGCCACAATCGTATTAGCCGACCTGAAGGTGTGCGCTTCACTTCCCAATACGGTTTTTTGGTAGTAAAATTAGTGTTTTCCCTACCCGTTCAGAGCAAGCTAAGTCTCATAGTCCAACAAGTTTGGACGGGTGGATGGGCAAAGAGTTGCGATGCAAAGAAACTTCCTTTTGATATAATCACCTTAGTTATTTACATGTATAATGTCGAATAATAAAGGAAAGATTTGTAGTCGCAGTTCACATGGAATCAGTTTTCGTTCTCATCTACTAGTGTACAGTGCATTGGAAACACGAACAGGCGTCTGTCAAAAGCGATATCTGAACACGTCTCGGCAGCTCTGCGCAAACGAACGATTCAGACAGTGAACAGAGAATTTTCGCAGCATTTAGTTGCCAGTGGTGACCAGGTAGATCCCAGATTTCACGCCAAAGAATCATACAGGCGATTGGTCACGAGACCCGAAGCTTTCCCAGTTGAACTGCTGAATTTGTAATTGTGCAAGCAACCCAATCTCTGGCAACTATTGCAATAACAATGACGGCAATATGTTCCCCTTATTCCTAGGTCCACAAATCTCCAACCGGTCGCTTCTTTAACACGTTCATTGCCTGTTCACGCCTTCCTGTTTTCACACCCGTTTGCCTGATTTCTCTGTATTTTCGCATTTCAGCGTCTGAGCATCGAATTTGCTACTGGTCGTATTTTTTCGTCAAATAATGCACTAATGGAAAGTTGGTAAACCTATTTGAAGTGTTTGCGGCATCGCACTAACCCTAGTGTTGGGTGGGATGTTTTCATTTCTGACACGCTGCCAATGTCGAACACTTTGCTTTCACATCGATAAAGTTGTCCAGGCGGATGAGACTTCATGTTTAATTTCGTTTAGAAATACACCGTTTGCTCTCCGATTTAAACCAATTAAAGTGTAATTAATTCGAATCGCCGAGTTCCCTTTATCCAGTTTACCAGGACAGATGAATATGTATACGTTGAATGTGTACACCTTCGACGCAGCTTGCAAGGGTGTTTAAGCGATCGAGACACGTGTAGGTAGCCAACCCGCCCGCCGCCGGTCAGCTGACCAGTCGATGGCCTCCTAATGACGGGCGACCGTTCACAGAAATATCACCTATTTATTAGACGATGTATGGAGAATCAAACGGGAAATATTAGTCACTGTTGTTATTATTTTAACCTTACGTCAGTCTTCTGGAGGCAAATTTGCCTGCTTTCGAGTCAAGAAATCAGTAACTAACGAGACGACCAAGAATATGCAGAGACGGGGTTCAAAGATTGCTGAGGGATGATGATACTGAAAACAGAAAACGATCAACCTGATTTGTTTAAGTAGGTGCTAGATTGGTTGCACGAAAGTGCTCATCCATGTTACGTCTGGAACAAAGACAATAAAAAATTCCGATTGGATGGGTAAAATAAGGACGGTAAATTGATCAACCAATTTGTGTAGCAGTGAGACTGCATCCTGTACGATTGTGACCGAGAAGGCAGATCACCGAGCGCTGGGCTGATCAAAGAATTGTATTGCATTGTGTTGTATTGTATTGTATAGACTATTGCGTACAATCATTTCAGCCATAGGAAATTCAACGCAATGGAGAGGAGGGGTGATGAGGCAGGGACACTGATTACCAAGCCCTGTCGAGGTAGTTCCCATTGGTGTTTCAAATAATGGTGGAAAATCGCGAGTGAGCATCAGAATAAGACCGGAAGAATTCGTTGATCAGTTATTTCGGAAATGATTTTTCATCTTTTACTAATTCTATTATTGAAATAACAGCGTAAATCATTTTTCAGGAAGGCGGACGCGGTCAGCAGAGGGCTACCAAGTGGGCAGGTTGACCAGCGGTGGGAGGACTCGAACCCGCAACCTTCACGTCCGAATGCCGCGAACTTATCCGCTTGGGCCCCGCCGGCCGTAGCGTTCAAAGCTGATGGAGTTCTCTTATCCGAAATGTAAAGCCATGGGGTCCCCATCGTTGCTCCGAAAGAGAGACGCTTTTTATGGATCGACATCTAAAACAAAATCCATGGGATGACAATACTGACTTCAGATAGGGGGAATACAGACCTGAATATGGTGGAAGGATAGACAAAAATCACCATAGTTATACTTAACACATTGGTGCACGTTCTGTCCGGTAAGAGAATCATTCTGATCGTGGCCGCTGTTCACCAGATTTCATTGAATATTAGGAAATTATTAGCAATTTTCAGTGTTTTTCGTGCAAAACAACCCAAATGTTCTCTAAAAAGGCCAAAAATAAAAAATTACAGGTTTATCAAACTGGAATATGCCAGATCTAATTGACAAGAGTGTTGGAAAGTTTGCTGCACAAAAGCAGTTGTACCGGAAGATGCAGGATGCTTCTTAGTTTCTGACGGAGAAACGAAGACGTGCATATTGAGTCAAAGAATCTGTGACACAAAGAGTTTGCCTGAGCTTTTAGCGAGTCAAATGAATAAACCAAGATGGGACATCAAACGCGAACTGGCCGGGAAGCGTGGGCTAACAAATTTGGAGGCTTTTTTAGTGAACCACTCCGTGGAACGAATGCGATAGCCGTGGAGGGAACATTTCATTACACGTTGAGTAGCTGAATCCTTTGACAATTTGAATAGCTACTGATTTGGATGAATTCATTCGTTAACATGTTTGACAACAAAATACGTGAGAAAAGTCGAAGAATCCCACGGAGACCAGCCGCGGCTGACTTTTTTCATATCCGGGAAAAAATTTTTAGAAATCTTTACATCCACTTACAATTCAATAACTGAGTAAAAGCATTATGACAAATGATGAAGGAGAGCCACGACTGGCATGTGTGAACGTGTTAGATACGTGACACGCATAGCACATGTCGTTTGATTGTCCAATCTTTCGAGCATTTTGCTCTTCAAGATAGATTGTTGAATCACTTGGACAAATGAGGCATGCGAGCGTTTGGTGCCCGTCTTGAGATCAACTGTCGATGGTCTCTGATTGTTGAACTTTGAAGTGACTTGCATAACAATTGCTAGAAGATATTATTAATGAAAATAAATCGTTCGATGCGGGAACAAATTAAATTAGGTAATTAAGTTCGCAACAGACAGTTGTGTGACCTTGATGAGCGCGCGAATTGAACTAGTACAAAAATGCGATAGCGAAATATTGCTGGGAGAAGAAATGCGAGGATGAAATTCCGCTTCATTTGAACAAGCGTGTTCTAACATCAGACGGGGATTCATTGTTTGATCTTAGAAGAAGCAAACAATGATCAGTTGAAAAAAATACTGATTTCATCTCGGCAAAAACAATTAGTGATGATATTACATCAGAGTATATTTGTTTGTTTTTTTGTGTGACAGATATAAAAGCATTAGCTAATCACAAGAATAAAAGTAGATAAATATCACGCACATTCATTCGTAAATATCAGTCAAAAGGAGGAATTTGGATTGATAAAAGCGCATCACAAGAAGAGATTTTATTGACCTCTACAATAAAGTGTCATTTATAGTATGGTAACCATAGTGAATCTAATAGTGGTAACAACAACACGGCTTCTGGTAGCAGTCGCATTTCGTCGTTATTAATATTGGAGCATTTGCAATAAAAACAACTTACGGAGCATCGATTGTCCCATAATTTTTCACGTCATTTGCAGTGATAGTGTTTCTAAGGCGAGCGAATCTTCTGAAAGTCAGAATACGAAGACATTTGCTACCCTCTTGATAGGATCGGAAAACAACGAGAGACTTGCCAGTATATTGTGACCGGAAACAGGTCATAACTCTACCCGATCTGGCCATCGGCTCGTGGATCATTCCTCGCTGACCAGCGTAGTTCACATCCTCGCGTTACCGAAGCTAGGGGGCAGACTGAGGGAGTATTTGAACAGGATTTCACGTTTGAAAACATTCGTTGAATCAGGTAATTCTGAATTGAGGAAACAAAGAGTGGTGGCGATTACCGGCGATTAGGGAACCGTCGTCGGCAGATGACAACAATCACCGATTGCCAATAGTAAGCTTCGCATGCAGACGGAATGACAAAATTCACCCGAAATCCGCCATCACGTTCAAGGTTATCTTTCCTCAACTTGTATGAGTACCCGGCACTCTTTTTTCCAGTCATCCTTACTCGGGTGTACTTCATTTTTCGACGAGTCGGTCTTGTTATTTTTTGTCCGTCCAGTTTTGTTCTAAAATAATCCAGTGCAATGAAAATCATTAAACAAAAACACGTAAGATTTTTAGCATTAAATAATTCACCATGTGATATCATCGTTCAGCTCACCACACTGAAACCATGGAAGCACTAGCACTGTACAGCTGTTTCATCCTTGTTAGGAATCTTCAGTAGTGTATATCCATTGGGCCCGAACTGAGTCACGAAAACGGGATGAACGATTCGGAGTTGAACGCCTTAGCCATTACGCTACCGGGCAGGCTCTGAACGGTTCGTTGAACTTCACCACATGATGTTGCACCTATCCATCACTGATTTGCACGGTTACTGTCCGCTAGCTCAGAGCGATCGACCCCAACTGATAGATGACTTCTCTGTAGGTATCCTAAGGACGACGAAGGCTTTGGATATGACCTCTCTCGTTGTCCGAAACTTGCAGTCTGAGAATACGAGCCAGTTGCAATCCCAATATTTGAGGGAACTAAAAATTGATCTGTCTTGTCAAGATCAAGACAGAATGTGGAACAGTCAAATAAGAGACGAGCATTTATTTTCGTGTTATTTGATTCTAGTCACGTACAGCTTTCGCCGTGCACTCAGAAACTAAACCGGAAATTGTCACACAGAACTTATAAAGCTAGGCTGGCCAAACGAATGCACATTCAAGTATTGTTCGTGAATTTTAGAATAAAATACACAAGATGCTTGCTGACCAAAGTTTACAAAATCAGCATCAAAACAATTTGATTGTGTCACGCAACTAGTTATTATGATTTGAAAGAATAACACGAATTTGGTTCTAACTGTATGATCACTAGTCCCGAGCAACGGAAAAGTAGAATACAGTGTTTTGATGTCACTGATTAGAAAAAAACTAATGTAAACTCGAGTATTCGGTGAAGTGAAAACCGCCTTGTGATGGAAAAACTGCAACATGCGATCCGAGCTACCAATACTACATCTACTACTACCAATACTACTCCACTACTACTTATGACAATAATGCTACTACTACCAATACTACACCTACTACTACCATCACTACTCCACTACTACTTATAATAACACTGCTACTGGTGCAAGTACTACATCTTCTACTACCAGTACTACTAATGCCACCACTACCAGCCGGCGGTGGCCAAACGGATAAGGCCTTGGCATTTGAACTCTAAGGTCGCGGGTTCGAATCCTCCCACAGCCGGTCAGCTTCCTCACTTGGCAGCCCCCTGTTAGCCGCAGCCGTCTTCCTGAAAATTGGTGTACATTGTGATTTCATTAACAAAGGAAGTTAAAGATAAAAAGATAGACAAAATAAACTTCCACTATCAGTAATGCCACTACCACTAATCCTACTACTACTACTACTTCCGCTATTTATACTACTGCTAATACTACTACTACTACTACTACTACTACTACTACTACTACTACTACTATTACAGAAAGCGAACAAATTGTTTAAGATTGGCGGAAAAATGGTGATCTTTCTGTCTGATGAGAAACGAACCGTTGAAAATGTACATGATAAAATGATATAAGGAAGAATCGGTGTCTTGAGGTGTTTATTATCGAAGTGAAAAATATTCTCCCTTGTCCAGCGACAACCAGTCTTCATATACAAGTAGGTAAGTACAAGTGGGATAACACATAGCAAAAGCCTCTACACTTTCGAACGAGACTGAGAAACCATTTGCCGGAAGCTGACGGATGATCCAAGGATGAGCGATGGAAAATTTTGGATAAGTTGCTTGCCTTTTTTCAAGGTTTTGTTTTTTTCTCCGACATGACATTTTCAAAAACTTTTTTGAAACATGGAACGAACGGATAAGGAAGCATAAAAAACATCGTTTTTTGCATGGGTATAGATTAAATAATGCAGAAATATTCACCGAAAACTGACCCTATCAACAAGTAATCACTGCGAACGAGGTTGACTACTTTCCGTTGATTCTAAATAATGGATATTTTAAAATTATTTGTAAGGGTTTATATTTCGCTGCAAAAGGTTTGTTCAAGCAGCTTGCTATCATTCAGTTGTGAGCAATAAGGAATGAGTTTTCTAGTCCTTTCATTGGATTCTCTCCATGTGCAAACGGCTTGGAGAGAAATACCCGAGGACGATGTTCGTCTGTCACCAAATTGTCTATCGTATGTTTGCGGCTAATACAACGCACGGAATATTCCCGTGCTCTAAGTTGTACTTGTGATCGCGTTAGGAATTGAGAACCATATTGTCAGAATGTCAGGAAAACCCATCCCTTAGGGGATTGTCAACACAAGTGAATTCTGTACGATCAACATGTGGACAGAATGGAAAACGATTAAGTTGATGAAAAAGCAAGCCATTCCGCAGACATCCCCACATTCGATTTAGATGGTAGTGTGGTGCTGTACCAATGACTTATGGAAAGGAGTAAAGGGACCATTATCATTTAAGTGGTTTTCCCTCGACTCGTATCCAGTTTCATTTTCCAGCTTTGGCATAGGTTTGTTCAAATCATGTATGTTTTGTCTTACGTTGGTAGTTCACCCTAGACCAGGGCGTACTACTATTCACATCAACCGGGCTTATTATATCTGTTAGCAAGACAGTGAGGTTTGCCGATCATTTTTCTTTGTGAATAGATTTTTTACGAATGTACGGTAAATTTCAAATTAAAAAACAAATTGATATCAAAACGCAACGCTAACTTAGGTGATGAGTTGATCGTTCAAATCCTCCAGTAGGACTGTGCAACATTGGGCATTTTTTATGAAGAACCACTCAGGTTCGAATTCATCTCTTTCATAACCGAACCTGAAGTAAAATGTCAATTGCATTCGTTTAATCTGAGGCACGGTTCGACCGTTACAGTCATCCTTGGATTATCTTTGGTGACGAGAAAACTGTTGTCACTACGTCGGGATAAGTTGGGTATCGGGGTTCACGACGTAATCATAGTCGATATGGCGAGCCAGAGATCACTACGGCAGGAACTCCACTGAAGTCGTGTATTCACTCTTGAAATGATACAACGGCACATGAATTGTGCATAACTTACAAACAGCGACGCACCTTCCTGGAACGTGTCACTGGCATAATGAATTCATACGATATTTCTCCATATCCTTTCATGGATGCATGCATGCACTGACTCGGGAACATGCATAAAGCTGGCAGTTTTTGTTCGATCCAACACTGTATGCATTCAGCGAATGCCGAACAGATTCACTCGCTTGGCGTTATATCATTGCGGTTTACTAGTGTTTCGGCAGCGTTGTATTCCACATCGTCAAATGCCTGTACCTGTCGGATATCATTCTGAAACTTCGACTGGCCCATGACCCTGTAGGTTTCTGATGAGGCCGAAATGGTAACAAGCCGAGCGGGTGTGAGCTGTCGTCTTCCACGAACATGACTGACGTGTACAGTTGGTCTGCGAGAGGCAGAACGATTAGTCCACTTAGCCGTCCCGTAGTTCAGTTGTTCACTTACTTGGTATATGGTAATCTCATTCAGACCGATTCGCATAATGGCATAGAGATTCGGGCGTCAGGCATAACAAAATGAACAAACTTCCATTTCTATCGGAAACAATTCTTTCTACAAGCAGTGGTCCATTGACTTTCCAATATCCAGTAGTCAAAAATACTACAACTGCGTCAATTGTAACCCAGTTATGATATGAGTAGATTCACATTTGCTGAACCTAGCTGGTCCATACAGGATTACGAGATTCACGAAACAAAACCCCAAGCTTTCGTACAGAGCAACATATAATGCATTTCTACATTTGTCAACGTTATTTCTACCGGAAAACAGTCGTGCATTTTGTTTGCTTTTACCTTCTTTGTGTCGTATATGAATTTCACAATGTAAAACTCAATTGCATTCCAATTCTGCTGAAGAAAGCACAATTTCTTGGCCTATTTTGTTCGGTCAGATTTTCCAACTAACATATATCTCGCAATTTCTCATTCGGCAGTCATGAAGCTGGAAAAATTTTGTTCTGATCGAGCATTCCGAAATGAAATTTTGGCACATAGGCTTAGAAATTGTTAACGAAACACAACCGGTGTTATGCGGACATGTCCGTGTATCATGGAGTCTCATTCCCAGAGGGCTAATGACAATTCACATTGGAGAACATCGTGTGATAAGACCACTCGTATTGACAAATAAAACTGATAGGTGCTCCGGTAAATAAGTTCTCCGTGAATCCAAATAATCGAGGACAAACGGGGATTCTAACAACCAACCTTGGTGAACAAACTCGGGCCTCACGGATCTGGCATCGTGCCAACTAGTTAGATTGTTTTGTAACGCGAAAGCGACACGACAAAAAAAAGCAATTCGCAAGCAAAAAATTTTAAGATCCACGTATGTGAAACTGAACGAAGCATGATTTGGCCTGTGAAAACGCACGATCATTTCGATTTGTAGAGGCTACTTTGACGACACTAGGGAAACACGTATGGCCGGCTATTGCATTAACGGGAAAGGCTCCTGTGGACAATAATAATCAGCTGAATTTTCATAAAAAAACTTTCCGATGAGAAAAACGTAAACTTTACTAGCCTACAAATGTCCAAGCTCTGACAGTACAAGCAATTATCTGCAAATATGAAGCATAACTAACCCCCATTTATCACGGTATTTTTCATAGCTGCTATCTAACTGAACAAACTTTGAATGTAAGGAAACCTTGCAAAAAAAAGCTTGTTCTCCATGCCAAAATAGGTAGTGCCCGGGACTATTCCAAATAGACCAAAAACCTAGTCACATTTGGGTGACGTTTCTTCAATCCAATCAGCAACAGAAATGCTCGGGCAGAAAGTAAGCTTTACACCATGTAATTCCAACATATCTCCCCCTACGTAGAATCGTGGCACAATCGATTGGTCATACAGTTTGTAGATGGAAAGCTGTGCAACTGGTAATCGCTGGACCCTGTCTGTTGGCTGCCTATGCACAATTAAACGTTTAGCTTTGTTAAAGTCATTGTGCAATAGATGAATAGAAACTGAAGCCACGATTTATTTAGAATAACCTCGCAACAGGATTTCTTATGCGTTTGTGGTTGGTCGTGTAACTTCAGGATTCTACTGATCATTTGCAACCCGGAACTTGGAATTATATGAGTGCACCGTAGGTCAAGTGCGGCAGCGATCTGAGCGATAACGAATCACAGTCAGTCACCGGAGTGAGAAATCAGTGTCAGCTCATTCCCTTTAGACGCGCTATCACCTATTGTCTAGCCCGGTATCGCCTGTCGAATATTCGCCTTCACGGAGGCACTTTCATGCAATTCTTACTGACTTCGGCGTCTGAAATCATGTGGCCCCTCAGCAGCGACTGTTTAGTATATATATGTATATATGCCCACTGCTTCTATATATACATATGCATTTTCTGGGGCATTCTGCCCTCGTTCCCAAGGTTGGCTCAGCCCAACTAGCAAAGATATATCAACGAATCACAGTCGTGGTTCTTCTGTGGACTCTTCGACGAAGAGCTTCCATGCACACTCCTCATGCTACAGATTCGAATCTGATGAGACAATACATATATATATTGCACAAATCCTAATGCAGATAATGTGCCATCGAATCACGTCGAAGGATAAAAACAATGAGCTATAAGTGAGAAAGGAAAAGAAACAATGTATAGAATTTAGAACACATGCTAACTCATCGCCCGCCATCGATCGGGATCCATGAGTCCTCTGCAGGCTTGATACTTCACGGTTGCCCAAACCAGTGGAGAAGGTTGACTTAGGAGAACTTACCCCGAGCCTCTGACCAAATGATCTAACCCACAAGGCAGCAAGATGGTCTGAGCGTCACGTAACTTACTGGGGACCGGTAATCACTTGCTCAATTCATGCACCCTTGGAATGGGGCTAGACGTTATGGGTGCCCAGTGCACCTCTTCACCACTGACATCGGTGAGCACATAGCTGTAAGCCTCGTACGCCGCCCGTGGTTGGTATGAAATCAGTGATTATCAAGAAGCAGCCAACCAGTGAAGAACACCGGGCTTTTGCTTTCATGCGGGCACTTAGTAAGAACATCTCCGCCACGAGAGGGCATTGCATAAGAAATTCTTGCCGGTAGTGGCCAAGCGGATACGGTCATGGCGTTTGGACGTGAAGGGCACGGGTTCGAATCCGCCCACCGCCAGTCAAATTCCTCACTTGGCAGCCCTCTGTTGGTCGCGACCCCTTTCTCAAGTAATCATGTACATTTTTATCTCATTAATATTAAGGAAGTAAAAGTATTTTTTTTTAAAAGATTTTAAAAATCCTCAGTAGAGTCTCTTTGAGGCGCCGGTCGCTTGGGCGTATTTTGAGCATCATCCAGTTCGAGTAGTCAACTCAGAGCCTGAAACACTTGACTCCGACCACAATGAGGCATTTGGAGTCACTTAAAACACATAGTTGACCAGAAGCATTTCTCGAAACGACCACGCCATGTAGCCATCTCAAATTGTGAGGTGTCTATCTTCAGTCCTAATGAGATATAAAAAACTGTACAATGTTTTAAGAAGAGAACTACCGGCAGATCAATAGCCGGTTGCGTACAGAACTCAAATACTGAACATCCATATTCCAGGTGTAGTGGAAGCAGAATTCCATGACACTGAAAACTACCGTCTTCTTTCTCGTGTTGCTAGCTTATATCGCGACATAAAACGCTGTCGGGAGAGAAAATGACCCCAAAATTGGAAATCTGGGCGTATCGTTTGGATTGCTGGCCGATCGGTGTAGCTGATGCTTATACATTCCAGAACCATATCTTATTTAATAAGCGTTGATAGCAAATTGTTGATTTTCTCAAAAGGAACTACAAATATCAATGGCTTTTTGGAACAAGTAATTCGAATGCACATGAAAAAAGCAGACAACTAGCAAGTTTATTTGGGATAAAAACATTTTTGGTACCTTCCAGAGGTTCCACAAGTCATAAAACCTAATTTGAAAAAGAGGAAGTTTTATTACACTTTAAGTTGTCAAGCAATACTTACAAATACACTTTTAGGCACATACATTCACAAGCGCATACATGCACACACATACATGCATACATACATGCATGCATATATACATACATACATACATGCATGCATGTGCATGCACATAGGCAAGCATACACATCCATAAACATGTACAATTATACAGACATTTTTATGACATTTTTTAGTTCTAACAGAAACGTCAGGCGGGTGAGTATTTCTAGTTGATGTGCAAATGTGCAGAAACGGTACAAATGATCTGTTAATTGTGAAAACAATTTAGTGCCCGCCAAATTCAGATTGAAAGTGGTCCACAAAAACGATTCAACTAAATTACAAACAAATTTTCATACAAACAGAATACATGAAGATTGAGTACAATTAAACTGAGAGGCGATGAAATCCGCATTGTCTGTGGTAGCCTTGATGTCGAACGGAGGATATAGGCAAGCAACGTTCACAATCGTGATTGATATTTGTTTTCGTGTTTTCAATTCCGTCTGTTAGAAAGTAAATTCCTTGTGCCTTTTGGGATCAAATATATGCAACAATAGCTTGACTCGTGTAATGCGATATGGGTACGTTTCCATACGAAATGCGTTAGCAAGGATCAATATGAATGACAAGGTTCTCGGTTGCTTGATTCTGCACAATTTGAATGTTCGAACCAACGTTCTCTTTTCCGTTCACAAGTGCGTATTCTTGAAACAAGAAGAACCTTTTCTTTTTGTTTTACTTTCGTCAAGTAGTCATTGAATTTGCTCTGTAGTCACCAGTAATCGGTCACTTTTCTGCGGACTAATTGTCGTCCGTGACTCGCAAGTCTTCCCACCGGGTGCCATCTGGTAATGAACATGAGAGAATTGTCTTAGTGAAGACAGGAAACAGTATTAATTCCATTTTGGTCACATCTGCTAATTTATTCATAGTTGATGGGAACTGAATCCAATTAGATGAATCTCTTACTGAACTTTATTTCTTAACGAGAATGTATCGCTTCCGATCCGAGCTTGGACATGTCAAAGAAGCGGCCTAATACTAATCTCTGCAAATACCTAAGGATTAGAAAACTAGAAAAATTATTTTCTCGTCTAGGATAGATTATAGAAAACAGCGAATTGCTGCAATCCCCGTGTCCCATAATTGAGGATTTATAAATTACGGGAACCATGCCATGATTATGACTGATAGCACGGGAATTCGTGTTCACGATAATCTGCATTTGGCAGAATCAAAATAAAAAAGGGAATCAAATCGGATTCGTGGTGGGAAGAACTCAGTTTCACCGGGCGTTTTTCTTTTTCTTTTTGCTACTAATCCACGTCAGAATTGAACATCATTTATCAGCGTACCAAAATAACATCTGAACAATCACGACACAAGCAATCGGTTGACATAACAAATCGAAAAACGACAAATGGAAGATTCCATCTTAAACGTTATCTACTCCACTAGCAAACTGTCCTGATACTGTGATTTTTTTCCATTTGCGTATATCAACTTTTTATTCACTACAAGGATCATATCAAACGGATTCTTTCGGCGAACAAGCAAACTCGAGCAACGTGAATATGAAAAATGCTTTGCCCGACCAACCGTCAACGTATGCACAAACAGACAGTCTCATTTTATGCAACCCCAAACCGGGAGGGTAGTCACGACGAAAAGCTTATTCGTCTCAGTTTTGACCCGACATTCTCGGCAGCGATTGGACAAACGATTTACTTGATAAGTGATATTTCGAAGACGATTATATTCGGCTGCATCTCATCCGTAGCTGTGATAAATTAGCACTTCATTTCCCAATATTGTTGTTGTTGTTGTTGGTGGTGGTGGTGGTGGTGGTGGTGGTGGTGTTGGTTTTGGCGGTCTTTTTGTTCTTACACAATGTCTGTCCTCACCGCTGAAACATCAAAGGTATTCGCTGACACATCTCACTGATTAAGAACTCGTGATTGCATTCTGCTACTGACCGGGGAATTTGTTTTTGGTCAAATTTGGTGCTCCGAACAAGCGAACGAGAATGCGGCAGAACTACGTAATTCAGCTTACGTCCGAAGGCTATTAATCAGCCGACAAGCCCCAATTCTAGTGCTTCTCGAAAGGGGATCGGTCGAAATATGCCGGTCAGATTGATGATCACAGTTGTCCATTTGTTGTTCACTTCTCACCTTTAAAGCTGGTTTGGGATATCGTGAATTGTGCTGTCGAAATTTGTCTGTGAATTCCAGATTATGGCGGACAGTTCAAGAAGACTTGAAGACCCCTACAATGCTAAGCGAATAGAGAACGGTTTTAGGATCTGGTGCCGACAGCGATACGCATTGCTGCTTGCATCTGTGAATTCTCTAAGTGGTATAAAGTAAATATCCGATAGTTACAGCTGAATAACCCAGATGTCAGGCGGCATATCAGAGTGTTGGTTGGAGAATACGGGTCCACCTATTACTACCGCATTCTTCGTGTAAAGGATTGCCGGGTTTCTGCAAACAATCTGGGGGAAGTAGAAAACGAATTTGCAGTTTGTAGTCAAGCGTTCAATTTTAGTGATTTCATTCCCTGCCTACTAAATACGACAAAAGATTCGGTCATGGGTGGGGACTGTTTCACCTTGCTTGTTGGATTGGATCAGCCAGCCGATAATTGGATGAGTTCACAGTTATTAAACGCCAAAACCGATCGAATTCGTTGACTAAACCCAACTATCAGTCCTCCCATGTCAAGGCGGTCAAAGTCATCACGAATTGCAAACAGAATATCCAATTGTCATACTCGAATCGCAATTCGAATGCTCGAATTGTCCACTTGCATTCGTACCACGCAGAGTACCTGGAACTTGGAATTTGCCGAATTCGAAAAGGGGACTGCGCGGAACGGAATTGGATCCTCCAGAACTGATGACCTTTTTAACGTGTATATATAAAAACTTATTCATAAAAAAACATGAATAAAATATGAACGACGATTTAGAATACTATCACAGTTAGTGAGAATGTCAGTTAGAAGTCAACAACCTAGACCATCAAATCGTCCTAGCTTAGGAATCAGTTCGAGCGATATGGAAATCACATTGTCTATCTGTACTTGGATGAAATGCTCGGATGAGTTGGAATCAGCAAAAGAACTCCACATGATCAACATTCACCAAATCTAAGCAAAAGAAAAGTGTATGATCGATCGGTGGCAGAAAACAAATGTCACATGCATTTTGATTGACAGAATTCGGACGAAATAATCAAAAAGTATTCATTTAGCCGATTTGAGCGGAGCTAAAAAAACTCCTTTTGTTGAGAAATACAAAAGGTTCGAACAGATTCTCAAAATGAAAAAGAACAAAGTGAATTAAATGCGTTAACAAGAATACGAATAATTTGTTTTATTTCTGCTAGTCAATCTATTCCAAAAGATAACGTTTCAATTGGAAACTAGCGCTAGAACACCCCGAACGAGCGGTTATTTTCAGGTTATTTTGCTATCCGTAAATTTGTGAGCTCAATTTATCTTCACATTTGTCGGATCGAAATCAGAAAATATTTTGAACATTGAAAAAATCTGTCCGTTTTTTATGCAATTTTGCAATCGAATTGGCTTTTTTCCTCAAGTCAGTGTAGGTAGATCTTTTTTACGTTCAACTTAGTAAGCTGGTCAAATGAATGTCACGCAAGCAAGAACTGACTATCGCAGGCAAAAAATGCCGCACTTGGTCGACAAAATGGACCTCAAATACATTGCACATTACTAAAGAAGCGCTCTCCAACTAGTTCTCAAACCGACGGATGTTCGTTCATACCTTCGTGTACGAGTGGATAGTTCTATCTTAATAGATGTACTCTAGAATCGATTTTACACAGCGAAAAATTTCCAAGAACCATCCTTTTTAACCGTATCTAGAAGGGCGTTAGAAATGAATGGGTGAGAACCTTTGAGATCACCGAAATATGTCCTCCTGCCTGTTCCCCTCTCTCCAGCGCACACACATGCACACAAGTATGCAACTTTCCCCACCAACATCGTTAGGTTTTCAGTTTTTTCTGACCTGAATAAGTTAATCCTATTCAGTCGCTCACATTCCTTTGTTCCAGTGCTTGCCTGTTGCATTCTGACAATTTGGTAGTTGCCTTAGACAAAAATTTGCTCTAATCATACAAAAAATTGGACAAAGCGCACATTTTCTCTACCTGTTTGTGATGTTTGCCTCCTAGTAATCCGCCGAAAGCCCCCGGGGACAAACTAATTGACAAAAATAACCACACCACCGTGGAATGGTATATCGCGGGCCGACATATTGTGTCGCTAACTGGCATCGGATTCCCTACCAACCTTATAGAGTGTCGCGAATGGGAACCGTGGTCTCACGCGACCCTCGTCAATATCACTTACCTAGATCGTGATATTTTCCCAAAGAATCTTCCAGTCTAATATGGTGACTTTCAGAAGCAACAGTTGACAAGTTATTGGAACTGCAATACATTAGCTACGCTCACTTGTTGCGTTTCATGTTGATCGGCGCGGTCATCCACACAATGACCTTGACTTAGTGATTCTCAAACTTTATCTGTCAAGGTGTGGACGAACTAAAAGATTTATCTTTTCATCGCTTGCCAATCCGGTGCGTTCTCTTCACTCACATTGGAATAACCATGAAAGCAATGATATTTATTAGTTATTTAATTTAGATTTACTAGATACATGCTTGAACAAACGAAGAAAAAGTGAATATGAAACAGACGATCGATAACGACTTGAACAACCTAAGTGTAACAAATCGGTGACTAATTGCATCATGGTCTACTCGTCAAGCAAACAAGATATCTCATCAGTTTCGTGCCTGGAATGTCTTTGTTCAATCGGTCATCCACGTACGAGTTTTCGTCGATTAGCTAAACAAGTAGTCTGTGTTGTTTGATTCATCCGCCTTAACTTTTTGCATTTACTCATGATTTATTATTTTGCTAGTTATACTTCTTGGAAGTCGAAGACAATGACAATTTCATGTCTACAAGTAGTGATATGTTCAATCAGTCTTCTTGATTCTCACGCTCGTAAGAGGTGTATGGAAAAAAACTTCGAACACATTCACATCACAATTTCCAAATCCAATAATTTTGGCCCTATTTGGCATTCTTGTGAGCAAAACACTACTGACCATTGTTAAGTAGTGTGTTGGAACCGTCAACAATAGAGTGAGGTAGACAAGGCAGCAGTACTGATTGCACATTATAATAATACTCATAAGAAAACCACGAAACGCAGTAACAACTGCAGTATACGATCATTATATTCCATAAACAATGTCCGAAACGCAACCATATTCATAGTCATAAACCATCTCTGGGATTCCATCAGTCAGCATAAGACCAGATGGGACCAGGGCCCGGCAGTTTAGTGTTTTCAAGTTCTACCTTTCACTTCCATTTTATTAATGACATAGCAATGTACATAATATTTCAGGAAGGAGGCCGCAACCGACAGAGGGCGACCAAGCGGGGAAGTTGACCGGCAGAGGGAGAATTCGAACCCGCGACTTTCGCGTCCAAACGCCACGATCTTGTCGGTGTGGCCACCGCCGGTTTGTCAGACTTCCGTTTCCTGAATCACATTCTCCGCTAGGTGCCAAAATTCGGTGAGTCAAAACTTGAGCGAAACCGTCACACTCCCTCGTGGCTAGATCAGCACAGAACATCAAGTGACAGGCAGTAAACAGTCAAGAAGTTTAAGCTTATGAAATTTGAGGATTTCAGGAACACGTTTCATTTCCAAATTTTCATAGTCAGTCAAATTGGAGGTACTACAAAGCTAATCTCAAAAGTTCATGTTGATCGAACGAAAGTGTTACCAATCCTATGACTTGTGCAAAAGTGCATGTTACTTTGTTCATACTAGGCAGCAAGCAGAGAAGCGTCGATTTTGCAACGGTTCTGGTTAGGTTAAATGGCGTTCCACGGTCACGAGGTTTTCGGCTTTTACTGATCGGTAGATTGTGTATGCTATATCGTCATCAACAGACGCGTCAAACGAAAGCGCGGCAAGCGTTCTTCGATGAGTGGCTTTACTTTTACGCTTATCCCTCAGAAGTACTAGTTCAAAAAAGAACGAATAAAAGCGATATTGACATAGTGCTGTTCAAGTATAGATATATTATGTTTAATCAAACGATCAATAAAGTAGTTCTGGTTTGAAGATTTTTGTCAGTTTACAATTTTCGACCAACCAACTGCATAGCGGTGAGAGATGGCTGGATTTCGAGTCGAGTTCCAGTTCTCACTTATCTCCAGTTATTTGACTGACTAGAGTTCGCGATCGAAAATTTAAGCATTCCATGGTTCATGTCTTCACTTTTTCTGACAGATTGGATACAAACGACTCAGAGCATAGAATCCTTTACACGAGACGGCTCAACACTCGAATGACCATAGAGAAAGAGGAACCACTGTACAGTTGTTTCGTCCTTGTTGAAAACCTACCCGAAAATCCGGTTTCTAAGACTTTCGAACGGCATTCGTTCGTTCGTGTGCACCTCAGTTCCCGTGAAGCAACTAGGGTTTGCAAATGATTTTTTAGTCACTAATCAATTATTTGCTTTATTAATGAAACGAAAGTTTACAGTATTTTTCAGGAAGATTGCCGCGGCCAACGAAATGCTGCCAGAAGTGGGGAAGTTGGCCAGCGGTGGGAGGATTCGAACCAGCGATCTTCACGTCCAAACGTCACAACCTTATCGGTTTGGCCACCTCCCGCCGGGGTGGATGCAACAGTTTTTTGTCGTTTCTATTCCTCCCTAATGGTGAGTTGGGCTTTGATGTCACATGATGATTAGTTTCATAAGCCATTAAATTCGTTTGTTGATTTCGTAGTTATTGGTCCATTCCACCAGCCATCGCACAAATTTGATCGATCCTCTCGATTCCACCTGGCATACACCACCTCCTACCGGTTCGATCAAAGAAGAATGGTCAATTATATTTCCATTTATTTTTCATAATCGAACGATTTAGGCGGGTCCGTTCAGGTCAAAAGTCATTGGTCAATGGCCTCCTCTATCTCAAGCTCAAAGTCTCTTCTTCCATTTTCTTTCGAACAGGCGCCACCCCCCGTTCAGCTACTGAGTTTTCGTGAAAATCAGACCAGTGTCACTTTTCCCCGGACTATGACAAACAGTTGGTTCACACCTTGATCTTCCCATTGGAGTCGATCCGATTACCACTCCGTGTCTCGTTCATCTGATTTCAAATGGTCCTATTTTGCAGATATAATTTATCTTTACTGTTGGCCAATTCGACGCTAAAAATCAAGCGTTCTTCAATTTTTGGGCATCGATTGGTAACCTCCTCGCAACCCCGTCATCAGATGAGTAACTGACTGGAATGGCAAATGTAGCGTGGAAACTGTTTGGTACAATATGCTATTGTCACAAATCCTCAACTCTATCCCAACCTACCCTGCCGGATTCCCTATGGTTAGGTGAGCAACATAGTGAGGTAGAACCGAGTGAGCGAATTCTCCTGTTATCGGTCACCTCTCAAAATTGACGATTTTCATTTGGCCATAAACCACTTTTCTGAGAATCGAATTCTCAATCGGATTATTACTAATTTAGATAAACAGATAAGGATAAGTGAATATCTTACAAATGAAATCATATCCTAAATTCTACACGTGATTCGCACTAGCTCTCACGTAAGCAATTCATCTGATATCATTGGTAGCGAAATTTTCTAGTTTGTGGGTTTTGCCCAGCGATTTAGTACCAATCATCAAATAAGAAATTAACTCGGTCGTTGTGCGAATACTGCGAGGCACACTGAAATATTTACTAACAATTGTGGAAATATGGGGTGTCTTGGGCATTCATTTGTTTCGAACAAAAATGAACGCAAGTTTTTTGATCCAAGTAGGCTGATTCTATAATCGATCTAGAAAAGAACTTTAAAAGAAACAATAAGGAAATATTGGTCGCTGTTTATGCTTGGTTCACTCAATGTATCGGCGCATATACGATGCTTTACTTGCCGGAGCTTATAGCAAAAAAGCTCATTGTTTCTTGGCCTTCATAGAAAAACTGTTTGACTGCTTGGAACAGATTTTCCTTAAATAATATCACACAAAACACCCATTCAACATCGCGTGGTATTTCCATCGGGTTAATTCGTGCAAGCACTAAGATGAGATAACTACGTGGCTACAAACGGAATGGTGGACAAGATGTGACCTTGAAACATCAACTTTGATCTTTTCCTCTAACGGTGGAAACCAGAAGTAAAGGTACATTGGTGTTGATTCGTGAACCCAACTCTTCCAGAGGCTCTTTGCCAATTGATTAATACCATGTCTAGTCAGCTCCGATGATGTTCCAATGTATGTGCACATAGGTTGTCCTACCGGTGCAATTGAATCAGCATACACGCTGAAAGGCTGAATCCATGGGCAGTCTCCGTTTCATTTGAGGAAAAGAAAACTGATCGAAAAATGAACTATCTGCGAAGCTCAGCAGAAAGTCATCAATTTCCGGTTATCACGTGAAGCCGTCTACTTAACATATCGGCCATGATGCCTTCCCTGCTAGGGATGAATAGGTATGCATTGTTATTCTTGATCGTTTGAGTGCCGGGTTTAGTTCTGTTAATGTTCACAAATTTCTAATTGAAATATTCAAGTTGGCCATTCGGCAGAAACGTTCGTTTCACTCCTACTAGGTTATCCTCGCCTGAATCTCCAAAGCAAACCGTGAGGTCTTTGTTTGTTAGACGCTAGATATTACTTTTTTCTGATTTGTTGGGGAAAATATTGCCACAGTGTACCCATTATCCTGTCAATATTTTGCATTGTATTGTATTACACATACTTTTACATGCACACACATCTCACCGATCGTAAAAAACCGATTTGTGGGAACAAGCCAACTTGATCACGTGATAGGAATATATCTGAGAATGGTACACATCCTAAAGACTCCCTTTCAAAAACCCTTTTTTCCCATTTGAGATTAGTTGAACATCCGAAGAATATCAAAAGTTTCTCTAGCGGAATCAGGCAATCACGAAGCATAACGGTCGCAAAATTCAATTTTGTTAATTTCTTCCCGTTGATGCTTCGTTTTCCAATTTCGGACTGAAACTATCAAGTTATGTATAAACTAAGAGGGGTCTGTTGTTTGTTTTTACTTTGCCTGAATCCATTAAGCTTTTGGCTTCTTGTGGAAAAGTCGTTGGAATTCATCTAACGGCAATCCAACAGGTGTTCGCAAATTACTTGTGTAACATTATTAAGATTTGCGGACTTTTTTCGCAAACACCGAACATGCATCGTCCAATTGCATCCGCTTGCCGATTTTGATGAAGAATCGATAGTTTGGAATAGATTACATTGCCATCTACTTTCCCATTGGTTGGGTAATCTCAGCTAACCATTTTGCCATGGTGTGACATGGCAAGTTGCCCATATCGAGAAATGGACGTACCAATTTCTCTTCCTTGTATGTTTTAGACAAACCATTAGTTCATGATATTCGGGATCCAGCTGACTGGATTCTTTTAAAAGTACTGAGGCTGATTAGTCCGTCTTGCGTCGGTTGCCTGATTGTTCTGTACGGTAAATGTTTCGTACACAATGAATTTAGACTTGACATTGATTAGCGTAGCACAATCACTTTGTCAGAATGATTCTGTCAACAAGTACTAGCTATTTAGAATCATTTGCCTGGAATTCTTTTATGTTTTCAAACGAATCTGGTCGCCGGGTTATGGACAAGTTAGATATTCCTAACGAGACTGTCTCAGACTGTTCTAGGAGTTTTCAACATCAAGCCACGTAGACGGTGTTCAGTACTCCAGCTGGTCATGCAACGTTCAAAATTGAGTCTCCAAATCCAGTTATTTCATGCATTTATTCGAAAAACAAAACCTCGTGTCCAGTTCGTTAGCCGCGCAGACATCAGACACATTGTGCGCTGGGATGCCTGAGAATTTTTTATCCTGTGTTTCTAAGGTGACATCTGGTTTTTCGTCTTGTTCCCTTAAAAACGACAATGTTTCAACTTGATTGAATTAAGACAGACAAGAAACTCCACTTCGACTGCATCGATGAATAATCAAATGCCTCGTGATACCATTGATTACTAGTCGACTGGCGTTTTGATTGGACTACTCCAAGCATCACACTTTCGTCCAGTATCGACGGTACAAGAAATTTATTCGTAACTTTCTATGGCCTAGTGTCGCTTTGTAAACTACCTCTCACGAACATCGGCAGTTGGAAGGCAAACTCGTTTTGTCTCTGCTGCGACTTGCTACATTTAGCCAGGCGGTGAGCTAGCAAAATAGGCTTGACGGCTAACGTGCTTTTCCAGTCTTGTAACGCGGAGTTTTCATACATTGATATACGCGTATGTATATATTTATGTATACGTATGAATTGTACAATTAGTTGTCGCTGACCAAGTACGTGTATGCTCCCTGTTCAGAACAATGATCCTTTTTTGTACAACTGAACATCTCATTCTCATCTGTTTTTTAAAAAAATCGAATTATTGAAGTGTCTTTTCAAGAAAAGCCTCTTTTGTCAACTTATATTCAAAACTGATTACCCGAACTTTTGGCACGTGAAACTTTCAAGTTTGTTGCATGAATCCCTCGCGGACACAGAGACCCATTTGACAACTACGTTTTGACTAATCTCCTAACTTCAGATTTATGGTCTCAAAACCCCATTCAAGTTTTATTTGAAAGCATCCGTCCGATTTACGGCTTTCTTCGGCCCCGATGGGCTCCCAACAAGTCGAAGTGATTTGATTTCTGTTGACTAAGATCCCGCGTACATTTTCACTCATTGATTTTGCCTACTTTGTGTTCAAAGAAATTTATTTTAGATAAAATCAAAACCTGTTATCATGATTAGAACAACAATGGCAGATGCAAAAATGAAAAGTATTTTGAATCTCCGAATAATAAATGTTTTCCAAAAATGGATTTCTAAAAGTTTGCCAAGAAGATGTCAACTTCAGTGAAAAAGCCACTTTTTTGCACAATGATACTCTGACGTGAACCTATTGGCACTGCAACTTTGAATAGAATTCCTCAGTGAGTTCGTGCACAATGAACTGAATTTAGTGTAACTTTCTATAGTTCTCTCCCCTCCGAGGCTCCTCTAGATAAGATCCAAGATGCTCCCGTTCCTAACAAGTCCAGAAATTTTACTGGAGTATAATAGTTTCCAATATTTTTCTTGAATAAATGACCAAATAGACTTTTTCGATTTGTCTTCAAGGCGGGATAGACGGGCATCTTCAAGCGTTACCCATCTCGATTTAGACTGGTTAGCTAATGTGAACTTTGGTCGAAACCAGTAGGTGTCTAACGTACTTCGGTAGTGAAACCAAACATATTTGCTTGTGCAATGTTTTCACGGTCTTATTATCGCTCTTAATATACTACTCACTGCACACGTAGTAGTAAATGCTTTCACCAGTCAAAGCGAACAGTGAGCTGAAAAAATTACTAACATATCTTCACAGATGAACCGAATAACGGAAGGTTGATTCGAGCATGTGAAGCACACCTGGAGAAAAAATCTCCCGATGGCTAAGGAACGTTCGCGTCCAGACTACAGATTGTTGGTGAAATTTCCGTTGTCGGCATGATGATGTCGTATGGTTTGATGCGATGTTTATTTTCACAGGCATGTTGTACGATGAACGATCTGAGATCTTCCACTTAAGTTGATGACATTGTTAATCCGAAGTTGATAAACATCGCTCCGGACGACATAACTAGTTTTCAGTTCTATTGATATTAAGACGGATGAAACCATGTGGTGTAGGAGGCCGTTGTTGGCCTACATCACAGCCGTTCTGAAAGAGTGGCCGCCTGGTTTGTAAGCCTGAAAACACATGTCATGTTTTTCAGATCAACTTTAATTTTTTCTTTTATTTTTTACTTCGTTTATTAATGAAGTAGCAGTGTATATCATTTTTTTCACGAAGCGGGCCACGGCCAACAGAGGGCGCCGAATGGGGAAGTTGGTCGGTCGTGGAAGGATTCGAACCCGCGACCTTCACGTCCAAACGCCACGACCTTATCCATTTGGCTACTGCCGACCATTGGTAGAAAATGTCTTTCGTTTGAGGTACCTTTCAGTGAATTTAAGTTAACTAAGTACTATTGTTTTACTTTAAGCTTTTTTCCTTTATTATTTTTATTGTGTTGAGACAAGAATGTTCGTTCATTTCCATAAAACAGTTGTGGCTACTTGGCAGCTCCTAAATGGGGGACTTGACCGGTAGTAGGAGGAATCGAATTCACATACCTTCTGACTGGAATGCCAAGATGGCGATCGTTGAAGCACCACTAGCTATTAGGAATTCACGATTCCTTCACTATTTTGGACAGGAAAATCCATAGAGTCGATTAATAGTAATGCCCCATAGATCTCTCTGTAATGGTTTCACCTCTAGACGAAAGTTACGAGTCACATGAATAGAGCGTTTGACGAGTTACGGTCTGAAATCTTTCAAAACCATTGATTGTTAAGACTGATAATCCGGGTATTCGTGAGGTCCAGGGAAGAGTCAAAAGTGAACCCTTATAATGTTGCGGCTTTGGTGACTGTACTACAGGTGTTGACCCCGGGTTCGCGTCCAAATTCGACGACACGGAACGCGGTCAGCTGATAAGTCTGAGTGAACATGAACCAGGTGTACAGCATCTTGCCGAGGAATTCGGCAGACTCTATACCACGAAGTTGAACATACAGTAGATCACTCCATTAAAAATGTAATAAAAATGTACTAAAAGTTTGATTCGGGCAGATATCCTTGTGACTCTAATGTGTATTAGTTGAGGACACGAATCATTCTCATCGCTGTGCAATGGTTTACCATAATAAACGAATTTCCCAGGCATTTGTCGATGTATGTTCTTGGAATTCTCTTCCCACTACGATGATAGCAGTTGTTCAATCGTAAGCGCCATGGGAACCTTTGGCATACTTGCGTCAACTTACCAACTTGGACGTTGTTCGCATTTATCATTGTGATTCATTAACTAATGGGAATAAAATTTGTCGATTGACAAATGATTATGCATTCCAGAATCGGATTAATTTAGGCAAACAATCATTGATTGTTTTCACACAGTCACTTTCATCGTGCTTCAGTCTTCAAATGTCCAAACCCCCGTTGGCTCTTCATTAACTTGCATAGTTTGAAAGAAAATCGCCCAAACACTTTCGAGGTTTCATCAACGAGAATTCGGACATTATGTTCGAAAGTTTGTCCATAATTCTGAAAAGTGTCGAGTAATTTTTATCTGTGCTGTGTAAAAGTTTGGAATCGATGATTCGATACACTATTGATTTTTAACGGGTAGTGATTATTTTATTTAGTTCGCATTTCTTGCCGTCCATGACTAAGGATTTCTGTGGAGCTGAAAAAAGCACGACTTTGCAGTAATACAAAAACGAATCTCTTCCTTCAAGCGCAAGATTAAATTCGGCTCAGACGACCTTGCCTCTACGCTGTCGGAGAGCCCCAGGTTGTGTTGTTCTGAAGGCAGACGTTGATTATGCCAAGAACAACGCAGTCAAATGACCTTAATTGCGGGATTGATTGGTTTTCACTGGTCTTGTCCATTCTCTAGCAGACATGCCCTCTGTATGCATATATATATATATATATATATGCATATATATATTTGTATTGGCTAATTGCAAATTCCCGCATCGCCACTCAGTTGGCCGAGAATGCTAGCTATTGCTTTCAGACGAAAAACTACCGATTGCTAAAGAACAACTATCGATTTTTATTCTATTATTAAATACTTTTGCTTTTTAGTTCATTTCGAACAACTCTGATTGTTTGACAGAACAAAGTTGCTACACTGGTGGCTTGTTCTGGTATTGCTGGACCTGCAACTTCTATTGTCATGTGCGGACAAATTCAGCTGGATTTACCAAAAGTGTAAGGACTATTT
Organism: Fasciolopsis buskii; assembly: GCA_008360955.1. Classification (NCBI taxonomy): domain Eukaryota; kingdom Metazoa; phylum Platyhelminthes; class Trematoda; order Plagiorchiida; family Fasciolidae; genus Fasciolopsis; species Fasciolopsis buskii. Next base: position 33,746 of record LUCM01002333.1, on the reverse strand, counting down.
CTCGTGTTGCTAATGATAATTTCTCGAAGTACAAACAGATCTCCATTTTACTCCATTTCATCGATCCGGTAGATCAATCACGTGACCTGCAAAGCACTCATTCCCTTGGCGCTAGTTCTGACTGACAGTCATCAAGCATGAAAAGTCTTTTCGAGGTGAACTTAGCGAAAATGAGTCCCCCTGCCTACAGTCGAATTCTCCAAGTGGCTGTTCTCTGCTGGCCGAAGCTCTCTTCTTGAAAATAATATACCTTTCCGTTTTTACTGTCGAGAGAAGTCGACGGTGGCCAGACGGATAAGATCATGGCATTTGGACGTGAAGGTCGCGGGTTCGAATCCCCCCACGGCCGATCAACTTCCCCACTTGGCAGCCTTCTGTCGGCCGCGAGCCCCTTTCTGAATAATGATGTACATCGTTGTTCCATTAATAAAGGAAGTAAAAGATAAAGGATCGAAAAAGAATCACTGTACTGATTTCCTATCCAAATTTTGATTCATTTCTCAGAGAAGAAACCTACAGAACTAAAGGAATGCATTCGAAATGCATCAAGGGAGATTGCACTTTCAGTCAAATTTCCTATAATTTTGAAAGTGCTCAAAACTGTTCAATTTACCATGTTGTTAAGTTGAAGTTTGAAAGACTTTCTTCATTTTACTCTCATAAGAAGAATTTATTCGTCAAATGCAATTAGACCTGTAACAACAAAATTTCCGAAACCATTCACAACCGGTGACGAATGGACACGATCGAGATCGTGCTAAAGTCCAGCAGTCGTGATCAGTCACCTGAAACAGTTTAGCGTCTACGATATTCACGAGGGATATGAACGGCTGAAGACAAGTTGACAGAAATAAAATAACTGCACGTTATTCTACTCTGATTTTACTGCCAAAATTGATGTCGTTTAGTGTGACGTATTGCGTTCAAATAAAAGTCTTACCTGTATTGCTTACAACTTAACGGTAGTCTGGGTCACATTCAGATGATTCTAGACTTTAGGAACTGCGATTAAACATGTTATTTAATGAGACTGTTACAACATCTTTTTTCCTCTATAAAGAATTTCGTCACCTTTTTAATGTTCGCATTTTCCTTTAAAATAGTTTATACAATTTCGAGATATGTCGTGTGGGGATAAGAAATGCAAGGTTAAAGTTTGTGAAACCTGAAATCAGCTGATTCGAGGAATTGCACGATCGTGTATCCAGGGTGGCGTTTCGATCAAGCTAGAGAAAGGTCAACCAATAAAACCGACGTCAATTTTCTCTAACTGTCTTTCGCAAAGTGTCATCTTTTCACCTTTTATTTCCTTTATTAATGAAACAAAAATGCTCACCAATTTTCGCGAAGGAAGCCGCGGCCAACAAAGGGCTGCCAACTGGAGAAGTTGACCGACGGTGGGAGGATTCGAACCCGCGACCTTCACGTCCATACGCGACGACCTTATCCGTCTGGCCACCACCCGCCATGTTGGCATTTAATCAACACAATTTTGCGAGGGCTAAAAAAAGTTCGAGTCTTCCAACCAAGTAAATCTTTAGGAACATAAAATTCTATAGTCATGAGAAGAATGTCATAGAGGAATTCTCACTCTACAATCAATGTCAACTCATTTAAATCGGCGCAATCGCTAAAACATACTACGCTTGGATATTGTCACAGGACAAAAGCTCAAGGCTGTTGTTAAACTGAACGTCGAAACACCCGTTATTCTAGAAGCGATCCTTCGACAGTACGTTGGTCCGAGCAGATTTATTCAAACATTCAGAAAACAATTTCTTGCTTAATTCCAAATAATAACGATGGCTGACACTTATGTTCAGTGGTTCAAATCTACTCACAGGTCAGCTCTGTTGTACGACGTATCCAAAGCTAAACATGAAGGAGTTGAGATTCAACCAATTCGCTGTTGGATAGATTCATCACAGTAAAACAACGGTAAACACAGTTGAAGACCGAAGAATTGTCGCAAAAGACTGTCGCTTTTGAGACGGCAACAAAGTAATAGACTCAAGTAACCTATCCCCCACTACAACGTCAAGTCTCAAAAATGAATTCCGCCCAGCCTAAGTCACAGGTTAAAACCAATCGCAGGGTAGATGCCCCGCATCGGGTACAAAAGTGAAAAAAATGACAACAAAAAATTGGGCAAACAAATCAGGCGATTCCGGGAAATCGGCAGAAAAAAAACCCAGTGCGATGAAAGGAACCGGGAAAAAATGTATATGAAATCGACTTCCGCGACAAAAAGGGAATGGCAATGGGTAGGAAAATGACAAGGTAAAATGACGCATGTTATATATGAATGATAATAATCCTGTCCGAGAATCAGCTGTGTATGATTAATAAATAAAAAATTCGGCCAAATATATACTGCGCACAGACAAAAACGAATATGAACCACGATGTGATCTGCGTATTAAAATGTTGACCGGAATAAATCAAACTACTGGACTGAATGTACTATGCCAATGGTGACCACGGGGGACGTGATAAAACGGAATACAAAATTGTGAATTCCGAGGATAGTCCCAAACAACCTGATGTTTCTTTTTTAGGAACAGGTTGATGTTATTCGAAAAAAACAGGTTGTCGTCAGAAGAAACGCGAAACAACTCAGTCATGCTGTTTGTTTGTTGATACTCTATAACTAACAGGCCTCTGATACACTGCGAGACAACAATTGAGACTATTTCGATATTAGAATCATCAACAACTTCTACTGGATACAAAGACACAAGGTGACAACATCGGCGCTTTGATCGATTCCCATTAACACGCTCGAAATCGTTCAACGAATTCCGCGCAAATGACTATCCAGTCGCATCCGGCCTAAAGCTGCATATTTACTCGTCATGCTCAAACAAATCCCGTTGCCAGAATGAATATGGGCATTCAGAACCGGATCAATGACCTCGCGGGGCATGAAACGAAGAACCGAGGTCGTATCTGGGTTCCAAAGAAAACTCCACTTCCCACGGATTCTGCCATTCTAGGGATGAACCCCCGAAGACAGTACTCGACAATCCCATCCCACAAAAGCGATTCAAAATATTCGCTGGAAATTGTGATCAGATATGTATTCCTCGCCCGTGACTGCATGCGAACCGGAAATAACTAGATTTTAGTTAGCCCAGACAGAGTGAAGTCCACGTATTCCGGATTCGCTGGTCACGTGGAATAGAGCGGAGAAATTCACTGGAAGAATCCCAACATTCACAGTGAAAAATGCACACGAATCACGTAACATTCAGTCGGATTGAGGAAATACATCCAGCATTGATGAATTGCAATTCTCAGGTAACTTATTCAACATTGAGTACTAGGACAGATTGGAAGCGAACTCCCTTAAACTGTGCTTAATTCAATTCATACAAAATGCTGTGAATGATTTCGTACAGTCAAAATCGGATGGGTTCAATGTAAGATGTGAAACAGTAGAACCAGATTGTACACTTGTCGAACGAAATCAATGAACTCGATTCATCGGGAATGAAACCCATCTATTGCCGGTCATTTGCAATCCTGTTCTCATCAGTCGAGTTCCCTCGTCATTCTAGACGAATCGCATGATATTTCGTCCAAATGTGATAAAACTGTAATGAAGTAAGAGAAATTGCCAAGGAATTTGTTGATTGTCATAAGCTATAAGATGTTTAGAATACGGAATTGCAAATGTTCAAGATAACCGCTCATTAATTTGAAATGGATGAACCGGAGAATCCAAAAACTCGTCTTTTATAGAAACGCAAATTCTATCACAAGTCACTTGTTACGAGAAGATCTGATTGAATGCACTTTACCTATTTCAACACAGTTTCATGCTACGAAAAGCATCTGACAGCAACTTATCGAAGTGTGTGGATTGGTTTGTTGATTGCACAGGTCATCTGTCAAATGGAACGAAGCTGGGCTCAGATTTGACCGTTAGAAGATAGTGGAATATTCGTTTTGTTCTGTACAGAAGAAGAAAACCACACTAGTGAAGATTAACTTGTGGTCGGCAGAGTGCTGCATCGAAAATTTTCTTTTTTTGACAGTTTGGTCCAGTAAACTTCTGTCGTGATTTGATCGTCAGGAGCAAGTTCTTCGGTCAGCATTTTGGTTAATCACACATTGGCAGGCTAGAAAATGACACATGTGATTTTGACATGCAGTAAGTGAGTTTGTCATTGGGCATTTACTGTATAGAATTCCACGTCTCATCCTTGGTAAATAAAACAAAATATGAGAAGACAATAAATAAAAGCAATGTGTGATTAACCAAAATGCTGACCGAAGAACTTGCTCCTGACGATCAAATCACGACAGAAGTTTACTGGACCAAACTGTCAAAAAAAGAAAATTTTCGATGCAGCACTCTGCCGACCACAAGTTAATCTTCACTAGTGTGGTTTTCTTCTTCTGTACAGAACAAAACGAATATTCCACTATCTTCTAACGGTCAAATCTGAGCCCAGCTTCGTTCCATTTGACAGATGACCTGTGCAATCAACAAACCAATCCACACACTTCGATAAGTTGCTGTCAGATGCTTTTCGTAGCATGAAACTGTGTTGAAATAGGTAAAGTGCATTCAATCAGATCTTCTCGTAACAAGTGACTTGTGATAGAATTTGCGTTTCTATAAAAGACGAGTTTTTGGATTCTCCGGTTCATCCATTTCAAATTAATGAGCGGTTATCTTGAACATTTGCAATTCCGTATTCTAAACATCTTATAGCTTATGACAATCAACAAATTCCTTGGCAATTTCTCTTACTTCATTACAGTTTTATCACATTTGGACGAAATATCATGCGATTCGTCTAGAATGACGAGGGAACTCGACTGATGAGAACAGGATTGCAAATGACCGGCAATAGATGGGTTTCATTCCCGATGAATCGAGTTCATTGATTTCGTTCGACAAGTGTACAATCTGGTTCTACTGTTTCACATCTTACATTGAACCCATCCGATTTTGACTGTACGAAATCATTCACAGCATTTTGTATGAATTGAATTAAGCACAGTTTAAGGGAGTTCGCTTCCAATCTGTCCTAGTACTCAATGTTGAATAAGTTACCTGAGAATTGCAATTCATCAATGCTGGATGTATTTCCTCAATCCGACTGAATGTTACGTGATTCGTGTGCATTTTTCACTGTGAATGTTGGAATTCTTCCACTGCTATCGCTGACCTGAGCTAATCATATAAGTCGCTGTGCTTACCTGTGACAATACTGATTGTAATAAGTTTTAAAACAACCTATTGCTTGATTTGTAATTGATAAAACAAGGTTTCCCTTCAACGGGAGACTTTTCCAAGTTGTATCGATCACCCGCAATAATAATATCATAACTGCCTTTTGGAAGCCTTAGCAGCTTTAAAATTCGAAATATCATTTCAAAATTCGATTGTCCATAAATGGAGTCCCGACTTTGGAGGAAAAGAATTGAATGAAGTAAACCAGTTCTTTTGCTTGGTCGAATCAAATGGCTTCCCGAATAAGGAATGCTACACTGGTGTATTCCAATTCGCAACTTGTAAGGTCTCGGTGAGACAGCCAACTACAGGTCACAGGGGGAGATTTCATTGGTGCCGATATTGGATTGCATACCTAATTCACATAAAGTGGTATGAACATTGAACAGGTTAAATTGATTGGTACTAAGTCCTTAAATCAATAGTGTCCATGCTTGTCGTTTTTCAAGGCAAACAACAGTGAAAATATCGATTAAAATGGTCGGTTTACCACTTGGCTAAAGGGTATGAAATTCATCATCACTAGACTATCCGTAGTGGATGGGTTTAAACTATCCAAATGCAGTCCATATGCTCTCTGAAAGCAATAGTTAAGGACTTTAGGTGATAAATCTAAATACCGTAATTGTTGATATGCATCTAGTCAATGCGTTCCTGCTTCCCCACAGTTATTCTGGCTAATTATCTTACAATTTGACTGTCACGGTTTCCGGTGTTGCAAGTTACCTATCAAAGTTTGGGCATGTCACACCTTGACGTGGTGTGCTTGCCTCCATGATCCAACAAGCTTTATAGGATGACTTACTTCAAGCCGGAGATCCAATCATGATGCATGTTAGCGCAAGGTGATTGACTGTAAACGGTTAAGCGAACTGCTCTATATATCTCTAAGCGCTAGGGGCCCCATGGACTGATATCATTTGCTTATTTGTTCCCGAATTACGTACAAACTAAACGCTGGTTTATGCGTTCCGGTTGTCCATGACAGAATGCGTAATTTCACATTGAACACTCCGATCTAAATCTCTGCGCATTAGGGGTGCGGTCGCACGAATTGTTTCATAGCCATCGAGTTGTTTAGATGTACTTGTAAGCAGGTACATTTTTGTGTGCTTCTCAAATCCTCGATGTGAAGCAACATCCCAGTGCCCTATTCATTAAAAATAATCACTGAATATTTGCCTTCAAAACGCATGTAGGCAACAAATTTTTCGTTTGAACATAAAGCGGAGGAGATGTAGCCGAATTCGACTATCTTTCCCCCTTAAACGAGGTGCTGGCGAGGGTTCGATTGATTATCTCGTTGGAGGAGTTTACCACTGGTCACACGTCATGCACTGCTTTCAAAAGCTAACCACCGATCTCTAGATGATCAGAATCCGAGGTTACTGAACTTTGGTGATTTTCGAACTGTTTTGATATTGATCGTTACAAAGTTTGCTGTGTTTGACATCGTTTGTTTTTGTAATTTGACGTGTTAATTATACGGTGCGTCGTGAAATGTCTTCAGCCTGATGGAAGATTATCGCGGCCGACGTTTTCGATTAGCTATGGGAAATAGGATAAAATTTTGACAAAGTATGTACAGTAGTATCGACGATAAGTTGATTAGGATTCTAAAACATCTCAAAGGTACGTTCTATCTTCTCCCTAGTACACTGGTTAGGACCGCTGCCGATCACGTGACACTGTCGTTGAGTACCGAAGACTGCACAGTCTCTTGGACCAAAAATCGACGTTCTCGGGAGCTTACGAAAATCTTACTACTTTTAATTGGCCAACACTTCGGTTAGTGTGGGCGGTCATTCTCCAGGCAAGTTCTCCAATCAAATGAATCTGAAGGAAACTTCACAAAACCTAACATCAGTTTTCACGTGAAAGTGTCCTCAAAAATGTTGATTCTGAAACTGGCCCTGCGATGACTACCCATGATAGTCAAAATGTTGGCGATTTACATCATTCTCTAATAACGCTCTGCAGTTAACATTATTTTATCTTTTAATTCGTTTATTAATGAAATAAAAATGTACATCATTTTTCAGAAAGGGGGCTGCGGCCAGCAGAGGGCTTCCAAGTGGAGAAGTTGACCGGCGATGGGAAGATTCGAACCCGTGACCTTTGTGTCCAAACGCCACGACACTATCTGTTTGGCTACCAACAATACTGGGCGCATCGATTAGATCGTTCGGTCTGATATTTACAAAGTCTTACGAGCTTTTTATCCTTTTTTCGGTTGATCTAACCAGCTAAGTACCAATCTACTTTGTCAGCTGGCTCCCAAGGCTGCAGCGCCATTCCATACAGAATGAGGTTTACAACGTCTGTCGAGAGGGCTTGATTCCTGAACACCATAGAACATGACCTAACGAACATCGACGACGGTTTTGGAGTAATGTAGATAGTTGTCTACTTCCGGAACATCGGCTTCCATTTTCAACGCTAGAGATTGGTTCTTCCCAGTTTGGCGAAGAATCCATCCTGAGCACCAATAATCGAATAAATCTAACCTTCTGGTATCCAGTGGGAGTGATGGCCAGATTTTGCACCCATAAAAATGAGCCCAAAGCGGACTGCAACGAGAAAGAGGCAAATCTTTGCTTGACATCTAATTCCCTTGCTTGGCTGCGGAACTCGTGGGAGCTGCGGAAAAGTGTTCTGTGCGTGCTATCAATCCTCGTGATGACTTCGTTCTTTGAATTCCCATTCGCCAGCCAAAACGTTCTTCGTTGTTTGAATGATGGTGTTTTTCAGCTCCCACGTCGCCATCGAAAAGTTGCTGAGCACCCGGGGATTCGGAAAATCGAGAAGGCTTGTGTTTTTCTAGTGTTGAATTTAAGCCTGACTTTCATCGCATAGAGAGTGATTCGGTCGAATATTGGTTCTATGATGGCTGGGGAATCAGTGAGCACAATCAAATAGCGCGTAAACTTCAGGTCCGACATAAAGACTGATGATCTCACCTGGACTCCTGGGTAGCCACTCACTGCATTGTTCATAGTGCATTCAATGGCGTAACTGAACAGGATTAAAGTAAGTAGACATCGATGTCTCACCCGGAACGACGAGCAAATTTTGAAAATCCCTCTTCATATATTTGTGTTCATGTTACCTTGGATGAATAGTGAGGTCCTTAAAATTCCTGAGAGCTTGAACAACATGCCCACAACTTCTAATGATTCTTAAGGGGACTCGCGAGTAACTAAGTTAAAAACAGCTCCGGGATCGTTGAAATATGCTGCGATTTGTTGCGAGAGTTCCATTACTTCGATTAATGTGATTATTAAATCCATGTACTCTTTGCCGTGCCAAAAACCCCTTAGTACGGCAATTTCGGGCAGCTGCAAAATGATTAAGAAGTGGTAAGCAGAACATCTTCGTAACGACTTCAAACAGATCGACGCGTGTCGCTCCGATCAACCATTTTGTCGGGTTTCTCGTGAATGGGCAGCACGATGGATATACCTCACTTGTTTGGAAATATCTCGCACTGTCGCATTGATGCGGTCTACATTTTCTCTGCAATTTCGATTCACTATCAATAATAAATTGATCCAGCCGAGCAAGAGACCGCACGCTGTGGACAGCAATGTTTTACATCGCCCTTCTCTAGCTTCTTTCACCTAGGATGACAGCCGAAGAAAGACTGCAAGACCCCACGGTTTTAACTGATTTTAAGTCTTCCCTAATACTTTCTAAGTGACTTCTTTTGTCTCCGTTTGGAGCATCTGCCACGGATTTTGCAACAGGATTTCGTCTGTTGACCTATTGGTAGTAGCATCTAATTGTGTCACAGTCGCAATCAACAATGCCTCGCTTATTTTTGTTTTTCCAGGGCAGCAATATTTAATCCACTTCATGGTAGCTTCCTTTGGCGAGTAAACAAATGCAACCTAATACAAGCCTGCACCAGGACATGATGATTACCCCTTTAGGTTGCCTGTCATTCACTCGGCAAACGCACAACAATCTTCCACCGGCGAAGATCAGCGAGGTCCCTCAAGGATATGATCAATATTGATGCGCTATGCAACCGTCGTTTGGATACCAAATTTGTGGATCCTTTTTTGGGATGTTGAAGGAGAGTGTTGTAGACAAAAAACCTGTTCACTGTCCAAAAGTTTATCAGTCGAAACCCCTTCTCATAAAGCTCGCCTGGTCCAAGATGCCTTAAAATGTCAGCTGTGAATTTGTCAAAAAGGCCAGTATGTGTGCCACAGTCTGCCGGAAAAACAAAATACCCCGTTTTGAAACACTTAATCGATTTTCCAGTGAGTTCAACAATTCACCCTTCGTCTTGTTGTCATCTACGGTGAGCGACACAAACGGTTTTTACTGTCAACTTCCGAGTGGGTCAGTTGAAGTTATTGAAGCTAGTCTGCAGGAAATTAGATCCCATAAAATTGACTGTATCCCAGCACTGTGTATGAAGCGATTACCAAGACGTGGAGTACAGAGCTGTACGATGGACCACTGCGGTAAAGACAACAGCCGCTATCCAGACATTGAATCTGGAGGAATCTTAATCCCAACACGGGCAAGAAACATACTGAAAAACAGGCAGCACTTACGCGGTAGTCATTCATTGCCCGTCAAGTGATGCCCTGCTTCCCTACTTCTAACAAGATCCTCAAATTGCTGTGTCATGTGGGTTGATTTTGGATTGGAAACAAAATCCAGCTTGCTGACCTGTCACCTCGGCCAATGGGACCAGAGTTGCTTCACTTCGCGAGAACACCTTAGCATGATGATGAAAGCAGTGATTGACTGGTGACCAGTAGATAGTGGAAGCCCTACCCAAACGGAACTTGGCACGGATCACTGGACCCCTTAGGTGAAAGGCCGCACTCGTCATGTTAAAGTTCCGTGGCCATTTTGTAGCTTTTTCAGGGAGCACACTTGCAAAGCGAAAACTCTTCACTTCTGATTGGCTATTCTCGATCGCTTATTTGGTGATTATGATCCCTCGTTATTCATAACTATCCACAAATTGGCGGTCATCTATCTATCAGTAACCTGAACACACATCAGCTGATGTGCGGATATTCTCTTCTCGAGTTTGGAATTTCCCAACGCACAGGTACCGGACGCCAATGTTGAAAGTATGATATGCTCAAAAATCTTTGGATAAGTTGCAACTTGGACATTGATACTTTTGCATTTTGTCCTAGGAAAACATGAGTTCTGTTCCTCACCTAGAGAAATGCCTTATTCCAATGGACAAATGCCAACCGTTAATAAGTTGGTGACAATCCCATGTACGCAGTTTACATTAACCCGGAGGTACTAATCTGGCTTTAACAAACATGCTAGCCTCGTGGATCACTTCCTAACCGAATGAGTATTCGAGCGAATACGACTTGTTTCATTTAATCTGGGGAATGATATTGGAGAAGAGTGGAAAATTAGAAGAGATTGCTATGGCAACCGATAGACGAGTAATAATCGCTGTGATGCAAACGGGTTACGAGCAGCTTGCCAATGGACCTCCAATGGCTACGTGTAAGTCACCCTTCGGAGAACTAAGGACATCGAAGTAGATTTGCAAATTTGTGTTGTTCGTTTTTGCTGGATTTTGATTGCCGAGCCTGCTGTTTAGATCGCAAATCTTTGATTGCCAGTCGGCTGTGAAATGGTCAGTGGAACAGTTTATGAACAAACACGGGCAGAATTGTCAGATTCTCAGTAATCAGCTTTAGTTCTAGACTGCAAATTGCAGTCCCCGTCACCATTTGGGAACAGTCCGGTCAACAAGTTCAGAGGTAAATCCGAAAAGGCGATGTACAAGATGACAACAAATATCTAAAATGGGATGGCGAAGTTTGTCTGATCAGAACCGGAATCTTGCCCAAACGAGTTTGGAGAAGAGCTATGCATAGGATTGGATTTGAATCTTAAAACTGTTTAGTTTTATCACCGATTCACCGTCGCGTTACAATACTACCTGACGAATTGAGCGGACTTCTCAGGGTCATCACTGATAGTTTGAAATACAAGATAAAATACCCAAATCCTTAACTGTTCATTTATGAACAAGTTATTTTAATTAGTCAACCACATAAAACACAGTTAGGACAGGGACCGCAGAGTTAAACGGTTCAGTAATTTGGTTTGACCGCATGCGGGCAGACTGACGGAAGCCATAGTTGACGCGATTATCAAACCAAATGTTTACAGATGAAATGGGCCAAAGTAATAATCCTAATTAGTGCAGCCGTTCAACTTTCGAACAAAGTCCGATTTATGGTTGCATGTTTTAACCAGTTCACTGGAACAAAACAATGAAAGCAACTCAACATCAAACCCTGTCGGGAGTATGGAACCTCTGCACTTGTGCTTCTTGAATGCATTATCGATTTTCGGTGACTTTGTGGCTTTGGAGTACTTGATTATTAAAAACTTTACCGGTGATTGTCTGAGAGTCATCAGATTGTAGACTTCGGCTGTTCGATAACAACGGACAAACGAAGAAAAGTAATGAACGAAAAGAATCTTTTTATTAAAGAACACAGAGTGTTAAAAATTGACAAATCTAGTGCGGTTTTCAACTAGTCTATTCCAAAATTTCTGAATAAACTCGCTTGAGTTTTGCAAGGGCACGATGAAAACGAATGCTGAATAATACAGAAAAGCGCAACACTCGGAAGTAAATACGAAATGACCTACTAGCGAAAGAAATACCTGAGGAAATACTTACTAGGCAGCATTTCAGTAGCTCGTAATTTTCCAAATATGCACACTAAAACTTTCGTCCGAATCCTTCATGGCCCTTGATACGGGTACCATTATGCTTCGACCAACTGTTGTCTACTCGGTCATACGTTCACCTTGTTAAACGAGGGCATCTGGACTATAGTGGGATGAGACTGATTGGACAGAATGGACTAGCCTTACGATTATTACAAGTTTTACATCGGTATCCAACATCAAAAAATCAAGTACGCTAATGATAATTTTCGTTGGAATCACATCATCATTATCATCATCATCATCATCATCATCATCGGATTAATAGTAATGGTAATAATAATAATCATACTGATTATTCTCGTCATCGGTTTTTTAATCCTCCTCACCACCATACGAGTAATATGGACTTGGTTTATCGTACGTAGTAGTCGTTGTGTGTGTGTGTGCTTCAACGGAATCTGTGAAACGGTGAGCTCTTCTTCTTTGTCTTTTTGCTTCTTTTTCGGAATTGAACTCTTTGTTCTAATGTCGTAGTCATGTATTGGTAAGGTCAGTCATCGGATTATTTCCAAATAGCTAATAACTAACCAAATCAGACTGTTGCCACAAGCCAAGTGACGTAGTCCCGTGGACATTACCGCTCGCTTTCATTTATCGTTACCAAAGCCTTGGGAAGTTGTCCTAATCTGGTTTTAGACAAAAATATACGAATGGAAAATGAGAATGGATGAATTAACGAGGCCCGGCAACTGGAACAATAGAACACGTGTGAGAAATCTGTTCCAGTCCCTACGTGTAGAGTCGATTGGCTAACATGCATTGTTAAGGATGGATTTCACTGGTAGATTGACTGTGTACGGAGAATAAAGCAATTTGTTTTGTTACAGTTTGCCTGATTCCAACCAGATTTTACAACTGGTCTGGCCGAATGACGGAATTGTCCACAACTCGTGTGAACTGATCTAAAGAAGGATTGCGTTGATATTCGCACGGTCTACTGCATTGTGTTTTATTGCTTGCATATTGAAGAGATTTACAAAAAAATCTTTCTGTCTTGAGGTTTAATTTTAGTCAGCAAATAAGCGCATAGTTCGTGGTGCTATTCAGCACAATAGTCATCTTTTTGTTCCCAATCATTTCGTTTTTCTTATCCTGGATAGAGATTCGTTTCATTCCACCCCGCAAAAGAGTTCATCTAAACTTTCAAATCTTTTATGTTTGCAATCTGTTGAGATGAAGTCACATTGTGGTAAGGACTTGTACTTATCATCAGGTTTAATAGTTAAGCATTTCGATAAACTGCTTTCTAGACCCGGATTTATCAGTGCACAACCGAATACAGCTCAATCCGCATCCAAATTCGGCTAAATCCTTTGCGGCTGACAATGTCCCTTTAGATACTGACGGTATTCAAGAAAACTCCGGCTACATTCAATGGTCCTTTCATCTGCAGTAAATATCAAAGAATGTCCGCAGAAATCTGCGCATTCGGTTGACAAATGACGGTTACAATGACTGTAATTGACTGCAGTCTGGCTTCAAGGTATTGATCTAATTTCGAATACAATTCATCCTTAGCGAGTTTGTTCTGTTTATTCGTGGATCTTGCATTCACATTTTGAGATCTGAAGAAGAACATCCCTTGAATAAACCTGGGCGGAAAATGGTCATCGTGGTAAAAGTGCCTAGATTTGTCCCGTTTAAATGATTCGGGAGTTCACTTTGGAAATATGAAAGTACAAACAAGCACGAAGTTTTTTATCCAATCATACTTCTGATTTAAAAAGCAGGAGATATCCGTGCGGCGTTCGACCAAGCGAAACGTGTTCATTCATGGACAAGAATAATCAAGAATTATTCGATCGATTTATCGCAGTTTTTGCGCTTTCGTGAGAATTATTTTGCCAAATAAATTTTGATTTGGATTGCACAAAATGTTCAGATGCCCTGATTTTTTGTTATTTTCATCACTTACACAAATGTCTACGATGAGAACCGAGACTTTATTTCCAGCTTCTTCATACGACGAACCTTCAGGACAATCGATTGATTCAATTTTGTGCGAAAAACAACCGTTAACTTATCACAATTCTTTAATTCATTGAAGTAGCGTCAGAAATTTGTTTGAAACTTGATGTGTAATATGTTTCCTTCTGTCAGAGCTTTTTTCCAATCCAAGTTCTGTCATTTTATGGAGTTTTTAAGTGAAAACAGAAAATTGCCTTCACATACAATCTACCTGGTATGAATCTAACTAAGAATAGTTGAGTACACAGGGATTTTTAAAATCTGATCATCGCCGTCGAGAAACTCGAACTACTTTTTGGTCTTCATTTTCAACGGGGGCACCCGTTCGTTTGGGACGTTGTCACAAAAAGAAGATCACCGTTTCTTTGTTCCGGAATTCGGTCGAATGGTTTAGTTTCCTATTCTGCCTCCTCGTCTGCAATCAATCTTGTACCTTATTCAGCTAAGTCCAAACGAGCTTGTCGATTAGTCGTGTTTCCCTGACCAAATTCGACCTTACTGTCACATGACTCACCGGGTATTCACTTTTGGCATCAACATGTTTCCTGCTCTAATATCTAAGACCTTGCTTAAAAAAGTTAAAGCTCTATGGTTGTGGAAAAATAAACTCTTTCGGAATTCTCAATTCGTAAGTACTGTGAGAGGTTTCTTTATTTATAAAAAATCATCATTTCAAAGGCTAACTAGTTTACTCTTCAAATCAATCAAACTAATGTGTCTGTGAAGAAAACAAATGTATTTATTCGGTAAACGGGGAAATTCCACATCGTCTAAGTTTCATCATTAATTATTGGTAACAGAAAGTAAAATTTCTAGCGTGGGAAAATTTCGTTCATCATCAACGTGGCTATTTCACGAAAGGTCGTTTGGAGCGCGCTTCATTAAGCCATCCACGGTATTAGGTGATACCCATATGACAAGTTGAGTATAACACCGTCTGTCGATGTTCACTGAGTCTTTTTCAACGTGTTGCAATAAATACGATGAAATCGATGTTACTTGACTAGAAAATGCGGGCTGAAGGAGTGAAAAAACGTTAATTCAAAACACGGAGACCGTTCTACCTGCCATGGGGATTAAAAACTTCGCTGACAACTTGTATTTCATACAGCAGAAGTGAATACCAGACGAATATGATTACGTGTCAGAGAAAAAGGCAAATAGATGTGTAATAAATCAAAATTTAGCTAGCTTGAATCCCTTACTGGCCACGTGACAAAAGATTGTGGCGATAATTTGGCGTTGGTTTCAAAAATTTTTGTATTGATTTCATTTTATTGGTCGATTAACTTCGTTGACGAATGGATAACGCGCTGTGGCTAGCAAGAAGAAAGCCTGGGGAATTTTTTACTGAAATTGTTTAGACCAACAGTACCATAGCAAGTTTCATCTCGTTTGGCGGTGTTGTTTGGAAACAAATGAAATTCGTTATGTCAGCAGACTCAAATCTAAGACATTCTCAGCATGGTCAAATGTGTGCCAGTTACTCGTGAAATTACTCCTAACGGCTACTTTAGACCCGAGCCATGTCGTCATCTCACGCCAGTTTGATGTCTACGAACAACCTGGAAAAGCTTCATTGCGGCCGTCAACAATATTTGACACGATCTTGTGTTTTTCTTTAACTTTAAGGTAGGAAACAATTCGTTCGTGTCTCACTAACTGCGGAGTTTCTAGCTCATTTGTAATGTTGTCCCATGTGTTCCACATCATCAAAACATCTACTGCTCAGAAATGGCAGGAACGAAACTATAACAGAAAAATCGACTACTAATTTAAAGTAAATGTTCATCTTTAAGTAAGTGTTGACGGGCGAACAATAGTTTCTGTGATTTGTATTCCTATTCACACTTATTACATTGGTAAAGTGGCATAGTTAATTAGTCGCTGGCCGGGTGATTAATTAGTGATTCAGTTCGTTTCGTGGTTGCTGCATAGGTCATCTCATTACGTCTACTAAATCCTGTTCAATACACACCCCGGTCACAGGTAAAAACGCGAAATGAAAATTCCCGATTGATTTTCACGGATGAGAGAAGCAGACACTCACTGGTAGACTGTATCTAGTGAACTTCATCCCATCTGAATATGTCAAAACTTTCATATCTAAACGAGTGTAGTGTCTCTTTCAGTTGGGCAATCTGTGAGAATAAGGGTAACGAGATTGACTATGATTGCTTGCCGGTCAACGTTGTTTTCTAACGAGACCCTTAAACAATTCAGAATTTTTGGGACAATCGAGTAAGAATTATGTTACCACGTAAAGAATGTGGGCACAATTACGCTGCTTACAACATTTATTAGTGTTACCTAATGTTAACCATTGTCCCCTGAAGTAGCCCGTAGATTGTGAACGTGAAAAAACGAAAGTGATGAACTCAGGCCCATGTAATGGTTACGATTTGCATATCCCAGTTTTATATACAAGTTGACCACTCAGATCAAACCGGGAAGAACAGCACACATCGAAACATACGATCTTGGAGGTATTTTTAACTGACTCCGTAACTTTTACACTAGTCTAGTGGAATTTAATGTTTCTCACCAGCCCATTACTCTGGGCCGGTTTTCAACATTCGTAGGGTGGGAAAATGTTTCACCGATTTTGCCAATCACCGCAGCGGCCTTGATGCCCGAATAACAACATTCTTCGTGTATATTTTACGCAGTCAAAAATATCTCCGTGTGGTTCCAGATGGTTGATTCAGGTTCGGACAAAGATACTCGCTCCAAGTGTATTTGTGAAATTAAATAGTGCTTGATAACGAAGTCTCATCTACTGCTTTCATGTGGCCCAATCGGTTTTATCAAATTGTTAGAATAAAGGAAAATGTACGGCTGTTCTTCTTCTGGTTGACAGATCCTCGTGATAGTCTGTTCAAGTTCGATGGTGAAACCTCGATTCCAAACCAAGAGCTGGCAACTTACGAAGTATACGAGTCTGTGGCAAAGGGGTTTAGTGGAAAATCTGGCTTCTGCCAAAGTTCGGAAGAACTGAGTGATCAGTCACCGACTCCAATGAATTACTCGGCACTCAGGTTGCCATGCTGACTTGTAGATTAGATCGATTGATCAACTAAATGGAATAGGGCTCCCCAAGTCAAATTCAGCTCGTTTTGAGCAACCGAGTAGTATCAAGTTCATTGATAAAATTTGGATTCCGCTAAACAATCGGTGATGTGCATGTGGAGTATGAAAGTTAGCATTCTTTTGTTGAACTTTACATTTTCTATTTTCGTCCTCGATGAATTTCCTTGCCTACGGTTTTGATGGCATATACTCTTTAAATAGAATTCCTGATGTATACATGTATATATAATGTATCGCCAAACAGTATTGAATTCAATAATCAGATTGCTCCTTGCTGCGAATCTCCTTCAAAGGAGACTTAGCTATCTACTATGAAGAATGAACATTAAACGTTGTGTATGGCAGGATTTGCTAATTACTAATGGATTCCCTACACAGCTTGCCAACTGGACCTATAGGATAATCAAAGGACAGAGCTGTTTAAATTTTCCAATGTTCCCAAGAGTTTTTGCAGTCGTAGAAATATCATTTGCACCTAGAACAAGCAAATTGTATGCCAAGTAGGATGACTTTAGCAAATTAATGGTCTAAAGCAAGTTGATCAGACGACGCTTTTCAGCGCCCCTTGAAAATTCCAAACTCTTGTTCGAAATATCATCCAAAACTATTCGGCTAAATCATTCACGAATGAATCAAAGAGCAAAATGGACTTCCTTGACAAACACCACATTAGACGGGCAAAGACGAAAAAATTGCCAATAATCCCTGGGGCGGCCTGGATTCCCGCTGTTAAAGAGCTTTCAGGATGCGAACATCAATCTAGGACACTCCGCCCGTCAGCCTGTGCACCTCAAAGGGCCAATCTATTGACACTTAACAGGTTTTGACATATGTCACAGTATTTGAACAAAAGATGCAAAGTTGTGATCTGCTCGGTGGAGATGCAGATTGGATTGAGCTTGGCTTGTTCTTCGTGATATCAAAGCTTGCTCAACAGAGTAAGCCCGCGGCAGATAACGGACACGGAGAGTTTTCAAGACACAATGATCAGACTAATTCCTGAATGATGGAAACCTTTCTCAATAGAAGATGCCGTGAATCGCTCACCCTAGGATGAAAGGACTCTTTCTTCTATCCAGAGTTTTGAAAGAAAGAGGTGCCCAATTCGCTCAAGAGAACAAGTCTATCATCTTTAAAATGCACAGAAAGTATGCTGTATGATCCCTGTGTCTGATATTTCTTTGGTATTTATAGTTCTGGTCGGATCTTCCCTACTGTCAAATGACTGTCCAGAACAGACTTCATAGGAAATGTGAGAACCTTGTGTCATCTCTCACACTTAGTCGGAATTGTTCCAAGGGTGTTCATAGCGATGCCATAGGTCCGAAAATCTTATCCGTCTCATATGGGCAAATTTGTATGCCTGTCTATGCTTTGCTCTACAAGATGCTGGCTGATGCAATTTCGAGAGATTTTTTGAAATAAGCATGTTCTTACCCAGTTCAAAATATTCCCAACATATAGTTGAATAGTGATGACATAATTCAAAAATAACTGAGGAAATGTTATGGATGGGCTACAAGCTGTCGATAGCCTGCTAAACTAGTAGAGGAATTGCTTTGACCGGGCGACCGGTCACTTTGGTTAATTCTTGTTTTTACGATTCCCTGGCGTGAAAGAGTTGAAAAGACTGTTTGGGGTTACCAGAAACCGAAGCCGCTTTCAACTTGAGTGCATTTCTTGACCAACAAGCCTTCCAATCAATGCAAAAATTGTTCTTTCAAGACGAATGAAGTTCACGGCATGTTTCATTATGCCTTACGTCATTTAGAACAAATTTGTAGCTAACAAATGAATCGCTAAATTTGAAAAAATTCAACTCCTTCGGGTAACATGAATCGTGTCACCACTTGTCATGCTAGCTGGCATAACGTGTGCTCAGCTAAAATTCCATCCGAACCAAGGCATGTGGCCAAAAGATTTCCACAATCCGATCCATTCGATAAATAACCACTAAATATTCATGGAAACGATAATCAGATGTTTGTCAAAATGACAAATTATAATTGTATTTGACTTCTTTTTTTGATTCATTTGCTGGCAAATTGAATTTTTTGTCCCGCATTCCGCATCATTTGTTGCCGCGGAAACCAACAGTCGATGTTTCATTTTTCCGACCTAGTTATCCTGTGATTCTATTTCTCACGACTAACAATAACGGTTGTTTTCACAACCATCATCGCGGTTCCGACTTTCGGTCAATTGAAATTTCAATTTCTCTATTTAATTTTTCTTGTTTTCTCCCCAAATATGGTCAATTTTTGTCTAATGGACAAACTTTGTACAACCTGCGCGCAGCCGATGTTGAGATAAAAAGTCGGCTTCCGGTCGATGTTAGACAAAAAAAAAACAAATTTACAAAATATTAACCTCAAGCTATCGAGCAACTTTATTTTGTAATGCACACGTTAACGGACTGGACCACAAATAGAACCCAAACAAGAATACCATCGTGTTAGTACCTATGTTGGAGGCCTACTAAATTTTTCTCTCTGGCATTGACAAACGTTAGGGGGGAAATTCAATCACGTTGTGAGATCAGTTTTGCAACATTATTACTACTAGTTAGTAAGTAGCCTATTGGTATTGCAGAAGTTTTCTAACTGCAAATTCAAAATGTAACGCTATCGTTTTGGAAATTTTGAAAAAATCACCGAGCATAATGTGGAACTTGAAATTCCATGAACACATATCCTAAAGAAAGTCCAAATTCAAAAGGCCTGGACACGTGCAACAAACTTCGTTTCGCATGTGCCGGAAAAAGGAAAGAACGACACATCTCATGACATGTACTACGTGGTTAGTACAACCTCATACATTTTCCTAATCAGCCGGAATTTCGATTTTCAAGACGAGACAAATTGTCCTCTGGTTGAAAGTAAATTTCCGGGAATCGCATTCCTTCAGCAACAAAAAATGGCTATCGATAACCTGACTTTGAATGTCCTGATCTTATGTGACTAGTGAAATGATAATGGCCATTTGCACTTCACCGGTGTAATGTCTGATTTTCTTTGATCTATCTCTCTTCCTAGAGAAAAAAGAATATTTTCGATCGTTCCAAATTTATGCCTTCATCTGGATTTTGAAGTGTACCCAATGGAAGCTTGTCCTGAGTACTATTCGAACATCAGCACAGTGCTCTCATACGTTGCATGAATTTGGTCGGGCATAAAATATGCTGTGGTAGACAATCCAATTTTACGTGTTCCATTGCCACTTTGTCGGACAGACTGAACATTTGCAGTGTTTTCTATGCTTTTTTAACGACTTTTTATGTGCTGATACTCTAGGGTGGGCAGTCACTCCGAAGGCAAGTGCACTGAACATATTTTGTACTCAGATTGATCCACTATCACAATGGGGAAGAAAGTGATCGTTGAGTTGAATTTATTCGTCAGTAACCAGCAATTGGTCGGCGGTGGCCTAACGGATAGGGT
Organism: Fasciolopsis buskii; assembly: GCA_008360955.1. Taxonomy (NCBI): domain Eukaryota; kingdom Metazoa; phylum Platyhelminthes; class Trematoda; order Plagiorchiida; family Fasciolidae; genus Fasciolopsis; species Fasciolopsis buskii. The sequence continues at coordinate 13,253 of LUCM01002333.1, read as the reverse complement.
CGTGGCATTTGGATGTGAAGTTCGCCGGTTCGACTCTCACCACCACCTGTCAACTTCCCCACTTAGCAGCCCTCTGCTGGCCGCGGTCTCCTTCCTGAAAATTGATGTACATTGTTGTTTCATTAATAAAGGAAGTAAAATATAAAAGATAAAAGATGAATCTTGAAAAATCCCAGCGCAATGCACAGACAGAATCGAGCAATCACCGCAAACTTCCCGATTTCCAAGACGCTCAGTGGATTCCAATTTGATCGACTTCATTTTGTAGGGACATATCAAAATGTGCATTTCGCAACATCTTCGGTGATCACGATCTTTTATCTTTCTGCTCCCTTTATTAACGAAATAACAGTGTACATTGTTCTCCAGGAATAGGAAAGTGGCCAGCGGAGGGCTGCCGAGTAGAGGAGCTGGCTGGAGGTGATAGGATTCGAACCAGTGATCGTCATGTCCAAACTCCACGATTCAATCCGCTAGACCACTACCGTTCAGTGCCACTACTCAGATGGAAGCAACAATCCCAAATGACGACTGTTATCGGCAGTGTTTGAATTGTAACTCCCAGAAATTCTAGCATTCCCCGTTAATGGACAAATCACGGGTGTTTTTCATATGGAACTACCAAATTTTTCCTTTTCCTAGTCATTGAATAAGATGGTGAATAGGGAAGACTAGAAGGAAAATCAATTGTTTTCTTCCACGGTCCACTAGATTCTATAAACATACGAAAGAATTTATTAGTGACTTTGGGGAAAACTTCACTTGTTACACACCATTTCATGTTCATCAACCATCAAATCCTACACGTCATCATCATCATTGTCATTAGCATTTTGGAATTGTAAACAAACGGATGGGCCCTTCCAAACCTGGCCTAACTCGCCGTGGTACAAACTAAGAACTAATTAATTAATTAATTAATTAATTAATGCGTAACTTGGAAATGGAATAGACCTGCAAGGAATGAGGAATAAGCTGAGCGCGTTTTTTTTAGCTCTAGTCCTCATTCTGACTGCAGTTGTGTTGTGTCGATTCCGTTATTTCCATCACGGAACTGTTGCCAGCCGTGAAATCCGTCGTGTTACGCGTACACCCAAATTTGTTGCTTGAAAAGTCTAATGGCGCCGTGTTTTCTAAAAAACACGAGACTGATCGTTTATCTCAGCGTCAGGAACAATGTTGACTTTGGACTAGTGAACGCTACTTGATTGATGATCAGTTTGTGAGAAGTTCTTTTGTAGTGGATTCCATGCGCATATGAGTGCTTTGAGCAGATAACGGCCGCACTCGTGACGGTCAAACGGGTGGGGTCGTGGCGTTAGAGGCGTGAATCCTCCCACCGCCGGTCAGCTATCCCATTTGGTAGTGATCTGTTGGCCGCGGCCCCCTTTCTTGAAAATGATGTATGCTTTACTTTGAATTAATTAGGGATGAGTAAAAAAAATGTACGAACACCGTTCGGCGTGGCCTCCTAGTTCCGTTGGTATATTACACGCGAAGTAGATACTTGGATTGTTTCCATGCCTGGATTCGAACTGCATCGATATTGAAAACTTTTCAGGCTGAGATCAATTCGACGAATGTTTCGGAGTAAAATGTTTTGTTGGGCGGAAGTTCAAAATTATCAGGATAGAAAGAAAAGTTTACAATTCAACCGTTTTGCGAAGATACCCTAAAAAGAAGAATTACCACACACTAACGAATTAACCAAGGTGTATATATCTGCTTTGAAGGGTAGACCAGACTTATTCATCATACGAATAGAATAGTTGGCTTCATTGCCATTGAAACCAGTCAGAATTTGGAATTCAAAAATACCATAAAAGTAGTGAATTACGGCGAAAAATTCTACATAAATTGAAATTCGAGCCAAGAAATTCGGGTTCAACTTATATCAAATTACTGTTAACATAGATGCTTGCTTGTTCATCATGGTCCGATTAATCTGCGATCAAGTCTAAACGCAGTTTGTGTCTGAACTGTCAAGCATGCATTTGGCACAATGTATGACCAATGATTCCTTGATATTCCTAACGAAAAACATAGAGATAGACCAGTGGTATTTTAACGGACAGTCGGAAGTTAGTTTTTATCAGGTCTACTTACGGCATATCTGTTCTGGGCATGCATATACCCGAACTTTGGGAAGGCTACTCACAGTAGTCGAAAATATGGCACATTATAGCATGTTATTAACATCATAACATTTGCAGTGTGGACTCAAATTACTTATCTTTTTATCCATTCACCCACCACACTTGACCCCGAGACCATTGCTGTGCAAGTAAATGTCTATTGATGTAGTTTATGGAGACAAATGTTCCTTTATGGATGGGGTCTGTACAATTTAACAGTTAACAGCTTCTGATTAGGCATTTAAAAGATCTGATTGATAACAGATCTCGAGCATTATTCCGCATGTGTCTGACGTTTCCGTATCTGAATAGAAGATGTCGTGTGCTCCAACCACTGCATTTATGAAGCTTTTAGTTTTCAGAACCTTGTCGCACCAAGCCTGACAATGAGTACGCCCGCCTGTCAGTTATCTCACAGTTTTGTTCGGATCAAACTGAGCTCGTCGCTGGCGGCGTCAGTTATAACAAGCAATGTATGTAAACACTAAGTTGAGCACGGGATATACGGACTACTGGTCAGTTTACATTGAAAGGCTTATTGACCTCGTCACTAACCCATGTAATCTGAATGATGCTCACAACTGCAGCCTTAAATATCTTGTAGCATGAAGTAAATTGTACTTCGAGAAGAATTTATGTTTCTATGACGTATGCTTTAATTCTAGACAAAAGGCTTTCAGCCAACATCTCTGGAAATGAAAACTTTCACGCATAATCGTCGAAAAATAGCTGGACGTGAAACAGGGTAAAACTGTGTACATTTTGGAAAAGTCCTTTGGCTCGACAATTTGTTAGGGCGATTGCGGGAGAGAGGTACTATATTTTGCCATTAAATCAGCTCGCATCATTTAACTACTAACAAAGTGAACAGTAGCACAAAATGAATAGAAAATCACGCAGCAACAGACGCTCTGCGGCGCGAATATGTCGGCATAAAAAATAAACCCCAGAATCGCTTCCCCGCAGCCTGATAATGGTGGTGCAGAGCTAACTAAAAGACTAAAAACAATGCAGCCTCAAGATCAAACATTGAAATTAAAAAACATGCTGAATGCAGGACAAAATTTCCTCCGCAATATGCACCTCGTGACTGGTGACGACCACGTGTAGCAAAATGTATTTATCCATATTGTATTTTACTTATGCTGGTATAACTTGGAAAGTTCCTTCACTCTGACTGCATTACATTGCATTAAAACTTGTGGCGACGAGTTTCGATGAATATTATCAATCGAACAGGTTTAATTTGTCCATCAGACTGGGGAAAATGTTGCACAGTTATATTAATTTTATGAGTGATTACTAACAATATAAGGTCACAATTGAGAAACATCTTTTACTGAAATATATGGAGATCGTCGGATTTCTTAGGCTTTAAAAGTTCAATAGGTATATCTACGCAGAGTAACGTGAAAGGCGTTCTAAGTGAACAGATTGTGAAGACGCACAGGCGCAGGTTGCTCATGATATCAGTCAGTAGATTGGATACTCGACAACGAGTTTTCCCCATACCTGCGAAAAACGTTATTATTACTTATTTGGGTTCAGTGAAAAATTCATTTTGGGTACATACATGTTTCTGTGCAAAAATCGAAGGGTGCAATTGGAAATCCAAACTTATGAGATCAGTTTGCGGAAAATTAATGGCAGTGTGTACGCACGTCTACTAGAAGTTCACTGATCTTTGTGGAATAAAAATCCTACCGGAATTCCAATGAAGTATCAGACATAATAAGTGGTTGGCATGATGCGACCCTTAGTGAAAACAACTACCGGCTGCATTATTCCAACCATTGGGATTCAAAGTTTTGCAGTCATTCGACTTAACGTTTTCCCCAGCTGGCTACTGCTGCGATCCTCCGCAGAATCTCTTCCACTTGACTGCAGAAACTTCTGGTATGCTCTTTCTTCCATTTCGCTTTATTTCCTTCCAGCCTCCTCTCTAGTAGTTTACGACCTACACTTCAGTTTCGATGGCATATCTTTGCAGAATGCTTCCGTCTAAGGGAGTCAAATTCCACCTGTCAAAATTATGTTCCTGTCTTTCCCCTTACAGATATTATTGTTACTTTTACTCAGCGTGCTGCATCGCTGTTCTTGGAACAGAATTGTGACGTAGTCAGTATGGTTAATGATGTTGATCTATATCGCACTTCCGCCCGTGTTGCGCCAATTACAGATATTGACTGACGCTTACTATTTTTGAAGACTGGCAATACTGATTCAAGATCACATAATCCGGTAGGTCCGCTCATAGTTTTCATCTCGTCCACACATTGTGAAGAGGTGTGCACACTCTCGGCACGGATGAGCATCTCTGGAAAATACTACAGTCTACGAATGACCAGGAAGTGCCCACAATATTTTTAGTTAGTCTTAGGAAGTCACCATCTAAGGCCAAACATGGTATACAAGGATAGGAAAATAGAACTTATAGTGCTTCATAGTTATCGGCTGTATATTTTGACCTCCATGGACCTGCCCATCATTCGTTGCAAGTCCCAGTCAAGCAGCTGTGTTTGAGCAAGTAAAGTTTCCGAATCCCCTAACCACTGACTTAGTTATCTATCTTCATTATTTCTTTGACCATTATATCTTTCCATTTTTCTATTCCATGTTGAGTTAACTTGTGCTGACTCCGAGTTCTATGAATCTTCCTTTATTCTCGCACTTTCAGGATTTCTCCAAACATTTAACCATACTACTTACCAGTAGTAAAGCTCTATGCCTGCTAATGTTACCGTGGACGACCGGAGCGTACCTTCACGGCAAACCGCCGTACTTCGGTGTTCCCGGGAGATGGAGCAATATATATTTATGAGAAGTGCTTGCTAAGCCGCAGTATAAATTTTACTGTATAATGCCGTATACTCACCCGATAAATGTCGATATGAAAGTATACCACTCTTCAATTCAAAATTATTTGTAGTCATGCAAAATGATAACTCCATTCCCGAAGTGTCTGCACCTGAGAAGGCAATCCTCAAGCAACTAGTGTGCAAACACAAAATGTGCAGCCTTTAGACCCATTCGAGTAGAAATTCTTAATAGTTCGCCTATGAATAAACGGAAACCAATCCGAATTGTTCAAAAATTTAGGTTCTTAAGTCTGATGAATCGATAGAGAGGATGTAGAAATCGGAGCTCCGTTGAAAACAGTGCCAGGGGAACTTTTCGGCAGTTATTCTTCTTTTGAGAGCGCGCACACTTTCCTATTCAAAATACATCCAGATTCGCTATACCTTAGCAATGACTGATTACAGATTCCCTCGGAAAATCCTCAAACTGAACTGGAGAAGTTGCCTATCAACGGGAATCGATTACTATAAGCCAACTGCCCGTGGGCTTCAAATCAGTAACGGACGAGTGCAAGATCATCTTGTGGCGATGCTCAACAAACCACGTAGAGTCTGCCTGATAGCGTAATGGCTAAAGCGCTCGACCCACAAGCTGGTCATGGACCGGTCCAGTTCATATCGACCGGTTTGCTCTCTCAAATTAGCTGTGCCTGCTGAGTCGGATAATCAATTAAATACAAACCAGGATCAAACAAACCATAATACAGTTTATCCAATTATTACACCGAAACTGCAACCCACTGTCTCAGATACTACCTGACCATACGCAACATGCATGACTGTCGTAAAAATACGTATGTCCTAGTAGCGGAGAAATCGTACATTGGCAGAAACAGAGATAGTAATGAACAAAGTCACTTTAAACGGATGGGATACGTATCACTGGCGTCCATTTACGAGGAATCATCAACGTCGGTCGACTGACTGAACCTTGTGGCCTGTTGTGGCAGTCTAGACAAATGCAAATCAGATCGTTAATGGCCTAATGGTTACGCAACAACAATGGAAGCAGTGTGAGTCAATTTTTGCTAAGGCAAAATAAGTTGAACGAACAAACGGTACGCAGGGAATTCCATTCGGGGGCTCCCTTTTGATGCCGTTGATTGAGAGCTGGTAATATTAAAGGCAGGCAGTATGATTTATACATAAACGTAAGACAGTCACTTAAATGGATAGGAACACATAAGCTTCAACCGGGTGAAACAATGGACGAGGTACTAAAACATCTGTCAACAACCCGACGGTACACCAGATCCAATCGAGGAAATCATTGGAAACACAATGAGAATAGGTGCATGCGGATAATGAAAGATTGGCAAAAGCAACTGTTTGACGAGCAAGGGCGAAGCAGTGTCAACAACCGATTAGCGTCACCCTGGTGATGGAGATGGATGACACGAGATCAGTGGTAATATATATAACGAACGTCAATGAAGGTTAATTCTTTGATTTTGCCTATTGTGAAATAGGTTCTTTGAAGCTTCCAGAAGAAGCAGAAGATAATAAGATGGCAGTAATTGAGTGTGGCATCTTGTTAATCACAGCCGTACTGGTGCTTGAGGCTGATCGAGTGTTGGACACGAAACTTGAAAAATGTTTGCAAGAGGTGAACGAAAAAGGTGGAATCTGCCGGCCCAAATGAACCAGCACATCTCTGCACCTCAGCTGTCCACTCGATGTGTTTAGGCCAAATCGGTGGATCTGACCTCATCCGATGCCGAAGGGATTAACGTGAAAGTACAGTTCAGATAAGCAAATGTATTTGAAGGCAAGTGAGATGGAGGTGGATAAAACAGTGTGCACGAAGCCCGATCAGACGGTACGTTACCGGGATCGATTGCTTTTGAGTCCAAGGGACAATGGAGCAGAGGTAGTCAACATAGAGTTTTAATGATAATAACCGGTGAAAAGAGTGTGCAGTATTTTACCGCGCCGCCGGCTGCCAAGGTGAGATGGATTGAGACATCGGTGCCGACACTGTGACTGGTTCTTGACCCATTTGCTTCTCCGTAGGAGTGATGAGAGAAACATGCCGTGAATCGATGGCGAAACAATCCAAAGCGTATATCACCGATGGAATAGCATCCAGATTGTCTCGTGCAGTTTTCAACCAACTCCACATGAACACTACAGCAATGCTGGTAGGTGACGACTAAGATAAGTGCATGATCAGACCAGAAACGAACAAGCGGTCTGAAATGGAACGCGAAAAAAACGGCTGGGAATAGGTAGGATTTGGAAGACAAACCTGACCTAAGTACCATTGGAATAATTCAAAACATAAATCAGCTGGAAAATAAAGTCACATATTCTGTGACCGCATTGTAATCAGTTGAGAGTGTCGGAGTGTGGTCTGAAGACGAAGGACACAAGTCTATGTCAGGTGAATAACCCCACACATTACAGTGTAGCAGTAAATTGACATTCGTGAGCTTGGACGAAATGCCACAATTTCCAGTTTTTTGGCGTCTCGAAAGTGCGGACTGAATATGGTAACCTTCTTCACCTATCTGAATTGGTTTCCGGTGTGAAGCATATAAGCGGCCAATTTGAATCTGTCTCCGTTTCAGTCAATCTTTACTATCCAACTTCTTTACTCGTGACATATTTTGGCTCCTTGTTGGATTGACGCGGCACCTGTGTCGAATGTCTTACCGCGCGCAATTTTCTAACAGTTTGTCCACGATGATTTACTTGTTGACAGAACAGGCTAACATGAAATTTGCTGTCCAGTCAAGTGATTATAAAAACTGATGGTTTTGCTTCTGTGGTGGCAAAATAAATACTGAAAAGAACTCTGATTTATTCAAATGAAAATCAATAAATATTCTAATTGCTGTAAATTTGAATCACGAACTCTCATGGGCAAATGGTAAACAATTCGTTACGGTGACCCCCCGCGTATTGTTGTATCACAAGTGTGACTTAACTACTGACAGTGCTAGTTTTTTGCTGAGACTAACAGATATTCTTTTCCCAGCTTGTCTTGTGACGAAAACACGACCAGAATATCACTGGAAAACTTGACTTCATCAAAACTATGCTGGCGAACATCGATCACACACAAACACACACAAACAAACAAACAAAAATATGAAGCACCGAATCGTATTCAGATTTTTTCATTGATTTTTCCATTTATTTATTGTTTGCTTCGACTGAATCAATATCTGCTTGTTTACTCAGATAGGCCGATTTGATCATTATTTTTGCCGTCGCCACATGTCTGCTTCAGATTCGGCTCGTACCTCAACAACAACTTCCGTCTGCCGTTCCGACGAACTGTACGGTGAACAGCCAAATTGAACAACCACAATCATTCGTCTGTTAGACCGAAACATACTACTTATATTGGTTTCCTTAAATCAGTGTTAGATAATCGACCAATCCGCTAGCTAATTCTGCCTATCTTTATTAACTAGCACAATCGTGACATTTTTGTCCACAGTTGTTGCCGTAGTCGTGCCGACCTTCGATCAGGATATTGTGATTCATCATTCACTACATTTACGATTTCGTCCTAAGCCTGAATCCAACAGTTATCATGCAATAACCGTTTTAACTTTGGAATTTCTAACAAACGAGTTTTTCGGGATGCACGTTCATTCTTACTGTGAACCTTATCTCAAGTTGTAAGCCGAAATTCGGGTTACTAGTCAGCATGAGATCCTCACAAATAACTTGTATAGATGTGCGGAACAACGTAAAATCGATTCGGGGTCCCTGATCTCAATCGACTAAACCAAACTGAGGCTTGCTTGTGTTCGAATCGTCTCAAGGCAATCGGCTAAACTTGTCCAATGTATTCACAATGGAATTGTTTGAAAAATGCTTCCTGTGAATCACCAAACCTACGGTAAGAAATTCCAACCCCATCTACTATAACGCAGATGACCGAACTAGTCATACAAGCAAATCCGAAAAACATTCAGCAAACCTCACTTGAACACTTTTCGCGCTATAGCATGAAGAACCCAATAAGTGGATTTGTATTCCTGGTATTTACCGCGAAGGGTATGAGCCTAGTGACAACAAGTTGTATTGGTCACATTCAATGAATAGATAAGTTATAAAATTCATCCATATCCCATTTTAGTCACCATATGCATACATCAACCACTTCACCATACCTACCCATCGGGGAGAACATGGAAAGGTTCATTCACAACAATTGTACATGCGTATTGTTAAAAATCCAAAGTCAATAAACACTGATGACCGATGGGCCCAATGCCATTGTTCAGTAGTTTTTTTGGTCACGAAATTCAGCGACCGATGATGCGAGTATGAAATTAGTTCGAACTCCATACAGTGAAATATTTGAGGATTTTGACGTCACCATCCCATGTCCAGATAGGTCACCGCGCTTGAATGTCGGACTCATTTTTGAATGACATCAAAACTCAGGCCCCGGTGTATTTTGCATGCCACATACACTAAACCCAATTGGGTTTACATGTGACATGTGCCAAGTTGGAAGAAATTTACCCTACTCAGGATAATGGTGTTACTAAATTCCGGTGCAGTGCAACAAGCAGCTTATTTCGGAAACATTATCTTTCATGCTGCCCACACTCTTCGAATCAAGGAAATATCTTCGTCATCATGAAGACGACGAAATTTCCCCAGGTCACAGTGCAATGTCACTAGATCCATTTGAAAGCATCTTTCATATGTCACTAGAATCTCATTTGAGTCGTCAGAATCGCGAATGGATGATGAGACCATTTGAGAATCACATGGTAATTCATAGGAGGATTTAAGTCGGTCAGATAAGGTTAACCTTCAGAAAGGGGATAAAAAGCCTGAAAGTATTGGTTTTTCCTCTCGGTATTGTGTTTCGCATACGGATGGACGGACAGAAGAGTACGCATACCTGAAGAGCGACACTAACCGCGAAACTGGTCGAGTGCTTCCGGGAAAATTTTGTTCATTCATCAGTGTGCTAAATATACTACTGAGAAGAAAAATCATCTCTCGTTTGATTTGTGTAAAAGTGAACAACTTGGATGGAATTTGGAAGGCAGGACGACTATGTCGAAAAACTTCCTTCAAGAGATTTATATTTTGTAAGCCTTTCCAAGATCCACTATTTGCCGTGCATCCACCAACAAAATTACCGAGTCGCCGAATTAACCAGCTTAGCTTAGCTATTGTTGCACGGAAAAATTATATTCCGCGCATCATTCCTAATTCAACCAACAGTACACTTAAAGTGTGTACGTATTCTTCCTCTCCATCTCGACATTGGCGCAAGAAATATCGGTAACAATGTACCTCACGATTGGGTAAACGAGCTATTGCCGTGAAAATGAAACATAAATATACGAAACTCTTTGGTCACCACCGAATATGCTTAATTTCTCACATAAATGATCGGCAGTTGGCATAGTCTATTCGTTGACTATTGTAAAAATGTTGCCCTTGCTTATTTTAACAGGCCGTGTTTGTATGCGTACAAATTAAAATTGATCGAAGTTTTCTAATTAGTTGATCATCCTCAATATTGTGGCATCGCACTAAATAGAGACTATTGCTTCACTGTCAGAATAACAACTCGAGCGATTAACGCGATACACTGACTAACCTCAGCGCACGGTCAAATTTAATGTAAATCGAAATCTTTTCTGAGTGGATTTTTTTCGTTCACGATCAACTATGATTAGTAGACTCCAGATACCGTTAAATGTCCCAGTTATTAAATGATTCATCTAACCCTGTAAATTCGAACATAATCAAAAATGCAGTATTCGTTAAAATAAATGCCTCCATTGAACAAGAGAGCTTGTTATCACTTATGGAATGTAAATTATGATAAATTCTACGATCCTGCCAAAAAACTTTTATGCAGTTTTCATGCCCAGGTATGAGTTATTTTCCTGTATTCAAGTGGATTTATCATAACAACTCAGGTTACTCACGTCTAACGGGTCTTATTAGAGTGTATAAACAAATATACTAACGTCAAATTGTATTGCATTGTACACCAGCTTTAGCGTAGTTGTACGGTACTAGTCGGTAAAATATTATCCTGAAAATAAAATTGAAGCCAGATTGAATTTCATTTCAGTCAAACTGATATCCCGTCTGGGCAGGTCACGTGCTAGAAACGGAACACCAGAATTTCCGTGCAAAAAGTACTTGCAGGGAAGAATTTTTTGCCTGGACCCGATCAGTGACCGGAGCAAATGACCAAGATAGAGATCAAGATGTAGTCGGGGCTCGAAGGTGTCAAACTGGATTTTCCGGGCAACCACATTGGAAACCATTTTGTTGCTAGTGCACAGTTTTTTTGGATGAAACCAGTTAAGTTCACGTGATATACGAGAACACTGATAAGTGATACTTTACACGGCAGTGAAATCCTCTTTTGTACGATTTTGTAAAGTGACAAAGGAATAATGAAGAATGTCGGCTCCTACACAATATCTTACTAGAATGAAAATTTCCAAATGAGACATCAATTTGCCCGATCGCAAACGACAAACCAATTCGTTTGGCCACTGTGATCGTAGTGTGCAAAGGACAATGCAGATTAGGCCACACTGTAACACTGGCCTATTTTAGATAATTTATACCTGCAAGGGAAGTGGGGTTAGTCAGAGAAGTGTCTTCAATGAACCGGAACCAAATAGTGAAAAAAAAACAGTAGATATCCGTCACTGTCCGACAGAAGACCAGCCTGACACGACAAATCCTCTATATGTGAAAGATTTCCCATCATGATTGGCACATGAATATGATGGAATGGGTATGACCCACAGGCAAGAGAGAGAACCAGCAATCATAATACTGAAACTTTAAGGAACACATTATCACCTAAAGTTCCAACAGTCCAGGCCAGCAGTGGCCAAGTGGAGAAGGTCGCGGGTACGAATCCGCCCACCACCGGTCAACTTGCCCACTTGGCATTCCTGTGTTGGCCGCCGCTCCCTCCCCGAAAAAAGATGTCCACTGTTAGTTTATTAATAGAGGAAGCAAAAGATGAAGATAAAGTCGTGTGGTAACGAGCCTGTTTACAACAAGTTGTCGTCTATTGCCAAAGGAAAGTCATCAGTGATCTCGATGCCAGGTTGGAAAATCATCACTAAATGTTGTCGGGAGAACGGTATCGTGTAATATACCGGTTGTGGTTGAGATTTTCGGGGACATTCTCCCTAATTAGGGGTATTATGGGATTAAGGAAAAATAAATGTTTACCAGCTAGCTGAATATGCTGAGCAATCAACAAGTTCCACCTTTTTTGAGAAGCTAAAATAGTACACATTCCAAGGTCGACCTCTGGTCAAAAACACCTAAATGGCTTGTTGGAGCAATTCAGCAATATGGTTCACACTGAAAGAATGTTGTCAGCTGTAAAGCGCTTGACTTTTCACACGAACCAGAACTCCTTGTTGAGCCTTAGGACCGCGCTTTCAGCAAGTTCCAGAGTCAGCAAGATATTGTTATTGGTTTATGCTTCTTGGACTCACACTGGTCGTGGAATTGTCTGGATGGAGAAGTCATTGTAACAAGAGGTCAGTACTAATCGAGAACGAGATGTGATTTTAGTGAATAGCCAATCATCAATATTATCGGATCAAATACAGATCCGGTCCCGTGCCTTAGCAACTCTGTGAGAAGGCTGTCTGAGCCAGCAGACTTGGTTATCTCTATTTATTTTAGTAAATTTGAAACATCCGTCGTTGGTACCTCTATAAATTCAAGCAAGGCAGATCACGGAAAAATAGATAGCGGATTGTTTGTTGGTGGGAGAAATTGGACATTAAGCGACTACATCCACATTTCCCTTCAGAGACGGGGAGTCCCATGAGACGACGGGAAATCTCGATCGCACATCACTTACATCTGGCACTCTCGGAATGTAACACTTGCTTGGAAAGCTTAGCATCAAGACATGTAATCGTAAATTTTACCCTACAGTAACAGCACATAAATCTGGTGTTTAATTTGGGTCTCTTAATTTAATTCCTTCATTTTGTATATCTGTTTCAGATGTGGAAAAACCACTCTTTAGAATTTGAGGTGATTGGGCCCCGTGATAGTGAAATCAATGAAAATTCGCTATGAAGTTTATCCGAAGATAGAACTGTAAACAACCCTTAAATTCTGACGTGGCAACTAACAAATGGTGACTAAAGAATGACATACCTCAAGTGGAAATATTTCCCTGTCAAAATCCCATTTCGTTTGAATGCGTGTGCCCTAACTGACGACTGTAAGAATAAATTTTAAACCTAACATATAATATGCCATGACT